>NDFZ01005210.1:31554-397334 GCA_002192655.3 Mamestra configurata | reverse complement strand
ACCCAGTTAGGGGGGCCGGAAGAGGGCAGCGTATACCCTCCTCCGACGCCCGATGCGTCTGCTGCGGGCCGGGAGAGCGGTTGTGATCTCCTTCTCCCTTTCTGCAGCCTCCTTCTGCGCGATAACTGTCTCGCAGAAGGAGACCACCGCGTCCCAGGACTCCTCACCGCCGACCATAGCATGGACTACGGCCGGCAGCGAGAGGTCACCGCCTACAACAGAGATGAGGGCACGGCGCGGCTCCTCCCAAGCTGCACACTCTGCAAGCGTATGCCGTGCCGTGTCCTCCCGACAGTCGACGCAGTGGTGACACCGAGCGTCCGGGTCCCTGCCTATGTGACACAAGAACCTCCCGAAGCAGCCATGCCCCGAGAGGATCTGCGTTGCACGAAACGACAGGGAGCTGTGCCTTCTCCCGAGCCAGAGGTCGAGCACTGGCTGGATGGCCTCGATGGTGTTGAGGCCGGCGGAAGGACTTGAAAGCCTGTCCCGCCATTCCGCCACCAGGACCTCGCGCAGCTGCGACCGACGCAACTCCAAGATCCGCTGCGTCAGTCGCTCGCCGCGCGCCCGCGCGTCCTCGCACCTCCTGTGTAGTGACGCGAGCACTTTCGCCTCCAGGTCCCACGGCGGAGATCCGGCCAGTGCGCAAGCCGCCTCGTAGGAGATCGTGCGATATCCCCTGATGACTCTGACGGCCATCACCCTCTGCGGCTTCCGCAGAACTGCGATGGTGCCGGCCGTCAGGTTAGCCGCCCAGGTGCTGTCATTGTAAATCAACTAAGATTAAATAATTGGTTTAATATTATAACAGAAACAGTCGTTCATCCCCTAGTTGCACTAACAGAGACACACTAAACTTAAACTATAGGATTAAAATAAAATATAATTAGTTAAGTATTTAATTTGTCATTCATACATTAATTTATCAGTTCATTGTATCGTAGTCAATTCATTTATCCAAAGAACGGCGGCGGGGGCGGTGGTGGTCCAAATCCTGGCCCGAAACCCGGTCCAAATCCTGGTCCAAAACCCGGCCCAAATCCTGGTCCAAAGCCAGGGCCAAAACCTGGTCCAAATCCACCAAATCCAGGACGGTACCACGGCGGTGGACCCCACCAGAAGTGATGGCTTTCAATAATCTGAAATGTGTAAATAATTTAGCGAATTGTATAATTTTAGGATTCCGAACGTCCTTATAAAAAACGGAACCCATATAGGATCACTTGTGCGTCTGTCTGTCACAATCAAATTTCCCCGAGTCTATTGGACAGATTCAATTGATACCTATGAACTTCTGTGATCCAAACACGGACGCTTAACGTAAATTAATGAATTTTGAGTATGGGGTCACTTTTTCTGTGATTACTGGAGGAGGTACTGATCCGAAAATTCTTTCAACGATGTAGCACAACACTATTATTTAGCGCCACATGCTTTTTATCCCGTAAAAAGTCCCTGTGGCATATACGTATATGTTACTATTGAGTGGTCAAACGCGTGGTGCCTACCACGCGTTTGACCACTATCTCACCTGATGGTAAGCGATGATGGATCACGCTGGCTACTTCTGAGCCAGCGTGATCCATCATCGCTTACCTGTTCACTCTTGACTTAAAGACTCCTAGGTTGTAGCCATCAAGAAACACAGACTCTGGCAGGGAACTCCACTCCTTAGCTGTACGCACAATGAATGTGTTCACAAAACGTTATGTGCGTGTGGGTGGGATGTCCACCATGTACCGGTGGCGCATCGCCGTACGTCTTGTGGTCCGATGATGGAACGGGCTTAGCTGAATTAATTTATGTAATTCCGTCGCAGTCCCCAAAATGCAGCCGATAGAAGAGAATAGCCCACAGAAACGAAAGTTCGGGATAAAGCTATAAACAACTAAAATTAAAAAAAAATATTACGTACCTGTGACATAGACAAAATCACGATTAAAACGAATATTAAACTTGTAACAAAAGCCATTTTCCAAAGACACTACTTTTCTTCTTCACTTCTAAATAAAGATTTCACAATACGTCGTAAATTGTACTGATATATACTTAGAAATCCAAATTTTAGTATACAGCTCTTAAACATTCTGTGTTTCTTATTTCAATGGTATAAGTTTTAAATTGCTATGGCAACAGATTCTCAAGCAACACCATTTTTGCGCTAAGTAGGAATTGAATTTAGCATGTAAGTGAGAAATAGTATATCTATATAAGGAGATAGTTTTTTCCATTACATATATGATGACAAAAGTGTTATTCCCCCTTGCTAAAATATTACGATAAATTATGTTTATATTTAAACAATTAATTCACATAGTGTTACAAGAAATACCTGTGAATAACAGGTATGACTGAATCGAACATAATAGCAAATTGTTGGCTTAGTTTGTCAAACTGCTTAACAATTCATTTCCCTATGTGTACAGTGTCCAGTGTCAGTGGCCTTACGATGACGTCTTAAAACCAACATGATTACGTTGTGTGAGAGTGAAGGAGCTATACAGGTCAAGTAACACTATCCCTTTTTCACGACGGAATCATTACTACTTATAGCAGCATAGGTTTAAACTCAATAATAATATGTTAAATAACTGTCGGCATGAGGTCTTGAAACAATTATATTTACATAGATATTTACAGCTATTTTAATAAATACTTAACTAACTATATCAACTAGAAATACAAATAAAAACTCCTAACTAAATTAACCCTAAAATATGGCGTCAAAATAATTCATCCGCGTCGCTGTCGACTGGAATTGTACCCAAAAGACTGACGGCATTGCCCCGTTGTATGGCAATGCTTATTCTTTGACAAAGAATTTATTTTAAAAATAATATTAATTAAAATAAATTCATCTCCTAGAGGAGAAATATGCGATGAAAGTTTGTATGGAAGTTCGTCATTTTTGACGGCAGGAAATCTCCTATCTCTAATTACTTGTTTCATAGTTTAAACTGCCAAAAAATTAAACGAAGAAAGTCGGATTCGTACAATACATACTCCTTCCTTCTTCTTTCTTTATAATCAAAAATAGAAATGGTAAATGCATGAGAAGCATTACAAGCGTAATGACAGTCCTCAACACTGATAGAACGTCACTTTGTCTAAGTGACGTTCACTAGAAAAAGTGACGGTCACTAGAAAAAGTGACGGTCACTAGAAAAAGCGACGTTCACAAAAAAAGTGATGTTCACTAGAAAAAGTGACGTTTACTAGAAAAAGTGACGTTCACTAGAAAAAGTAACGTTCACTAGAAAAAGTGACGGCCACTAGAAAAAGTGACGTTCACAAAAATAGTGACGTTCACTAGAAAAAGTGACGTCCACTAGAAAAAGTGACGTTCAGTAGAAATAGTGACGGTCACTAGAGAAAATGACGTTCACTAAAAAGTGACGTTCGCTAGAAAAAGTGACATTCTCAGTTATACTTAATTAGCTCTTCAGAATCTACCAGATAAGCCAGGCGTGCCCTGGGCAATCAACACCTCCTTCTGGGGCAGTCGGATGAAAAATAATATCGTTGCTAAAAAATGAGAATTACCCTTCAAAACGAAACCGCAGTCTGTGATGTTAATAACGAACTAAATAGATCTGTCACGGATAACCTCAAAGAAAATCCCGCAGAGGTAGACAGAGGAATGTTTTAATACGTAAGCCATTGAGAGACTCAGACCCTCACTGAAATTATTATTCTTAATTTTAAAATTATGAAAAAAGAAGGTTTAGTGCTGTGGGACTGCTCAAGTATTTTTGTTACGCACGGTACAGACCCGAAAGATTTGTTTTTCAAATTCTCTATTTATTCACCACGTAAACATTCACGATCTTCAAATGTTTACGTTTCGCGTCCGTGTTTACACAGAAGTTCATATTTGGACCAAATTTCAACTGCATCGGTCCAGTAAATTAACAGAGAATTGACTGTGACATAGAGCTTGTTCAGCCGGTCGATTCTGTAAACATGTCGAAGTGAAGGCTTGGGTGAAGTGATCACGAGGTGAGCTGTCAATTCATATTATCAAGATGGAATGACAACTAACTTCGTGATCACGTGACATTTTGTTTATATGGATTGACAGCTCACCTCGTGATCACTTCGCCCAAGCTTTCACTTCGACATGTTTACAGAATCGACTGGCAGCTAGATATGATTCGACAACAACCACGTTTGAATATTTTAGTTAAAACAAAATATCTTGCTCTCTAACATCGACTCCACCCCACTCTTCCGCACAAAACCCAAATAAATATAAATAATTAATAATATTTTATTGGACTATCACCACCCACAAACATGGGTAGACATATTGGTTAACCCATCCATCAGTGTCCACCCTTATGGAAAGGGGTGGAATTGAAAACGTTCTGCTTCAATTTTTAGGGGTTGAAATTTTATATCTTGTTTTTTTTTTGTTGTCAACTATTTTTGAAAGGGTTTTAGGAAGAATGATAGATGTTAAAAGCGTCAGTAGTATACTGTCTATAAATTTGCGGAATTTGTTCGAAAGAGTCACCGCGGCCCTTGAACGCCAAGGGCTTTAGAAGGAACTCGGATGGGTTTTAGTCAGTAAGAGTCTGACACGCCCTTCCACCCAGAGCGGAAGAAGTAATTTGATGATTTCCCATCCTTAAAAAAAAATGATTCTGTCTATAAATAGTAGTTAGTAAATAAACTATACATGGTAACTAACTATGATGTAGTCGAAGTGAAGCAGTATTTCATGTAATGAACCGGACGACACGAAAATGCGAGTCGGACTCGCGCACCGAGGGTCCCGATCGAGTCTTGATTTTTTCCAAAAACATTACCTACGGAATAAAAAAATAAAATATAGCAGGTCAGATTGAAGGACAAACTTAATTGATATTAATTTCAGCTTGATTCCTCCACATGTTCCTGAGAAAAATTATCTTAACAGACGGGCATCGAGGTGATCCTATGAGGGATCCGTTTTTGCCGACTGAGGTTCGGAACCCTAAAAATAATAGTATTCAGCCTCATTCGGTTAGACAGGAGCGTATGAGTATCCATAGTATTGAAGTTTATTTTGTTTTTGAAGTTCCTTAACTAGATACTTTATGCTGCGGAGTTTATTGCGCCACTTCTTCCCAGCTAAAACACCAGGAAGTGGTGATGGGCGGGCGTTGTAGGACTTTCTTTTTTAATTTTTGATGGTCATAAAGTGCTGTATCTCAGCCTTATTTGAATGAAAAAGTATTACAACTTAAGTATTTTTAAGTAAATCTGAGTTGCTGTTTTTCGGTTTAAATGGTATGATGAGTAGGTACCGGTGCCTCCAGTTACAGGCAAATGAGCGGGAGAATTATCCACGGCCTCCGTGGCGCAACGGCTAGCGCGTTCGGCTGTTAACCGAAAGGTTGGTGGTTCGAGCCCACCCGGGGGCGTAGGTACCTTTTTACACACTGTATAAGTTTAGTGCGAGAACCGTTCTTAAATAATCTATAATTATATTATAAACGCGAAAGTGTGCCTGTCGGTCTGTCTGTTACCTCTTCACGCTTAAAGCGCTGAACCGGTTTAGATGAAATTTGGTACAGAGATAGATTAGACCGTAGAGAAGGACATAGGCTACATTTTTTCGAGATAAGGGCTTGAAGGGGTTGAAATAGGGATGAAACTTTGTATGGGAGTCCGTCATTATTGAAGATAAAACCTTCGTACTGACACTTGATAAAAAATAAATAAACATGTTCAAGCGTTTTTGAAAAATTAGTTTCTTAAAAATAAAAATGGCTGCCTAAAGTAACTATTCCACGCGCACAAAGTCACGTGCAAAAGCTAGTTTTTTTTACAATTAGACAGTCCTTACAGATAGTCAGAATCTGACACCACTCTTACCAAGCAGTGTGTTGTTACTGTTTCGTGGAGGTCAGACAGACAGTCGCTCCATGTAAAATACTGGTACTCAGCCTCATCCAGATACACTGGAAGCTGGCCCCAACATAATACCACCACCACCACTTGTACATAAAGTTTAAATAAATAAGAGGCTTGGCAGATTAATATCAAGAATAATACCCAAAATCGTTCAAGATTACACCAAACTCCACCTATTGTTTTGTTCTACATAACCTTTGTAATAATGTATAACCACTTATTAACAAAAAAGCACAAAAAAAAAACAATTTGAAGTACAGTCACCCCCAAAATGCGTGGCCTAAGCATATTAACATGAATCTCTAACTAACCTTAATTGACCTATATAAGCCACATAGCTAAGTATCACGCGAACAAAACCAATTTAACCAGGCCTGCCTTTAAAAATAACTTTTGAAGGAGCACAGGTCTGGTTACTTTGGTATCCCAGTATTGAATTTACCGATTTGAATAAAAAGGAGTTATGTTATGTGTCGCTTTCTTGTGTTATGTTTTATTAATTTTTATGGTTTTTGGTCTTAAAATAGAGGAATAATTGGGTGCTTATTCTTAAAAATTCTGTTTTAAAAGGCTCATCAAGCCTATTGTGAATTCTGTCAAATAATATATAGCTGCACGGGCCGGACCATTAATTACTGAGACTTCTCCATGTCCCTAAAAGCACGTTAAACGCTGATATATCAACGCTGAGCAGAGATGACATATCAGAGCCGTGCTCGGGAGTTGGCCGGACTGTGGTCAAATGAGGTCATGCGTGCCGGTTGTGCACAGCCTTTTCCAAACTACGTTGGGGTTGGCTTCCAGTCTGACCGGATGCTGCTAAGTTCCAGTATTTCATATGAAGTCACTGTATATCTGACCTCGACAACCCAGTAACTGGGTAGCATATTACCCCTTGATACAGATTTAGTATAACAACTGAAATTCTAGAAAAAACAGCCGGTACCAATAGCGTACCATTAACGTGCTTTCTGAGGTACAGAGGAAAGGTACCAATTGTTTAACGTGTTTTCCGTGTACAGAGGAAACTCAGTAGATATGTTAAGATGGTAACCCATCCCGGGTCGATGGCGCGTTGTGTCAACGCGCACCTCAAAAAGATGTCAGCATAGGAGACGGGGCCCACTAGGGCCAGAGCCTGCCAGGGTTGAGGCATTTGTTCGAAAGTATCACCGCGGCCCTGGAACGCAAAGGGCTTTAGAAGGAACACGGATGGGTTTTAGTCAGTAAGAGTCTGACACGCCCTTCCGCTCCACCCAGAGCGGAAGAAGTCATTTGATGATTACCCATTCCTTAAAAAAAAAAGATGGTAACCCATCCACACCCCGAACCCGAAAAGTGTTGTTTAGCGGCTGTTATTATTAAGCCGAGACTCCTAGGTTATAGCTACCGAGAAACATAGACATCAGTACACCCGAGCACAAAGCTAATACACGGTCTCCATGAATAAAATCAATAGAATCATATATTTGTTTGGCTAAAACATTTGGTAGCGAATGTACCTACCTACCCAACTTTTGTTCACGTAGGTAACAGTGGCACCCTTTCTTTCAAAACTTTCTATGATGGATCATGATGAACTAGCATTCTCCCTTTTATCCCTACGGATATATTGTCGGTACCTTCTTACATCATACTAATTTCTAAGGGTTCCGTACTCTAAAGGTACCAAACCCTGTAAATAAGGCCGCTCCTAGTTGATATCCCGACTAGTCGCACAAAGGTTTTTGAAGTGAAAACTTCTTTAGCGGCGTTGTGCACTTTTTGGGATGGGTAAAAAATGTTAAACTCGCGTCAGGACACGTGACCTGATCGAAAATTTGTAAGACGGAGGGAAAGTTCTGAAGTGTTACATTTTTAATGTAATATAAATTGTCATGTTTGTGTACGATAGCGCAATAAATGAATATTGTATTTTACCACATAAATGATAGTCCTTTTATACTGATAATTAAAGCAATTCGTGCGAAATTATTCCCTAACGCACATGCACAACGTTAATGTTCAAGTTTTCACTTCTGCCGGCACTCCCGGAGAGCAACCCGTTGTTTTTTTCTCAACATACCTACTGATTCTCATGTATGTTTTACAGAATTTTGTTAAATATTTTTTAAAGCCTAACTAGTCTTAAAATAATCATAAAGCTGAACTTTGGGCATGGTTTCTTTACCAGGTGTAAATAACGAAAATTAAAGCCAGGATTTGGGTGGGCGCAAAACTATCTCCTTGGCTTTTGAATTTATAATTATTGTTCTAAATACCTCGCAATAAAAAAAATAGGCGCACGTTAGCAGGACTGCATACGTTCAAAGTACATACGAACACTAATGAATCCCACATATTGTGTTACTCAGAAAGAAGTAAGGTCTTTGAGCTCTCGTCCTCTTCATTATAATAATAATAAATAATAAGAAGTTATCTTGACGAACAACTATCGGAGGCATATTATGAAGACGGGACGGTTGACGTGTGTCGGGCATGCCACCGTCCGGGTGAGTCCATCAGACATATTATTTCTGGTTGTTCTCGTCTTGCTAACGGCGAGTACTTGCACAGGCATAACCAAGTGGCCAGAATTATCCACCAGCAACTTGCTTTAAAATACAAACTTGTAGATTCCGAAGTACCGTATTACAAGTATGTGCCCGACCCAGTTCTCGAAAATGACCATGTCACGTTGTACTGGGATCGGTCTATCATCACTGATAGGACTATTGTTGCTAATAAGCCTGACATAGTGGTGATAGACCGATTAGCGCGCCGCACAATGATAATCGATGTTACCATCCCGCATGACGAGAACCTCGTGAAGGCTGAGAAAGAGAAGCAAATCAAGTATCTCGACTTAGCACACGAGGTTGTCGACATGTGGAATGTGGACTCGGCTGTCATTGTGCGGATTGTCGTTACGGCCAATTGCCTGATGGCCAAAAGCTTCGACGACCATCTGTTAAAGCTGGCGTTACGCGGTTGGATAAAGGGCCTGATACAGAAGGCAGTACTCCTCGATACAGCTCGTATTGTGAGGAGGTTCCTTTCTCTGGAGCCCTAACCACCGGTAGCTTGGACCTTGCTCCCGACACTGGCGGACTACTGCTGTTTATATTTTTAAATGATTTTTTTAATGTGTGTGTGTTTTTTTTTAAAGAAATATTTAAAAATATAAATTAGTATGTAAGTGAAATGAATAAAGAGAATAAATAATAATATATATTTTTCTTTTTTTAAATGTGAATGAACCTTGTATGGTCTGCAATAAAGATTTTTATTATTATTATTAAATTCATGATCATGGTGACAAATACCTACTCATAGGTAGGTAGGTGCCAACGAGTATTAAGCTCGATCCGTCTACAAAAATGGCGTCAGTCTATTTTTTCATTTTATTGGCATAATTTCTGTAAACGTTGACTTCTTATTTTGCGATATTAAAAAATATTGTCGAAGATTTTTTCTTAAATACGAATTCAAAGTAGCAATATGGTAAAGCGACCGTTTATGGTGGGGCCACGAAAACAGCGAAGGTAGGCGATAGTCTTTTGGCTCGATCTAGTTGCCTCCATTAGCTACTGGGCTTATTAATTGGCTCAAGGTAACGTACTAATACAGTAAACAGAAAAAAAATACTGCAAAATCAATAGGCTTAAAACTCAAAGTAGTACTATATTTATTAGAATCATTATAATTGTCGATTATGATCATTGTCAATAATTCCAAAACGTATAGAATTACGAAATATTACTTTGATCAAGTGACAGAGTATATTTAGAACTTTTCACATTTTATTCTTCTTAAATAGACCCTAAAAGTGTGTCTCGAGTAATTTTTTTTTTTAGAAAAATCCTTGCAGTTGGTCAATTTTGTTATGGGTTATTTTCACAAATATGCTATAAATATTTTTATTTATCAATTAAATCATTCGAAACTCAGAATCAACAACGGTTTCTCACAAAAAATATTTTCCTCTTACAACTGAACAACCCGCTAACGTCGTGGCCCAGTCATACGTTATTATTAATCCTTATTTACAGCGCGCCGTGTCAAATAATTTCAACCAGAAACTTGTCCTCGATACCAAATAAAAAAAACCAACGCAAGCCTTGTATGGCTTAAAATATCTTGATGTGTGGAGATTTTATTAAAGAACCTAATTATTTAGCAAGTAGGTATAGTTGTCACCAGGGCCTGTATTTGTTCGAAAGAGTCACCGCGGCCCTGGAATACAAAGGGCTTTAGGAAGAACACGGATGGGTTCAGTAAGAGTCGGACACGCCGTTCCGCTCCACACAGGGCAGAAGAAGTCATTTGATGATATCCCATCGTTAAAAAAAAGGTGCTGTTGTCAGCCTCACATTAACAAGTACTACCAGAAGTTGAACCTCATTTTCCAGACATTTATTTTTGACAGATTACGACACAGATGCGATTGCAAACGTTTTACATTTTTTTAGATTGCGTAATACAAAAAATGAATGTAATCGGCAGCATATTATGTTTTCATTTTGAAATTGCAACCATATTCATTGCGTGTTTCGAGTTGTCGAGCAGACAAATGTTTAAACATATAAAGCAATGGATCTGGAATTACATTCGATTATGAATAACGCCGCGACTTCATTAGTTACAAAATGAGGGTGGTGATAGCTGTACCTGGGTCTTTAAGTCAAGCCAAGCGTGCTCCATCGTGGACCAAATCATTGCTTACCATCAGGTGATATAGTGATCAAACAAAATCCTTTCAATGAAAAAGAACCTTCCCGTAATATCATCTTCTGCCTAGCCTTTTCCCAACTATATTGGGGTCGGCTTCCAGTCAAACCTGATTCAGCTGAATACCAGTATTTTACATGGAGCGGCTGCCTACCAGACCTCCACAATCCATTAACTGGGTAACACGGTAGTTCTAGGCAAGACTGGTGTCAGATTTTTTACGGCTTAACGTGCATAATATATCGTAATATCACAAGACAAAAACAAATGGGTGTTGCTTGTTAAAAGAATTGAAACATAATCGTTACAAATGGATCTGCTTAGAAGGTTCAAAAGTTGCCCACGAGATTATTGGGAGAGCCGTGCTCCGGGTTTCTTACCTGATTTAATCAGAAATGGCTACAAATACCCCGAAGAATTTCCAAAATATTGTGCCAGTGGTAGGGACATTATTTTGGTCAGCAAGGCAGTCAATCCATGTACCTACAGTACTGGTATTCAGGTCTCAACATAGAAAAGAAAAAGATAGGCAGATGAAGGTATTTTTTTTTTAATATCTTTATTGATTTAAAGGGATTTTTGTACATAAAAATGACGATGACAATCCTATCGCACCTTATACTAATATCTTATCCTAATTATACATTACAATTAACGCTTTAATTAAACTTTAAGGAGTATAGCATTCTAGCTGCATCCGAACTTGGTGAAGCTAGAATGCTATGAAAGGCACCAATACCTCATCTGATAAGACCCTTCGGACTTCAATGAATAATAATATTTAAAAAAAAATAAAATAAAGGAATTGACCCAGTCTTTCTCGAGTTTTTCGCTAAGCAACACTTTTAGCCAACCATTTCTATTTTTAAACATTTATTCCATCTATGTCAAGTAGTTAAAGATTATGTGGTATGCCTTAAATATTTCACCACCTGCCTAGTCTATTCTAGACAGAGGATTCGAATACCAATATTTAGCCTGTCTGACTTCCAGTACTCAGTTATTTACTGGTTAATACCCCTTGGTAAAATTAACGACTGTCCAAGATGACTTGGACAGTCGTTAATTTTACCAAGGGGTTTAATGGTGATGACACCATTAAACATTCTTTACACCTATTTGAAATCTTAGGTGGTTCGTCTTTAGGCTCGCCCTTGACGACCATACATAACAGCCGCCTTGTCAGAAACGACTGATGAAAATCCGCTTACCGTCAAATCGCGTTATTTATATAAATCTATTGAATAATTCGCCTATAACTCGGCGCGTATGTTTGTATGTTTGTCATACTTTGAATAATTTAATAAATTTATTATTATTGCTTATGATTATGTTAATTGTGTTGTGATGTAGAGCTTTTCGATATTTTTAGGGGTCCGTCATGAAATTATAATTGTTTAGTTTTTAGTTTAACAAATATTTTGAAAGCCTGTTTTAATCTATGGTCAGCAAATGTGTACCTTATTAATAAAGAATAAGATAGGATTTATAAAAATAAATACAATATATAGGATGATTTCTTAAAACTAAACTCCTGAACTAAGCTAAGTTGGATTTAGTGATAGACAGACTAATAAACGCTACTTTAAGGTGTTTTCGTTTGGTAGATCTATGTCCCTAGGTTCCGTTTCTTTATTCTACCTGTATTTTGATCGTTTTATTCATTCATTCATTTATTTTATTGCCGACATTGTCCATACATTATATAAAAATTGAAAGTCAATAAAACACTTTTTTTTTCCTTAGCCTATTGTGTCCCACTGCTGGGCAAAGGCCTCCCCCATATCCTTCCAGACATTATTTTCTTGCGCCACCTCGAACCAGCCTTCGCGGTGTGCATCCAAATCATCTCGCCACCGCTTTCTGGGCCGGCCTCGGCGACGCCGTCCATCCAAAAACACATTACATTAAAATAATCAACAATAAATTAAATTACACATACACATTACTTAGATACTTTTGCACCAGAAGGAAAAGTACCGCTCGTCCAGGGTAAGTTATCGGTCTATAACCGTTTCATGGAAAAACTGCCAGTATTTTGATTATTTTTCCCAATGACAATTTTTATATGGGTAACTAATTATTTCTCCCATCCCTTTTACTTCCTGCCAGGGTTGCGGAATTAGTTCGAAAGAGTCACCGCGGCCCTGGAAGGAACACGGATGGGTTTTAGCCAGTAAGAGTCAGACACGCCCTTCCGCTCCACCCAGAGAAAAAGAAGTCATTTGATGATTAGGTACCCATCCTTAAAAAAAAACCATTTTACTTTCTTCCTCCTCTTCATGCATTCAAAAAATATGATCAATACTTTATTATAATTTTGACAATAATTAGGATGCTTAAAACACTTTACATTGTACTGAACCCCAACAAAAATTGTCCGAACCAATTAATTTATACATTTCGATCATCAAAATTGAACTTATATGATATAATTCTGATCCCCGGGCCCGCCCGCTGAGCGTCGCCTAATAACGCTAATTATGTTGATTTCCTATACCTACATTAACATATATTTTTGTTGTAAAATAGTTTGTGTTCATAATGAAGTGATGCTGGTTGTTTAAACATTTTGGTTGAAGAACATATTTTGCCTTTTTGATGTAATTATGAATGTAAAATCGAATAACTAATTCGATTCAGTTTGAATAAGATAAGAAGGTATCTATTTCATATAAGAACAACTTTAGGAGTTCAATATTTGAATACCTTTATCGAAATTGCGTATTTGAATAACAATGAAAAATCCACATGAATGGAGACTTATTTCACAGATGTGACTTGAATTTTACGATTTGTGAAAACATAAATAAAATTGGTAAAAAAAAGTTACACGCTTTATAAGTTGTTGTTTTAACCTTGTCAGATCATCAGGACGTAATAAACGTCGCTCGTACAAGGTGGCGCAAATTCGCTATTGCGTTACTTGCGAGTGACGTCACACGATGGAAGTGCAGTTTCTGATTATTTTTATTGATTTGAAATCCCTCAAAACTCCGTTTTTTATTTAGATTTCAAACGTTTGTATTTACCTGCGTCTAGTCTTTTCTTTTGGTTTAGACTAGAGAAATGAATAAACTTCTGCGTTTCAGGTAATTAGCAAGATGAAATTAATACATCTTTATATAGTTGAGTCTGCCTTTTTCTTTTATTTTATTTGGTTTAATTCTCGAACCGTGCATTCGTCATCACGTCTTAAATCTTCAAAACATTAAAACTGATTTTAACGCAGCAAGCTTTTAAAATTATCTCTTTTCTCTATCTGTCACAATATAAGCGAAAGTGATGGAAAAATAATAAAAAACCAATAAAGCCCGTATCTACCGATACATTAAGGTATAAAGTAGTGCTATGACAACGGGCCACAGTGACTGATCGGCCAATAGCCTTTCAGTTATAAAGCCAGCGCGCTCACCGCCTTTATTCACTGGGGTATCTAAGATGGCGCTTTTTAACATATTCTGCGCTAGTGTGATTATTTTCATTGTAGACAACATAATTATGGACTGTTTTAATGTTTACATCACTTTTTTGTTATTTTTTTAAGATTGTCTTAATGGTTGCTTTATCGTCACGAGAAAAGAGAATGGACTGTTATTTGTGATCACATTATTAACAATCCATACTTTCATAATAATATTATAAATGCGAGAGTAATTCTGTATGTCTGTCTCCTTTTCGCGTTTTTTGATTTGGATGAAATTGGCACTAAGTCCTGAATAAGAATATAGGATACTTTTAATTCTGAAAGTTTGTTCTCTTGCAATTTTAACACGCCGGTTATTCCGCTGGCAATTGCTACTATACAGATTGCTACGCCTCAAAATGATACTATCTAAACCAACACAAAAATACTTCTAAACGCCCTATATTAGTGTCAGCGCCATTTTAGCGGTCCAGGCCAGTGAGTCACATGTAAATATTTACCGAAAGCGATGCCCCGCGCCAAATGTTGCCGGCCACAGAGCGAGGCGTGGTTAGAACTGACATTATGTGAGTAACGTACGAAATAAACTACATTTAAACAAACATAATAATTAGGTACTATACCCAAGTTATTAGTTGGAGGTTATTTCTGGAAGTAAGTACTGATCCGACTACGAAAATAATTTCACAGAAAGAAAGCTAATGCTGCTGCAGCTGGCACTTCAGTTGGCGTATTTGTCAAAATATTGGCGTTAATTCGTCAATTTCGAACGTCATAACAAGGTATGTTTTGTTTTACACAAGTGACACGAATATTTTGACAAATACACCAGCTAAAGTGCCAGCACAACACAATCGTTGAATGCCATTGGTCAAAGTCAAAGTCAATTCATTTATTTCAACTAAAGAAAGAAAGAAATAATAAAATTTATTTAGCACAGGTACATGAAACACGCACGGTAAAAATAATAAGAAAAGGGTAATTATGCCAATAACTAGACCATTAAAAGGCACTTTGAACGTCAAATTTACAGTTATAAATTAAAATATAAGTAACTCTAGTTGGAAATTTTAATAGGTTACGAAACCGAAGTGACTGTAAAAAGCTAGTAATTAAAATGGTGCAATGGTACACCTATAACTGCACATTGCCCATTACAAAGATATTATAAAGGACAAAGTAACGCGTGACGCTGTAAATCCCCAAAAGCCATTGTCAGAAGGTGGTTTCTCATTTGGTAAGTCGAATTTTTGGATCCCATTGACCTCTCAAGCAGCCCTAGTCCTTGGACTTAAAACCCGTTTGTTTTTTGTCTTCAATAGAGTATTTTGCTATGAGCTTTTTTTTTTAAGAGTAGGTTATCATCAAATGACTTCTTCCGCTCTGGGTGGAGCGGAAGGGCGTGTCAGACTCTTACTGACTAAAACCCATCCGTGTTCCTTCTAAAGCCCTTTGCGTTCCAGGGCCGCGATAACTTTTTCGAACAAATTCCGCAACCCTGGCAGGCTCTGGCCCTAGCGGGCCCCGTCTTCTATGCTGACATCTCTTTGAGGTGCGCGTGAAACACAACGCGCCATCGACCCGGGCCTGGTGGTGATCGGACAGCGAGCCACCCAACGCTCGCCGTCCGCAGGCCCGTTGCTATGAGCTTACACACTTGCTTTGTTTGTGTCCAAAATTTAATTAAGTATACTATAATAATAGGTAATAAAAACACTTCTACATAAATGTGCTAGTTCAAAATAAACCACAAAATATGTCTACCTACTTTTAAACGCTCGTCTCTCTCAGTGGGTGTTGTAAACCCACTAGATCGTAATCTTGTGCCGGGCGGCACCGCGGCATCATACTCATGTAGGAAGTATTCATGATAACATCACACGTAAATAACGCGAATTTCTTGTTTCCCTAGAATCGTGCCGTTTTGATGGCATTCCTGTGATAAAATGATGACTAGTATGGTAAAGGAAAAACTTGCTACTCGAATACTGACAAAGATTTGCGCTGTCTGGACATGCCCACTTAAATCTGTGTGGTGCTTTCCTCAAAAGAATATCTCAGACATTAACCGACATCACCCGAGAATGGGCAGCTACACTGCGATCGCCAACCCCCCTGCCAAGCGTGGTGCCTGGCAGGCCTATGTTCAACAGTGGACATTTTTCGGCTGATATGATGAATCTACATCAGGGTTGCGGAATTGTTTGAAAGAGTCACCGCGGCCCCGGATCGCAAAGGGCTTTAGAAGGAACACGGATGGGTTTTAGTTAGTAAGAGTCTGACACGCCCTTCCGCTCCACCCAGAGCGGAAGAAGTCATTTGATGATTTCCCATCCTTAAAAAAAAAAGGCAAAGGTTAGAGTAATAGATTTTTTATTTAGATGTCATAGTCTTTACAGACAAAAGTCTGTATCGTGTGGTAGTTAAATAAGTACAAACCCTAGTTTCAAAGTTATACTAATAAATTAGTAGAGTTTATTTGAAATATTAGATGTTTTATCCCTTTATTATCACAGCGCCAAGTCTACAACATTCCGAGCTCTATACGAACATCATAAAATGCATTACGGTGTTCAAATTAGCGCCTCTAACAGTGTTCCAGGTTCGGTGCCGCGCTGCAAACATGCAATTTAATTACTGAGCCATCGCGACTTGTTACGACGTTGTTTAGGGGGTGAGCAGGGGTTAAGAGTATATCTGTTATTGGTACATTGTGGTGGTTATACCTTAATTGCTTAACATAATATTATGCTCGTATTTGCCGAAGAGTTAGGAATCGTTGTCGCATCTTTGTCGCATTTTCACATTGTTGTATTGATGTCGCAATTTCGGATGTCGCATCAAGTAATTTAATAACCTTCTTGGTTACGGTGTTGTTTAGGGGAGAGCAGGGTGAAGGTTCAATCGTTAATTCGTGTAGGCATTGTGATGGTTATACCTTAATTGCTTAACATAACATTATGTTTGTGGATATTTGACAAAGGGTTAGGCTGAGGTGTATCAGCCGCCCACATCATCCTGGAATGCGAGGCTGTGGCTACCCAACGTGATCAAATCCTCGAAACGGTGAGGTCGCTCCGCGAAGCCTGTGAAGCTCCCAGGAAACTTCTGTGCTTCTGGGCGGAGCTAGGGTGGCTAACTAAGCCAGGACACCTACGCACAACGGAAAGAATGGGAGTCTAAGTGCGGAAAATGCAGTCCCTTACTCTAAGCTGAAGTGTGCAGTACAGTCACATTTCGTCAGAGATAAGGTTCCCAAAGACAAAAGCAAACATCGTTCAAAGGGATTGTTGTACGGATAAAAGCACGCAACAAATTAATAATTAAATTAGAGGTGTTCTTAAATCTTGTTTATGTGGCACACCTAGATACACACAATGTTACATTATATGCATATTATGTTACCGGAAAATAGCAAACACCGTAAGATTGTAAAATATCGCGTGAAATTGTAAACTATTTTCTCTAAATAAGACACGGATGTGTTGGAAACTATTGAATTTGGATTGGATTTACTGTGTACAAAACGATTTATTACTAACTAGCTGCCGCCCGCGGCTCCGCCCGCGTAAATGTCGAAAATTATCTTTAGGGAACATACTCCCGGGATAAAAAGTATTCTATGCCCTTTCCCGGGACTAAAACAATCTCAATATCAAATTTCATCTAAAGCAGTTCAGCCGTTTGCGCGTGAAGAAGTAACAAACATGCACACACACTCACAAACTTTCGCCTTTATAATATTAGTGTGATGTGATGTGATATATAGAGAAATTTGAATCTAATAAAGATTTATTATAATCTTACGGAGTCTGCAATTTTCCGGTGACACATATAAGAAAACTTAATTGAATAGAAAAAATAAAACAATGGAATGGCGTTTTTTCTAGAGCCTCTTGACAAAATTAGACCAAAAAGGAAAGTTATTCATTGATTTATTTATATAAACTTTATGTACAATAGGTACCTACATGGGCGGACTTAATGCATCAAGGCTTTCTCTACCAGTCAACTTTTGGGTTATAAAGACTAGACTGTGGTAGGTGTACAATAAATTAAATTAAATTAAAAATTAAATTTTAACATTTCTGAAAGAATATACAGATAATATATATAATACTAGCATCCCATGGTTCCATAATGAAACATGGGATGCAATGGCTTACTGATTGTCCTGCAAATTCAGTTGCCTTAACGACTGATCATGGCAGGCACATAATTTGTAATTGCTATGTCAATAAACGTCCGAAACACGTTATTCTTGTAATTTCTCGTACCCACACCGTCCTGTGGTCGAATTTTTGGGAAAGAACGACCACACACATAAAATTCTTGATGAGTAATCCAAAATATGTACTTTGTGGTAATTTCTGATACTTAGTGCCGAATTTGTATTGTGCGGAAAATATGGCCGGGCGAGACAGTGTATTTTTGGGTTCCGTACTTAACGGGACCCTAATTAAGTCTAGACGCCGTCTTTCTGATAGGGAACCCTCAAAAGAATCGCCACCGGGTGGACTCGAACCACCAACCTTTCGGTTAACAGCCGAACGCGCTAGCCATTGCGCCACGGAAGCTGCAGGAATATTAATAAAATTATAGACAAAGCTTAAAATTAATATGTAAATTTTTTGTAACTGCACTCTTATCCATATCCTTGAAACTGGTACACAGAATCGCTGATTTATGGTAGAAATCCTAAGAGCCCTATTAGGTCCTAAGTACTAACTTTAACTACTAGGTGCCAACCACGGCTCCGCCCACCGACGCGATGTGGAGATTGGAAATCAACCTAAGGGGGTAAAAGTACTTATTCAATGGATTAACCAGCCAGTCGATTCTGAAAACATATCGAAGTGAAGGCTTGGGGGAATTGATCACGAGGTGAGCTGTCAATTCATATAATCAAGATGTCACGTGATCACCAAGTGAGCTGTCATTCCATCTTGATATTATGGATTGACAGCTCACCTCGTGATCACTTCACTCAAGCCTTCATTTCGACATTTAACAGAATCGACCGGCAGGCTACATCGCAATACATGCAACCATATCGATACCAGAAATAACAATTAACGTAAGGGACATTTTGGCATTTTGCGTAAATTAACCTTACGTTAGTTATTGTCGTAAGGGCAATTTGGCATTTTGGGTACCTAAAGCCTATCCTAAAAGTCCCTTACGTCAATTGATACTTCTGGTATCGATATGATTGTCTCTTCCAAATTCGTGCTCTAGTTTATTATATCAATCCATCCTAAAAAACTTTCATATATGGTAATATTAGGATAGGAATGTTCTGGCTATGAAGATTATAGGTAGCCACGACAGAAAAAAAAACGCGTGTTTCCTAACGTTTACACTTCAAAGACATCTTCAAACAAATCCATCAGTTGTCCAACCTTAAATAAAAAAAAGCTAATTAAAAAATAAACGGCCATCTTGTGTTTCTATAAAGTAATATCGATATAAAGCGACAACTCCACCCCCAGCCCTTACCGCGGCCTAATAGACAACTATAAATTAAACATTTTGCAGAAAACCAATTCGGTTTAATAGCTCTATAACTTTGCTGGTCAATAATTAAGGGAATTGCTTTCGTGTAACGCGTTCGAATTAAAATGGACGCTTGGAGTTATTATATAATATTTTGAGGTATTTAAAAATGTTCTAGTAATGAATTTTAAAGGGCCCCCCCCTTTAAAATTCATTACTACAACATTATTCCTTTGCCCAGTAGTGCGCTATTACAGAGAGCCTAATTAGATAAAATTTAAATTTAATATATTATTATGAAAAAAAGTAGGCAAACAGACGGGCAGACAAAGTTACTGTTCCTACGGATATGGATTAAACTACAAATTACAACAATATTAATTTAGCAACAGTTAAACTAAGCTCAATCAGTTACAATCACAATAGTATTTAGTTCATTATTTCATAGCAATTAAGTTTCGCAGTAGATTTAATATAAACACCTTTCCTAATGAACTATGACTGAAATATAGGCCAGTTTACTTTAAGAGTTACTTCATATTGCAGTAAAGAGCCTTTCAGGAGTTTCTGAGTAGCAGCCCGAAGTCTGGATTTGTTCCTAATTCATACATGTGCAATACACGGAACAAACGTATGACTGGATTCTGTATATACTATGTGTGTATATTGAGTCTATGTTTCCTGATACACTACAACCTTGGGTCTTTAAGTCAAGAGTAAACAGGTTACTTCTAGGCAAGCGTGCTCCATCGTCGACCACATCATCGCTTTCCATCGGCTGAGATTGTGGTAAGATGTGCGCTAAATAACAGCCATACGATCCTCGAGGTTAAGCAGCGCTTACCTAAGTTGGTCTGTGCATGGGTGACCATACATTTCATACCGAGACTCTTCTGTACCTCGCAAAGCACGTTAAGCCGTTAGTTCCGGCTGTCATCTGTTGATCTTTGGCAGTCATTTCGATTAGTCAGAGGCCAGAAAAGCTAACACCAGCCTTACCAAAAGGTACCTTATTACCCAGTTACTGGGGTTTGGAGATCAGAGAGGCTCAGCTGGATCCGGTTATACTGGAAACCATTATACTAAAGAGAAGGCAGATTAGTATGTACTGACCACCTCTGCCAAACCCATTGGAAAAAAAAATTGTGATGTTTTATGGTTAAATGATAGGTATCTGACACGGCTTTGCGTTTTGTGGTTTAATAAATATCTCATAAGGAGCGTTTAAAAAACCATTAAGATTGAATGTCAAAATAAATATTATGTGTTTGATGACAATGATGTTAATAGGATCAAAGGTGGATAAGATTATGGATTTGCGTGACCCATGGAATCAATATGCTTGATTTTATGGGTAAAAAAAATGGACATATTTAATAAGTCTGTATCTTGGGTTCCGCACTTGTTGGATTTTCTAGGCTTTTCTATGTTATTTGATGGGAAACGAGCAGGGTCATCACGGCCTATGAATATCTGGAATTCACGATCCGTTAATGTTTATTTCTTTCATGTTTCATGTGCCTGAAAACATATGGGCCATACCTTTCAAACCAGAAAACAACAACGCTGATTGAACTTCTCAAGGATATCATTATGGAAATGGCTATGGAACCCTAAAAACTTAGGTCATTGATGCCTATCTTTATAAATATCTATATTTTTAATAGATTTACCATGAATATTATTGTAATTTACACGAGCTTTTAGTGCTATTGTTAAGATCTATTCGAACGTTAAAAGCACCATCATCATTTTTTGTAGACTTCATTGAATACCTACATATCAAATATTTAATTTTATATGGCAAGGCGGTCATCAACGCTGTCTCATCAAATGATGCCTCTATGAGCCTATATCGAGAAACTATTCAATGATCAGTTATTTTTTCCAGTCAAACAAACGTTGGTATCAATCGAACACACGATTTATGCAAGAATAACCGTGCAAAATAGAAAAATAAATCAGCCGTTCAGTACATTTTTGATTTCATAACTCGGCTGAATGTAATGAATGGGAACAGCTGAAATTGTTTTTCTTTTTTAGGTGTATTTTTTGCATAAATTAAGTCCATTGATTGTTCCTAATGCTTCGGGGGTATTATTTTTTAAATAAAGTGACGGTTTTGACGAGTTGTCCAATTGGCCTCCCTGAAGTTTTAAGAAGTTACTGGATAATTAACCATAATAATAAAGATACACAAATATCATAGACAATCCTATATTCTTATATAAATACTTAATCGTCGGTACCAATCGACGATTATCCTCATTCCATTTGGAATGTCTTTGGCCCCTCGTATGCCTATCCAAGGATTAGGACCCCAGGGTCCCTACATCGTCAAAGATTTACAAAATCGTAAAAAGAAAAAAAAACACTGCAACAAAGAGCCCCATAAGTAACAGGCGGTTTTTTTATATAATAGTAAAAATTGGTACGCTTGTTATTTACTGAGTTAGATCCCAAAGAGATCTTCAAAAATTCAAAATCATTTATTTGCTGGAATATGGGTGAAATACATCAGGTGTTACAAACAACATAAGTTCTTAATGCCAGATTCTACCTCAACAGGTGTGCAAATATACATTACATACAAAGTATCAAATAGTATTCATCAATAATTATTATATTACATTAAAAATATAAATAATACATCCTGATTACATTTTTTCATTTAAAAAATCATTTACATTATAATAGGCTATACTAATAAGATATGTCTTTAATTTATTTTTAAATGATATAAAATTCTCAGCATCCGATATTACTAGGTAATTTGTTATAAATTCTAGGGCCCATACAAAATGCACTCTTGTCAAACATAGCCGTTCTATTGCGTTTTGCACAAAGTGTATTTGCCAACCTCGTACTTTTTAATGTTTCATATTTATTAATATTATTTCTAATGTCTAATGCATCTTCGATCGCACATAGGTCGAAAACGTTTTGACATGATAAATATAAATATCAGTAATGTTAGTTAAGAAAGCCGATTTTTTCAAGAACAAAACCCTTACGTCATGTAAGGGCTTTGTTCTTAAAAAAATCAAATGCCAGATTACAACCCAACAAAAAAAAGTTCCGAACGCAAACAGCCCTAAACGAAGTCGTCACGCTATAAATAGAAATGACGATAATTCGTTCGCGAATCGTCAAAAAAACACTTTTTGTGGGTGTTTTTTTTATTAAGCTGTATTTTTTTATGTTTTTTAATTTCACTGCTATTACAAATGTCTACATCTGTGTAGTTAAAAAATATTTACATTTTTATTAGTCACTGGTGTTTTTTAATGTTTAATTTTAGTAAAAGCATGAAGGGTCTAGGAACATTTAAAATAAATTGTAAGAAGTAGTAGTTAGTAGTAGTTGTTGTTGTTGTTGTTGTATTAAATATAAGGTGTTTTGGTGTACAATAAAGAATTAAGACAGAGTGAACATTAAAATATGCTTCAAGGGCTCAAGGGTAACGTAAAACAGTCAATACCAGAGGTATTTATTTAAACTTTATGTACAATAGTGGTACATGGGCGGACTTAATGCATCACGGCATTCTCTACCAGTCAACCTTTGGGTTATAAAGACTATACTGTGGTAGGTTTACAATAAATAAAAATAAGATACGTAAGGTAGTTAAGGTATTGTAGGTGCTTTGCCATCCCAGAGAAAAATTTATTATTTATTTAAACTTTATGTACAATAGTGGTACATGGGCGGACTTAATGCATCAAGGCATTCTCTAATATGAATGACTATGGAGACGGAATGTTCGAGAAGGTTGCATTGTGTGTCAGCATGTGTCAAAGACATTGACGTGAAAATTGGTGTCCGTTTAAAAATAACTTATCAAAAGTCACCTAGTTTACGCCGAAACAGATACAACGCTACTTTTTGACCGACTTTAAAAAAAGGTGGAGGTTCAAAATTCGGTTGTTTTTTATGTTTGTTATCTCATAATTCCGTCATTTATGACCCGATTTGAAAATAATGTTTCATGTGAAAGAATATACGTTCCGATTGGTGCCATAGAAATTTTATGAAAATCGGTTCAGTTGTTTGGTTTTTAAATGAAAATAGTAGTTGGAGGAAATAGAAAATATATCATCCAAGTAAACGAAATTGCGTGTTTTGCTTTCCTGTGATCGTGTAAAATAAGTGTAAAATAAAAAACTTTTTTACAAAAAAAATACAACCGACTTCCAAATAAAAAAACACTACAAAGTATAAAATAACTTTAATTTCGGAAATCGCTGTTTTCGGTTGTTTCTTCGTATTTTAACACCGACTACCGAAATTATACGGTGTATAGTAAGACGGTGTTAGAAAATCATAAACGGTAGAAGAATTTCACCTGACAAGCTTCTCCAAAACGAGAGCTCCCTGCAACTAAAAACTTTAAGACCACCGCAATTAAACAATACAAAATACCTGCTAAACAAAAAATACAAAAACATCTTTAACCCTATTTCAAAATGATAACGTCCTTCACACACCAAGCCGTTATAATTAAGTTAAAAGCAATTAAAGACGAACGATTTTTAGCTCAAGATTGATGATCTTAAAACCCGCCTCAAAAGGCATTGTTCCAAATATTATAATTATAAAGTCTTCCATTTAAAATGGTCACGATTTTCGTTCTGTCAAAATTTGTGTTGATGATTTTTGGAGGGAATTTTAGTTATCGGTAGTGTTGCTAGCAGGAAAAATGGTTATGTTTGAAATTTACGTTTTTTAAAGGTCAAAGGTAAATCAATGTCCCTTTTTGGTACGAAAATAATCGCAAAATCAATGTGAAAAATTGTGAAACGTGCATTTGCAGCTGTGATTGGTTTAATGACGCCTTTTCATTAATTGAGCTGGTAGTCAAACTTCAGCCTATAATTTCTTAATGAACCCTTGAAGGCTAAGTCTTTTTTAAATGATGACACGTCTCCACAAGTTTTGGAGACGTGTCATCATTTAAAAAAGACTAAGTAAAGCCTCACAGAAAAAGCAAGTTTTGACGATAACTTGCACGAAATCAGGCAAAAAGTTCCCAGAACAAAAACCTGTTGACATTTAACCCCTAAAATGCCGCTTCAAAAATATTTTTCAGCCCCCGTCTTATAATTTGTGCTATCTCATCTCGATAAGGCCCAAGATGGCACAAACAGCTCCAGGCTTGACGTGGATCGCCTTTCAAACCCCATAGCTTATTCATGCGTTACTCTATGGTAACGTAATGGCTTGCTAAGGATCACTGTTCGTGGGACGATTTTCTGACGTTGCGATTTTTTGTCGTGGAATTGATTGATGAGTGTGTTGTAGGTGAGTAAATAAGTAGCTGGAGTGTGAGAAGAGGCCTTTGCCGGTGGAATAATCAGCTAGTATAAGTCTTAGGTACTGTTTTTTTTTTACCAGGCTCATTGTGTCGTACAGTTGGGCAAAGACCTCCCTTTCGCCTTCCAAACCTGTCTATTTTGTGCGATCTATTACCAAGTTTGACTATAGATACTTAATCACAATAATACTTAATTATTGCAAAACGCAAATAACTCTTAAAGTAGGTGAAAATTAAAACCCGTTATTATTAACCCATGCACACATCATTGAGATCACATTCAAGCTTAGTGGGTACTTAAAATCGTATGTGAAATATTTTATATTAAAATTCTTCTTGTTTTAGATTTATGGTAAATGCATTTACACTATTATACAACAGCATACTTATGACAATTGAAAAGGTTCCAGCCGCATTATGATTTTATATGCAGGAATAAAAAAAAAACCGTAAAAAATACCGTACCCCGTTTTCCATACACTTCAAAACACAGTCGCATCACGAATGGCCCGCCTTACCACCTGATGGTCGTAGTACCTGCCACCCGGCCATATGCAATAGGTGCTCTTAATATTATTTATGTTAACTACACGACAGCTCCGTCGTAAATCTTCAGGATAGGCCGAATCTTCCGAAGGCATCTCTGAAAGCCGGAGTAATTATCACAGGCAGCGTGAATGTCTTCCTTGCATAATAGTCTGAAATAGTGTAGGGTACCTACGCTGCCTTTCTAGCAGAGATGTACGAGGATGCGTAGCGAGGGATGTGTGCAATACCCAGCTGTAGGAATATCATCATCATGGGTGCGTTTCATAACGTATAAACTCATTTGGTCTAATTTCATTTTATTATCGTTCATAAAATATAATCAACGTGAGATATACCAACTGTTGATATAATTTCTTTACATATAACATTTACTTCTTCTAAAACTTTTTTAGTATAACATTGTTTGATAAAACATTTATGTAATCGAAAATCATTTGGTCTAACGTTTAATAATATAAAAATGTCATTATGGTTAACACCCCGACTCAGAGCTAATCGTGTTTTTTTTTTCTTAAAGAACCCAGATATAGGGCTCCGTCGAACTATTCTAGCGCAGGTGGTAATCAGTTACTAGTTATGTTTTTTATATATTTTGAGTGGTATGTCAAACGATTTTATATTTAATGTATGTTATACTTATAAAACTTAGTTATTTTAAAATTATATCAATCGTTTATTATATTAACAGGATCGTTATATTAAATAAAATGATAGCTTCCGTTGTTATATTTTGTAAATATAAGTGATTTTGTTGTTATATCATTTATTACTTACCCCATCATCATCCTTTATTCAATTAACTATTCCTCCTACTAATTATAAATTACTTTTTCAAATATTTCAATAAAAATTATCAAGAGGCCGAACATACCACCAAGGCGGTCTGCGTTCTGCACTCGAGTACTGCGTTTCGCGTTCACACATATGCAAACAGCAAACGGTCTAGAAATCTGGAGTTTAGTAATCTATAGCAGTCACACGCTCTTTTTACTGAAAACCAAATGTCACTCTCAACAAAATGTCTCGCAAATCATAAAGAAAACGTTTGTCTCTCACTAATTCAATAAACTTTTCGATCTCGTTGGACATCGTGCAGCTTTTGCAAAAATTAGAACTTCGACAGAATTTTCACTTTTACCGTCGCGGCCTTTGTGTGCGTAGGATTGTAAGCCACCGCATAGATTACAGTGAACGCGGAACGCTGAACTCGGAAATCTAACCGCTAGACCGCGCGCAGTGCGGCCAGCTCCGCTTTCTGAACCAAGCCCTTGATCCAGCTGCCTAACGAGATCAGAACTCCAAAGGTGCTGGTCGAGGCTCGTGGCTATTAAGCCATTGGCTGACACGAATATCGATACAATGATTGCTGAGTTCATCATTATTATAGCCGAAAGGCGTCCACTGTCGTGTGGTCAAGTGTCGCCACATCAGCTGGTCCTGTGCATCTCGCATCTAGTGAATTCTCGCGGTCTTCCAGGTACACCTTCCGGCCATCCAATCCTGTGACTATGTAGTAGTACGTACGCGGTCGCCACTTGAGAACCTTTCGACCCCATCGGCTATCTGTTCTATGGACAAAGTGGCCTTCGCACTTCCACTTAAGTCTGGCTTTTTTTCGGACTAAAATGGCAGAGGGCAGGCCTGTTTTGCAGAACAGTAGGAATCTAAAAACTTAACTTACTAGCCCGTGGTGTCCCACTTAGACAGGCCAAAGGCATCCACCTTTTTCTTTTCGGAGTCAAATTCGTCCTTCTACCTCTACTTAGTCCTCTACTTAGTCCTCCACGATACCCTAATGGATTACATTCTTATTTTTCCCTAGCCTCGCAAAGCTTTGTTCTGATCGAAAAGAGCGTAACGATGTCGAGGTTTTTTTCTCATAACTGGCCCTTTTTTACTGTGTAGTTTTTAATCACTTCATTTCGTTTTGCGTTTGTCTAGTGCGAGTCCCAATTAAACATTTCTCTTTCTTCATTTTAACGTCCACGATGGGACGAGCGAGCCCAGATGATACCTGTTCACTCTTGCTCCAAGCTAAGCTTTAACCCGTCAGATCTTAGCTTAGCTACCTTGCTCATCTCTAGTGTAAAACAGCCTTATTGTGGTCATCAATGGTCCCTACACTGAAGAAGGATGCACTATGCAGTGAGACAATAACGTCTCTCTGACTGTCTCGTTTTGCTTGTGGTCGAAAACTCGACTATTGAGCGTTGCGTTTGAGCCTTATTCCTATTAAGTCTAACTCATCATGATACGCACAAAACGTTTTGTGTCACAAACCGGGTTTACGCGCAGGCACCTTATGCAGCGGTTATAAGATAAATTTCATTTCTTTGTTAAGTTGGCCTCGTGGCATACTATAAGCACCCAAGTAGAAAATCATAGTGTTTCTATTATTTACAAAATACGTTTCACGTTCGCGCTTTGAAGACATTTTTTATTGAATACTTTGACTGGAATTCCTTGCTGGAATTTGTGTTTCTTGATAGTTACAACCAGGGTATTTAAGGCAAGAGTGCATAGGATACTTCTAGGCAAGCGTGCTCCATCTTTGACCATATCATCGCTTTCCATCAGGTGAGATTGAATATAATAGACCCGTCGGCTTAGACAAAAAACTTTCTGTCTGCGTTAACGATTAAAAAAGATCAAATTGTACAAGATTTCAATCTCGCTGCGCTATCGAAGTGTCAAGTGGTCAATCCCAAACATTTTGGATTTTTGATAATTAAAATGATATCTCTTAGACACGATACCAAGTTTTTTTTTAAAGAGGGGTTATCATCAAATGACTCCTGCCGCTCTGCGCGGAGCGGAAGGGAGCGTCAGACTCTTACTGACTAAACCCATCCGCGTTCCTCCTAATGTTCTCCTAATGAACAAATTCCGAAACACGATACGACGACAGAATGGTTTTTTCTTGTCTTGAAGTTCATGACGGACAAAGTGTTATTGAGTTTTTGCATTCAAATCGAAATATACTCAACCAAAAAATAGCTAAAAATATCTCGATACTCAAAACGAACGAAACAATTTTTTTAAATCGTTTTCCATACGCGAAGGTAATAGAAAAGTATGTTCCACACTCGTTCGAAAACTCGTGTCCAGTTCACCGCTCTTTTGTTCCTTTTATCGTTCAGAAACGCGAGGGTTGCCAGTGTAAAAAATATTTTTACAGCCTTTTGTTTATTGTTGTTTATAGTCTGTGAATGATTGGATGGCGCTTTGAAAGTTTTGTATTTTGAATTCGGAATGGTATATTTAGAAAATTGCTGTTGCATAGGCATTACTTGAAGAATGTATTTTGTTGTGATGTTAAAAATTTTTGCGTTATGATGCGGTCTTTGACAAAGTATAGGGTAGGACTAGTACTAAGTATAACAGCTTATATCATCGTCTCAACCCGTAAATCTACACGAATAAACCGATTTTCCTTAAATGTGTCACAATCATCAACTTGGTAAAATTGCTGATCAAAGAGACAATACTGGCGGAAATTCTCTCCGTGTAGGCGCAATATTCCTAGATATTTTTGCTATGAAATTACTATTTTACTGCTCCGTTGGTTTCGCAGTAGCAACCGCGATTGCCGACCGTGACCAGTCCTGGGTCCGATTCCCGGGTCGGGCAAAAACTGTCATTGGGAATTTCTCTGTCTGGAATCCGGAGTTTGGAAGTTGGTGGCGTGACACCCCCGTGCCTCGGAAGCACGTTAAGTCGTTGGTCCCGGCTATCATTTATGGATCTTTGACAGTCGTTATGGATAGTCAGAAGCCAAGAAATGTATACCAGTCTTGACAAGGGGTATTGTTTTACCCAGGTACTGGGTTGTAGAGGTCAAATAGGCAGCCTCCTCATGTAAAATACTGGTATTCAGCTACATCTGGTTAGACTGAAACGGTGGGACAGAACCCGATACCAACATGTTGGGCAAAAGCAAGGTAGATTGATTCCCAAATCAGTGCTTCCAAAAAGTGCAAGTTGCGCAATTGCACACGAGGGGTACCATAAGCCGAAAAAAAATGTTTCTTGTATTGCTCCCTTATTTATTTATTGTTCCCTTTTCTTGCCCCCTTTTATATTTGATTTTATTTTTTGTTGTTATAGCGGCAACAGAAATACATCATCAGTGAAAATTTCAACTGTCTAGCTATCACAGTTCATGAGATACAGCCTGGTGACAGACGGACAGACAGACACACGAACGGCAACAGAGTCTTAGTATAGTATAGGGTCCCGTTTTACCCTTTGGGTACGGAACCCTAAAAACTATATCAATTCATTCCTCATCTCCCTACCTCGCACGTACAACCCTTTTTTTTTAAGGATGGGAAATCATCAAATGACTTCTTCCGCTCTGGGTGGAGCGGAAGGGCGTGTTAGACTCTTACTGACTAAAACCCATCCGTGTTCCTTCTAAAGCCCTTTGCGTTCCAGGGCCGCGGTGACTCTTTCGAACAAATTCCGCAACCCTGGCAGGCGTACAACCCTACCCACATTTCGGATCATAATCCTGCTAACAATGTGCGGTGCGAAAATATTGTCTTTTTTCAAAAAGAGACTAAATACAATGTACGGGGGAATATTCCGATACGAGTGTACGCTGTATGCTGATGTCATATCCCCATATGATACGATGTACGGTTTGGGCGTTTAAACATTCGTCAGTTTGTAAATTCTTTTCTTTGTCGACATTGGACACAACATATTATGACGTCACGGCATTGAGCAGGCCACTGCATTGATGACTTTTGATTATCATCATATCAGCTGAAAGGTGGGTTGGCGATGGCAGAGTACGACACTCACGGGAAGTGATGGGGTGGTGCTATTCTTTTACGTCCGCCACCATACAGAACATTCCTGATGATTATCAAAGTTTAAAAATACATTAAAATACTTACACATAATTATATTTTATTTTGTTTTCTTTATTTTGACTTCTATGGTTTTTCTTTAATGATTATGTTATTTGAATTTGTTTAAAATTAGTTTGTGTTATTGTTTTGCTTTTCGTATCATTTTGTTTTTCTGTTGATTTCTTTTAATGTTTTCGTCTTTGTCAAACTTAATAAAAAAAAATAAAAAAATACCTACCTACTTAGATAAATTAATAAGTGACTGCCGTGGTCGCCTAAAATTGGAAGCGCACACTTGCATTTGTTCCTGTCTGTGTTAACGTTTATGTCCGGCCCCCTTCTACCATCGGATATCTAGACGCACTGCAAGTTACCATCCCTACCTTGTTGCTATTCCACCAATTCGCACTAAACGTTTCCAAACGTCTTTTATAATGCGCACAGCAAAGGAGTGGAACTCTCTGCCTGCGTCTGTGTTTCCGAATGCATACAACCCTAATCTCTTCAAAATTAGAGTGAACAGGCTTCTTCTGGGTAGGCTCGCGCCATCGTCGACTTTGTCTCTGGTATCCATGACCTAGACTAGAGTCAAGAGCAAACCCATATTAAATAAAGAAAAAAAAAAATGTGCATTCCAATAAATAAATGAGTTCGGGGCATGTTTTTTTCGTGCAGGTGGCAGAAGAGTCTATTGTCGACGTGGGGCCTGTGTTATCATGCCTTACACACATCGGTAAACAATACGGGAGCCCGTGGTGTTGCTGTACTTTGATGCAGTTTCTTTCAACGTCAGTATAGTTGGAAAAAGGCTAAGCAGATTGTAAGCAAGTCCGCCTAGAACCACTATTGTACATAAAGTTTAAATACTTACGTAAAACAAATATTATCCACATAGTCCTCCTGACCGATTTCGACCATGGCGGCCAATCTCAACCGAGACTAGCCATCGGCGCGGGACATATTATAGTGCACAAGAGTGTGCGCAAACACAGGTGCACTGCCTCTTCCATCACTCTCATATTCCGATGGGACGGCAACCCGACACGATTGGAGAGAGATCTGACGCAGGACCAACGGTTTAACCTGCTTTTCGATGCACGGGGATGTCACACCACCAGCTACTTCGAAACTCCGGGCTGCCATTGAGATATTCCTATTGAAAAACCCAATAACACTTGCCCGACCTGGGAATCGAACCCAGGACTCCACGCTCGGCAGTCGCGCTTGAAACCAACGGAGCAGCTGTCTTATCTATATAAGCAAGGCATGGAACAACTGCAACTTCAAAATGGAATTCTTTAGAAAATATTCAGAACACAGATTCTTAAAGTCAAAGTCAAAAATTAGGCCATTAAACGGCACTTTTGAACGTCATCATTTACAGTTCAGTAATATAATAATATTACATTAATAAAGTGACTCTACTGTCCATTCGGAAAGTTAGATTCTTATGGAGAAGAACGGACAAGAAACTCCATAGTTACTCATTTCAAATAATGGTTTTACAAAATTTGGTATACAAAAATTAATATATAATAATTAAAAAACAAATTATGTACTAACAGCATCGATGACATTCCCAATTTCCCAAGTATTCGCTGGCACATTTTTTGTGGAAGGCAACAAACGATCTACTGTAGCTATGGCAATTTAGTTTAGTTTTCTATAATTTAGTTCAACACATAATATTAGTTTATAGTGTTTATTTTTACATTGAACTACATATAACTTGTATATGTGGTGGTAATTGGTATAATAATTATAATTATATTAAATATAATTGGCAAAACTCTTGGACCGTGGGGTCCGAGTGCTCATGCATAGATAAAGAACTTGCTAAACGCTTAGTTGACACTTCGCGTGACCCAAGGGCTGGCATTTACCACGGACAGAGGATAAGCATTGCCATACAACGTGGCAATGCCGCCAGTCTTTTGGGCTCACTTCCAGTCGATAGCGATGCGGACGAAGTTTTTGACGCCATATTTTAGTTAGGAGTTTTTATTTTTTATTTAGTATTTATTAAAACAGTTGTAATTATCTATGTAAATTCCCTTAACCTTTAATATTATATATATTGGCAAAAACAAACGGAATTCTACAGAAAATAAAAGATAAAATAGATTTCTAACATAGCAACATTTGCAGCCCCAACTTTATGGATACTAGGTGACCTGGATTCTATTACAGGGCGTTAGAGATGGAAAGCTGGATTCCACAGTTTATCGATTTTATAAATGTTGCCAGCGGATTTGTTCTCGTGCTCCTACCTCTCTACCTTGTTATTCAGGGATGAAAAGAAGGCTAAGGTACTCAGTGTTTGTATTTTCTTAATCGTAAACAAACAAATATTTTTTTCTCTAAATTTCTTTAAGAGGATCCTCGGTATCTAATAGTCACCGACTATGAGTCATAAACTCACATTCCCACTAACTTTTATAAGTCTTTTTTTGTTTAGAACTGCTTATTTATCGTCTTTACAATCTGATCTCTGATCTCCGCTTTGGTTTCAAGAAAGTCTTCAATGAAAATACTTTGATGCCGCACAAAAGAGTTGTTAATAGCATTCCTTGTGAGACCTCGAAGGAACATCTTAGTAAATAAAATATTACAGTATAGCTTCTCCGAAAGAGGTCTAACAACACTCTCGCAAACCTTTTTTTTAAGTTTCCTCATAAAAGGTCAAGTAACCACACTTTGTCTTTCCGAACATGATGCTACAATACGTAAGTACGAATATAACTCAAGATAAGACAAAAGGCATTACAAGACAAAAACACAAAAGAGAAGAACCGTGCAAAAAGTTCCACAAGTACATTACTCAACAATAAATACACGTATAAACTTAATTTAACTGCAAAGCATCTTAGCACTCACGAAATAACATATTAACCACCGCTCACGTCAAAAATCTTTACTTCAAAAGATCTCCATTGAAAGGTAACCCAAAAAAAACATAAGCACGCCTCTTTTTTACAATTAATCAAACGTACCAGTACAAAAAAACCTCTCTAAGAGTTTAAAAAGTTTGCACCGATGCATTGACGGACCTCCTTTCAACGAATATCAAAATGACAGTTGATTTATGATTTTCCATTGTGGCAGCACAGCGTTCGTTATGGCGCGAAACTCATTTATATTGCTAATGACATTTCGAGATGTTCAAAATGGCGGGTAATAACGCGAGGCAAAAAGTTTTATTTTATAGTTTTTTAAGATTATCTCTTGTGTTATTGTGTTTTGTGATTAATTTTGAACGTTTGTCGGCCTTTGACATTATTGCAATTACTTTGGCGTTGGTTAATTACGTGTTTAGTTGATGTATTGTACGGAGGTTTATTTCAATGATTAATTCTGCGAGTCTTTTGAAAGAAGATTAAAGTTACTGAGGTCACAAATTAAGCCTGCATACAAAATTTTATTTTTTTGTAATTATATTCACCTAGAGAAGACTAAAGGTGACGATTTTAAGAGTCCGACAAAGTATCGTGGAGACAATAGGATCCTTTTGTTTATATGTATTAACAGACCGAAAAAATGTAATCAACGTAATGAACAAAACATTTTGATAGAGGACAAGACTACTCTGTCTAAAACAGACAACATTCTTTCGATTCTGTAATAAAATGAAGTCAATAGTAGAATGATAATAACAATGACTTCATTGTACACCATAAAAAATGTTATCTTTATTTTCCCCTGAAACAGTCAAATTAATTGAATGTGATCTTGGTTACCGGACTCGGATATCCTGTAGGTATTGCAGAATCCAGTCTCTTTGGACTGCCAATGTTTCATAATCAGGGTAACTTACTATTAAATGCAACGGTTCCAGGAGATTGTTAGGTATGCACGCGGTCTTACGAACAATTCCCAGAGTAAAGAACCTGTTAATTGTCAGTCGGATTCGCGTACAAAGGGTTCCGTACCAATAGTTAGGAGAACTTTCTTCTTGCGTAATATCATGATTGCAGGTCAACGGCAAGTGCTTTGTATGATTTGTGAGTATCGAAAAATATATCATTGCGAACACGAATCCAGTTTGCACTTGACCTATTTTTATTATAATATGCAGTTATAGCGGCAAATAGACAATATATACACTAAAATTTCAACTGTCTACCTACTATACAGCCCATTTACAGGCCGAAGGACGGACCGCCTTAGGGCTTAGCAATAGGGTTTTATTGATTACGTTTAAGGTACGGAACCCTAAAAGGTGACCCAGTAGTCGAACTCAGGGGTCAATATACAAAAACCACGCTTGCTATAGAACAATACATCGCATGATTACTATTTCATTAGTTAGGTACATAGCGTGAGGATTAATTTTGAAAGTCTTTCAACAAAGGCTATTAATAACAAATCTTGCAGAACGTAACTTTCGCTGATACCATCATAGGATGAATTTGCAAAATTCGACGTGGAGATTAAGGACATTCAAATAGATTCTTTTGATTATTTAGGAGGTACTTTACCAGTTGCCAGCGATGCGGACGAATTTTTCGACGCCGTATTTTAGACTATTTTTAGTTAGTTATTTTTATTTAAGTGTATATTATAGTTAATAGTTGTAAAAAATCGAATAAATGGATGTTTAGAAGGTTTTATAGATGTTTTAATACATTCTATTCGTCCTAATTGAATGTATTTTTTTTACTATTGATAGGCACACATTTGACAACAATCTCACCTGATGGTAGGCGATGATGTGGTCGAAGATGGAGCACGCTTGCCTAGAAGTAACCTATTCACTCTTGACTTAAAGACTCACAGGTTGTAGCTATCAGGAAACACAGACTCTGGCAGATAATTCCACTCCTTAGCTGTACGCACAATGAATGTGTTCCCAAAACGTTTTATGCGTGTGGGTGGTATGTCAACCATGTACCGGTGGTGCATCGCCGTACGCTTTGTGGTCCGATGATGGAACGGGCTTGGCGAAATTAAACTATACAATTCCGACGCACACTTCTCAAAATGCAACCGATAGAAAACCGGCAGGCTAGCAACTCGGCGTCGATGCTCAAGACTTTGGAGCTTCGACTCGACGAGCCTATAATTGCCAATGATCTCCTTGGATGAAACTTTGTCTGGATTTGAAACTTGTGAGATGTGGATGAATAGGTGCACCTTTGCTTAACCCTTCGGCGAATACAGGCGGAGTTATGTTACAAAGAAAAAATAGACGGGCTGTGTTAATGATGAATTTATTCGTGGTATATTAGAGAAATGGCGCTCGTGGCATAGTGATATGTCTTGCCAAGGGGCACGGCTGTCATTTGCAGATCTATGACAGTCGTTACAGGCAGTTAGAAAAATCAGCCTTGCCAAGAAGTATCGTGTTACCCAGTTCCTGGTCTGTGGTGGTCAGATGGGCAGTCGCTCCATGTTAAATACTGGTACTCAGCTGTATCTGGTTGAACTGCTAGCCGACCGCAACATAGTTGAGAATAGGCTTTCAATTAATTGATCTCATGTTAAGTTGTATAAAAAAGTTGCAAAGAAACGTTAAACATCCAAGTAACAAACACCACACACAAGAGAGTAACTCCTCGATCGAATCCCATTCAAAAGTACCGTCAATACGGAATCAAAGAGACAGTCGAAACGACCTAATCTTTATGTTCAAAACCACAAATTTAACACCCATGAAACACCACTAACCATTCGATTTTCACCTTTAAAACAAGGTGCCAAGAGCGGGAAAGACTGTATAGAGGGGTCAAGAAAACCTGGTTATCAAGGAACGGTCTACGTGGCACATATGGAACGATTTTGATTCCGAATGTTTTTTTTTTGTGCAATCGAGAGCGGGTGCATCGGTTAATCGAATAGTCGGAATCAAGTAGCGATGGGGTTTCAATCGATTTGAGTAAGGATTGGCAGGCTTGGAAACTTGAGGCGAGGAGATTTGATTTTTTGGGAGGGACCCATGGAAACTAGAATCATAACCCACTGTGTTGACGACTATAATCCAACTTGTAACAGAATAAACGCAATACCTCTTAGGGGGTCATTGTACATATCATTATGAACAACATTTATTATAAAAACAATACCAAAATCGCGAAAAAAAAAAACAGCCGTTCAGTATTTTATCGAATTATGCGCACATAAATGTATGGGTTCGCCTTTTTAAATCAATCTATATATAATATAATAAAGCCAAAGGATTTATTAATTTGATCGTGCTAATCTCTGGAACTTCCAGTCGGAATTAGATTTTTTTTTTGGAAATGATAGCCTCGTTCATGAGGAAGGCTATAGGCTATACGGGAACGGGAAATTCCTACGGGAAAACGGGATTTACGCGTACGAAGTCGCAGGCAAAAGCTAGTTTATTATAGTACCTAATAATAAAAATCCCAGACGCCGAGCTGTTACTGAGAAGTTTATCTCTGGCATTGGCAGCTCATCTTCAAATCCAGGCGTTAACCTACTGTCCATCCCTTTTCATCATTGTTCAAAATGTAAGGACTTGTCTTAGAAAATATAACATTCTGACTCTTTAACGCTCTAAGACGAACCTGTTATGTTACAAAACATATCCATGCTTGAATTGCGGTACATTTTAAAAACCTTTTTCGTTACAATCAGAAATCGTGCGACAAAAACATATTGTTCTTGATAACAGAAGGAAATAAGTCTTATATTGAGACAGCTATTTGATGTATGAACACATTACCTGAAATAATTAATAATAATATATCTTGGGACAACTCACACACGGTCATCCGATCCCAAACTAGGCAGAGCCTGTGCTATGGCAACCAGACAACTGATAAACACACTTATATATTTCTAAATACATACATATTATAGACAAATTACACCCAGACACAGAACAAATGATCATGCTCATCACACAAAGATTTGTCCTGGGTGGGAATCGAACCCACGACCTCCGGTTTAGCANGCAGAGCCTGTGCTATGGCAACCAGACAACTGATAAACATACTTATATATTTCTAAATACATACATATTATAGACAAATTACACCCAGACACAGAACAAATGATCATGCTCATCACACAAAGATTTGTCCTGGGTGGGAATCGAACCCACGACCTCCGGTTTAGCATTCAGGATCACTAACCACTCGACCAACAGGCCAACAGGCCAGTCGATCAATTATATTCTTGTGAAAACAAATAAGATGAGAACAGCCTCTTTGTTATAAGGAATCCACTGGATCCGAGAAATTAATCTACATAGCCTTTGCCCAACTGTATTGTGGTCGACTTCCAGTATTACGGGATGCAGCTGAGTACCAGTATTTTACAAAGAGCGACTGCCGCACAGGTCTGTCAGGCCTTCAACGTTAAGTAAAGCTTGCAGAGGTCGGTCCGAAGATGGGTGACTTGCCAACATAGTTAGTTAACATAGCTAGTTGTATAAAGGTTCGCCCCCTGGTGGGCTTGAACCACAAACCTTTCGGTTAACAGCCGAACGCACTAGCTATTGCGCCACGGAGGCTGTAGATTTTTACTGAAAAACATACGTTCTTTTATGATAAGAAATTCGCAAAATATACCTACATAACGTTGTAAGCAATGCAGTGCTGCAAGCAATGTGCCCTGCCCACTGCCACTTTGGCGATCCTCAGGGATATGACGGTAACCTTGGTTCTCTTGTGGATATCATCATTCCTGCTTCGATCACGCAAGGAAACTCCGAGCATTGCCCTCTTCAGTGCCCTTGAGGTGACTTTAAGCCTTCTGATGAGGCCCATTATGAGCGACCACGTTTCGGTTCCATAAGTAATCACTAGTCACACTGGACACCAATCTTACCAAAGGATATATCGATTTACCCAGTTACTGAGCTGTAGAGGGCAAATAGGCAGTCGCTCCACGTAAAATAATGGAGCTGCATCAGGTAAGACTGAAAGCCGATCCCGAAATACCTAGTTGAGAAAAGGCTCCACAGATTAACTTTGTCTTTACATTGAACCACTCTTTAATATTTCATAGTGTCAAGAAACTAAACTCTATCCATGAGGTCTATCATCGACTTCTATCACAAATAAAACGGTTTCAGTGTTCAGGGGCCCTACTATGAAGTCTTGATTCCGCTCTAAAAGGGAGACGGAGCTATACATAGCGAATAGCACTATCCCGTTTACATCATCGGAATTGAATGGCATTAGCACGTCATACAAGAAGGCTGCTGTACAAGAAAATAAGTCCTTAAGTACCATATCTACCAACACTTTTTCTTCACAAAGTTTGGGCATGTTGCCAGCCGCTATTTTGGTAAAATAACTACACTCATTAGAATAAGAAGAATAAGAATAAGAATATTTTATTTGCATTTAAAACATGGTACATTTAAGGTCTTATATTTTATAATCATGATCTAACATGTTTTGCCATTTACTGGCATACAAATATTTGTGAAATTGTTCACAAAAATAACGAATGTTATATAATTATAAAACTAATGTGATACAATAATTAATTAAGTTATTATATAAATTCAATTTCAATTATACTACAAGTCTCTCAGGTAGGTACATCTGTATGCTAACACTAAATATGGTACAGTAGGTACTGGTAATCAGTAACCATATTTGTCTGTTACTTTTTTGTCAGTAAATTCTTTAAAACTATAAAAACAATTACCAACCAGCCATTTATGTAGTTTGGATTTAAAATGTTTCAAAGGCAGTTCTCTTATTGCTTTTGGTATATTATTGAAAATTTTTATTGACGTGATGTAGCTATTTTTATGGCATAATGTGCTTTTATGTGTGGGCATTCTTAGTAGTGTAGGGTCTCGACGGGTATATTTTGAGTGTAATTCACAAGTTGTAATTCACACATTAGCTACAAAGGAATTAGTTTTTTAGTCTATGATGTGACGAGATTCGATATTTTGACGTTATTGAAGCATCTAGCGGTTCAGTCGTGACACTCGTGACGATAGACATGGAGAACTGCCCCCTTACTATAACGTGTCTTTGCTATTGTCTTTGTTTTGTTTGTGAATAAGGGATAGCACTTTTCGTCTTTTATAGCCCTGTTTCCCTCTCACAACTAGTTTTCTTTCTTTCTTTCTTTCATTATTACCATAATAAAATCAACTCAAGCAATTAACAATGTATGGAGTCTGTTTGTGTGAAATATAGTTGCACCATGAATGTATTCGTGTATTGTGTGGTATGCTTTTGTAATAATTAATTGTTGAAGCTTATTTGAAAGAGTTGTATCGCTAATTGTTTTATTTTTTATTGCATCTATTTATTAAATACTAGTGAACGGCCCCGGCTTCGCCCAGATGTATATTTTTCAAAAATTTCTTTCATAAGAACCTTCTCCTGACAATAAAAAACACAACAAAAAAAGAATCAACGAATTTGGTCCAGCCGTTCACGCGTGATGCCGTGACCAAGGGAAATAGGGATTAATTTATATATTTAGAAGATAGATTTTTATTGACATTACGTGGGGACTATTTGAATGGAATTAAAAATTTGTTCATTTATAGCCCCTTTGCTTCAATAGGTCCCACCATAATTTAATCTCATCTTTAATAGTGGATTTTCCAAGACATTTCTATAGCCTCCGTGGCGCAATGGCTGGCGCGTTCGGCTGTTAACCGAAAGGTTAGTGGTTCGAGCCCACCCGGGGGCGATTAGTCTTTTTAGTTTAAAAAAGTCAATACGTAGGTGCGATAGCAAAACAAAACGATAGCATTTCAAGACTAAGGCCCAGTTTCTCGAACGAAAATTGACACAAAATGATTGGTACAAATTATATATCAAACCCGCCTTATCTAGCTGTGATTGGTTGAAGGAGCTTTCAAGAGCCAATCGCATCACTTGCGTTTAATTTGTGACGGGTCGTTATTTTTCTTGTTCCAGAAACCGGGGGTAAATTCTATGTTTATGTTGAGGTACGGCTGAATAAGTTTTACTTTGCTAGAACAAGATGGATTATCTACCAAGACCCCAAATAGAATGTGTTACACAAAGATGTGGAGTACCTACGGACTACAAAAAAAAAACTGAATCAATCGGTCCAGTACATCCGGAGAAAATTGCCTGTGACTAACGTACAGACAGACAAAAGTGATCCAATAAACGTTCTATTTTTTCTTAAGGCCGTCCGAAACCCTAAAAACATCAAAATTTTGTACAACCCTCAAAAAGGCACATAAAATAAACATGATGGACAACATACCAAACAAGTTCATAGCAACACACTTTTACTTGTACCAATAAATGTTATCTTGAGATTAGACCGAAGCGATGACGTCACTCTACTGGTTCTAACCGGTTAGGGATAGCACAAGGAAAATAAGACTGGTATGGTGACATATGAAATATGTACTTCATCATTATCATGATAATGTAATGTAGTCCCTATTGGCCTAGCTTTGTTCTGACTCTATTTCTATTACTATATTTTTTCCTAATCTTTTCTGATTATTTTCGTTCAAAGTCAAATTCAAAACGTTTATTTCAATTAGGCCATCAAAAGGTGCTCTTGAACGTAAACATTTACAGTTAAAAGAATATGTATAAAAATATAATTACTACTGTTCATTCACAAAGGTAGACTCTTGTGGTGGAGAACGAACAAGAAACTCCAGTTACTCTTTTCAAATAATGATAACTGGAATTTTCAAAAATGTGTGTGTAATGTGTACAACGTATGTAGTGTAATGTATGTGTCAAATTATTAAAAAAAGGAAATAAGATTAAATTACTCTGCGAACTAAGGACCTCCATAGAGGGGATGAGATCCTGTCCTTTACAGTCATCAGGATTTTATTACGGCTGCCACGCACTCTGTAGATCAGGGATGCCATTTTTTTTGCGAATGACGGCATGACAGCCATCAGTGTGATATAGCGCGAACATTCCTGACGCACTACAGAAACGTTAACGAAACACTAAATGAGTGTTCCTATATTTTTTAAGCCCGAAAAACGGGGTTGTTAATCCATAAAATACGGGGTGTCTGGCCAGCCTAGCCAGGGTACCTATACAAACAAAGGGAAGTTCACAACTGAGACCCATTAGAACTACCCGTACGTGTTATAATGTTTTCTTTATTATAATATCTGTTTGAATCACCTTCCAAAAACCTACGAAATGCATACTTTGAACCACAAAACCAGCTGGTACCAGGAACCGAGTCATTAACAGTTGTTCACATTTAACTTTTGAACATAAAATGCGTTTTATGACTTACCCACGACCTTAGGGTATTAAGATCGCTGTATTTGAGACCTTTGTCACAATGGAAGATGGTTGAAGAAGGCGTACTGTACTACGCCTTTTTTTAAGCATGGGAAATCATCAAATGACATCTAGGTGGAGTAGAAGAGCGTGTGAGACTCTTACTGACTAAAACCCATCCGTGATCCTTCTAAAGGAAAAGTGTTAGGGCCTCGGTGACTCTTTCGAACGAATTCCGCAACCCTGGCAGGCTCGGGCCCCGTCTTCTATGCTGACGTCTCTTTGAAGCGCGCGTGGTAACCAACGCGCGATCGGACAGCGAGCCACCCAACGCTCGCCATCCGCAGGCCCGCGCCTACGGTGGCTGGGTCGAAGGCCTTGTCTCCCCCTACTTCAATACGCCTACATTATGTATAGTTGACGAAACTCTGATGGTGTCGAAAAGTAAATATTTTTCAACACACTCGACAACTGGCTCCAGGACACGCAATTAAGTGTATTTCGTACTCGTGCGATAAAAAGCGGTGGCCATACTCCACCTATTCAATTCATTGTATTTTAAATATCAGGCTGATCGCCGTACATCCTTCACGAAAATCGACTAGGCGCACAAAACAAAACTTCTCACAGTAAGTAATTTCTAAATAGCTATATTATGATCATACAATTTCTTCAAGTACCTAAGTGTGTTGAAAATCGTCATTTGATTTTACTTGCAGCGACTGTCTTACTGACGTCCACCTCCACTACCCAGTTACTGGGTAACACGGCCGTATTAAACCTTCGAGCTTCAAATTACAGCTGGGATCCAAGACGTGTTTTGCATGGCACGGAGGCGCCTCAATATGAAAATAGATGTCATCAAATGGAACTTCTGAACCAAATTCTTAGTTGGTGTCATTATGTTTTTGAAATTATTAACTTGTAACTCTCACGCGTTTACCCTTAACGGGGTAAGCAGTTAACGTAGTCATAATAATATGCTTTTGGTCGCACTTATTTTTTTTTGTAATATAATATAATAGCTGGGCAAATCGTGGAAATAGCACGAAACTAAAGTTATAATAGTTTTGTTCGGAAGTTATTATCATATTTTTTCTAAAAATATGTATTTGTAATCTTGGATCGGCGGCCATATTGAAATTATTACAATATTGAGTACACATTGTATAGTCAGATCTCAGCTCAATCGGATACCAACAGATGGTCGAAAAATGTTGACTGATAACTTACATACCTATATGTGAACAATGCAAGATAAATAAAAGCTTGTATAAAGATTCGACCCCGGGTGGGCTCGAACCTTCGACCTATCGCTTAACAGCCGAACGCGCTAGCTATTACGCCACGGAGGCTGCGGAGATGTCCCTGAAATAAATACAAACGTCAGATTTTTCTGAACGTTTCAGTACGAGTTTCGCATTATAATTTTTCTTCTGCTTCTGCCCTAGATTATTTGAGCCCAGTGTTATGGCTACTTTGATTGCAGCATCGGTGACATTCATTAAGTCCCTTTAAGTGCATATGCTTCTGAACAAGGCACCGCATTTGGGTTTCCGCCGAATTACATTTATTTTCTATTTCTACTTACTTATGAAGTATGGTGACTGATGATTTTGATGACCATCATCGTCATACGATGCCGGAATCATCCACCACTACTGTGAGGTTCCTTAGAGTATTTACACTTTATGACAGACCTCTTTTGCAAAAAAAAACACTAAATAACAAAAAAGTAAAACTCAAAAAAAATAAAACGTCATTGTCAAATTTTTTGTAAACAAACAGGTCATCATTATGAAACTTATCTAAAATGCAAAAGGGAGAAATTGAAGAGGGATTAATTCCAGATCAGGAGTATGAAGACGCCATATTTAAGTCACAGGAACACTTTGAAAAAGAAATATCAAGGTTATGTTACGGAGACCTCTACGTCATCGGCAGGCTATGGATCCAGACGCTGAGAAAAGTTCTAGTAGGAGCAGATCTATCCCTCATCCCTGTTGTATTAGCTAAACCATCAGACGAGCCCAAACTTCCAACGAAACCACCTAAAATGAAATACAAGGATCTACCAATCTATGAAAGTCCTCATTATGAATACAAAGACTATTTGGAAGACCAAAAGAAATGCCCAAAGGCTAACGTGAAGATACTACAGACTTATCTCTATCCTAAGGTTAAAAGTTACAGACAAAGCTGGGTCGATTCCATCCGCGACTTCAATAAGGATGCTAAGGAACTGAAGGATGATGGTTGTAAGTTCGTATGCCAAAAGAAAGATGAATTGATACGTTATTTGAGGTGTACGGATAACCTGACGGTTAGACAAGCAGTACTGGCTACAGGAGTGGTGACTGGTTACTGCGTTGGAAGGGGAGGCGTACTAAGAAGATTATTCTGCACATCTTTGGGGGGATTGGCTACTGGTGCTCTAGTATTCCCTAAAGAAACTGACGAAGTATTCAGAGATACATCTTTCAAAGTTGGAAAATTTGGAGTTACTATGTTCAATAATATCTGTGGGATGAACTTTGTGTTGCGGGAAAGAGTTCCTTGCCGAGATGAAATGCCACCTCCACCGCCGGTACGGCCTGCAGATCAGAGAAACGTATGTTTGCCGGTCAAAGAGGCTCCAAAAAAGGAGCTGCCAAAAGCAGAAGCAAAAAAAAAAGAACCAGGAAAGCCCGACGCGGCAAAAAAAGAGGCGGGAAAAGCAGGGGTGGCAAAAAAAGAGCCAGTAAAAGCAGAAGCTGCAAAAGAACCGGTAAAACAAAAACCATAAAAAGAGTAGTGTCTTCCATATACTATATATTTTCATGAAATTAACTTAAGTTCAATATTACGTTCAGTTGTGTGTTCTAAAATAAAATATTTATTGAAAAATCAAACGATTGTTTCTTTCTGTAGCTAGTTACTGTAGTCAGAATTCAACTGTGGTCTAGTTTCCAGGTTATGAGGGCCATAGTCATCATCATCTTCCTGCCCTTATCCCAAGTTACTTGGGGTCGGCGCAACACGTTTTTTTCTTCCATTATGTCCTGTCAACCGCCACGCTATCACTAACTCCCTTTTCTTTCATATCACTCCTAATACAATCCATCCATTTTTTCTTTGGCCTCCCTCTCCCTGTCCATCCATCCACATTTATATTCATAACTCTTTTAGTTACGTGCATTTCATCCCTCCTATTCACATGACCATACCAAGATAAGCGGTTCCCTTTCAATCTTTCCGTTATTGGCGCCACTTTTAAGCTACCTCTAATGAACTCATTCCTCACTTTATCCATTCTCGATACTCCACACATCCATCTCAACATTCTCATCTCCGCTACATGCAATCTTTTCTCATCCGTCTTTTTCACAGCCCAACATTCTGATCCATACAGTACGACAGGTCTTATCTCGGACTTATATATTTATGAGGGCCATAGTAATAGGAATATTTCATTTGAAAAATATTGACAAACATAAAACTCATCAAAATTCTAGAAGAAATAACACCAAAATATTTTTTTTAAGAAAATACTTGATTAATTAAAAATATTAAATTCAAGTGATATTTTTTAAAAAAATTTATGATTCTGTTTTGATTTTCATCAACATCGGGCCCGAGAGTTTACAACTGCATCGTTGGATTAAAAAAAAAATATCAGTTACGATGAAGATAAGCAGGTTTAGTCAAACATAAAGAAAAAAGTAATTAATTGTTAAAAACTTGCACTTCCCTTTAGTTTGTCATGTGCTATTACTTCCCAGGATTTGATCCTTAGTAGTGACACTTTGGGATGATGTTTTTTAAAATCACTAGGTTCAATTCCTGGCTAGGAATTCCGTTTTTGAAAAATCTAATGAAGCAGCTTTAGTTTTCACCAAAATCGGGCTCGAGACTCCTTTCAGTGTTTTTCAATTCAATTCAATTCAATTCAATTCAATACAAAAATGGTCCATAGAGTGTTAGTACATCAAGATAACTTAAAACTATGTTAGTAATTTACACATACCTAGAAAATAATAAAATAACAAACAAAAACATTTTTCGATATTCCTCATAGTTTAAGATTTGGCCATCCACGCACACTTTAAAAATGAACCCTGTATATTATAAAACTCTACCGTTACTGGTGAGTGGTGACTGACAGACAACGCACAGCTGTAACATATGGTCGTAGAAAGCTGAAATTTGGCATGAAGGTTCCTTGGGGAGTGTAGGAGAGCAGGATTTTACCTATGGGAATGGGAAAAAACGGGATAATTATGCGCGTACGAAGTCGCGGGCAAAAGCTAGGCTATTACATACCGGGGCTCCTCCGCGCGTCGTAAAGTACGTTAGGCCATTTGCCAGTTGCACCATTTGAAATTCTGGTACTCAGCTCATCAGCTGCATCTGGCTATGGTTCCTGAAAGCTACAATCTGGGAGTCTTTAAGTCAAGAGTGAATAGGTTACTTCTAGGCAAGCGTGCTCCATCTTCGACCTCATCATCGCTTACCATCAGGTGGGATAGCGGTCTAACGCGTGCCTATCAATGGTAAAAAAAAAAAATACTGACTCCAAACCTTTTCAACATAAAATCAGCTTCTGATTTTACAACTGGACATACACCATGTTATTTGCACAGCCAACAAAGGAAACTGCTTAAACTTACGCATTGATGTAAATAATAACAATTTGTCTGTATGTCTCTGCGCGGTCGAGTGGAACGCGCAAGTCGATGGAGTTAAGGCGAAGCCTATTCTCGATAAACATTCATTTAAATACCAACCAAGTGCGTGTAAGGACACACTCAGTATAGATTTTTTTTTAAGTTTTTAGGTGTGATATCGATAACCATGCCAAATTACCGCTTCACAGCATCAATAGTGTCCTAGTAGACGGATAGACAGAAGACCTCGAAACTATTAGGGTTCCTTGTTGTTTTACTACGGAACCCTGAAACCTTAGATAGAACAACGTGCGGACAAACTTTTTTTCCACGTAAGTTGCTGACGAAGAAGAACCATAGGGTTTCTTCTTCGTCAGCCTATTGACTTGCTAGAGTTAGATCTCTTCTTTAAGAAGGTAGTATCTTATTCGTATATTTAGAAGCCAAAAAGTCCAGCCGCCTGTTTAAAATGATCGATGATCGATGTCATCGATCGACGTTGATCGATTGGCGTGGTAGCTTTGGCTGATCGAAGGACACCAGGTGATAAACAATTCATCGACCTCTGATCGATGACATCGATCGACGTTGATCGATTGGTGTGGTAGCCTTGTTTGATCAAAGAAAGAAGTAGAGACTATCGATCGAAGTCGACTAATCCATTCTAACATCGATCAATGATCGATCGGTTGATGTGGTAACACCCACACTACACATAGTGATCAAACGACGTTATCTCCCCTGATAGTGAACGATGATGAAGCAAGCTTGCCTTTTTTTTGTATGGGAAGTCAGGAAATGACTCCTTCCGTTCTGGGCGCAGCGGGAGGGAGAGCCAGAGTCTTACTGTTTTCCATCAAACCGTTAAACCCACTCAGCAGCATTTGATGGAAACATCAAATGCCTTTTGGCCTTGGAACGCCAAGGCGACGGTAACTTTACCGAACAATATCGCAACGTTTGTCAAAGTCAATTCATTTATTTCAACTAAACCATAACAAGGCACTTTTGACCGTCAAATTTACAGGTTGAAATTAAAATATTAGTGACTCTAGTTGTCCATTCGCAAAAAGTAGATTCTTATGGAGAAGAACGGACAAGAAACTCCATTTTTACTCTTTTCAAATATAAGTTTTACAATATTTTGTATACATACATTGATAAATTGATTATATTATGTGAGCACAATGCACCCAACATTACCCTAATATACAGCACACACTTATATAATAATAGGTACAATAAAGCAATACCAGCAGAGATAAAACTAAGTTTGCTAGCAAAGGACATGGTACTCACATATTTACAATATAATTAACAGTGAGAGAGTTTGGGTGGGATACCTCCGAAACTTCGCCTTAACTGGTGAGTAGTTCTGTCACCAGTTACTTACCCTAACGGACACGGTATTTAGCTACCCACTCGACTAAAAAATCGTATCCCTAGACATACAACAACTTTAGTCGTGACTACCGAATGACCACCCTACCGGAAACTTTTGGGAGTCGAAAAAAGAAAGAAAAATAATATTCGTTTTTGTTGAAATTACGACGTGTTTAATCTGGAAAAGTGAGGAATTATTTTTAAAACAACACTCTGTTGACATATTGAGCTGATGTTTTAGGTCCCACCTACTATTTTATGTACGTAACTAACTGTTGCCCGCTGCTCCACCCGAGAATAATCCTTTAAGTTTTTCTTTATCTCTTCTATACAAAATTCTCGTGTCACAGTGTTTGTAACAAAACTCCTCCGAAACGGCTTCACCGATTCTTATGAAATCGTGTGTGTATATTCAGTGTGTCTGAGAATAGGAAGTAAACCACATTTTATACCCCTAAGTGATGAGGGTGGTCCACCCCTAATATTTTCATTTTATTTTTGAACAATTTTTTTTTATGGTTTGGCATTAAAAAATACATACAACCCCAAATTTTCACACTTCTACCACCAACCTTTATTTTTTAATAGCGATATTAATCCTTTAATAATTTTCTACTCTCGGCAATCCATAATTGATCATTAACCACTCGATCAGTTATTCTTGACTATTTGTTTGGTAGAAAGCGCTAATCCCAGTTCGAAGCCAGCCACATATTTTGACTAAGATGTAGAGTTTGTGAAGTTAGGCCTTGTAGAGTTAGGGCATGTAGAGTTAGAAGCGTTGCTCCACATGAGACCTGATAACTTTTTGACAGTGCGAGTCATATGGTCTCGTCTTGGCAACATTTTACATGAAAATGTTTTTGAAGGGATACAAGATTTTTGTTTGAACTTTGTATTTTTCAGAAAACGGTAGCATCCATTTTTCGTAACTATGTATGTATGTATGAAAACTTGTAGAAACTACGTAATACCTATAAAATGTTAGAAGTATTTTAGTGTAGTTGATTTTACAACTTTTTTATTGCTTACAGTTTAGAAACTGGGGTGTAGGGGTGTAGGTTAAGAGACACAGTTCTTTGCTAGATTTAATGGAGAGATCGGCTGCCAAAACGTATTATCGCACTTTACTTGGCACTTCTAGTTTAATAGTTCCCCGGGACGGAATAAACCATTGCTATGCTTTTCCAAAATAGCAAGAATTATTTTTAGAACAGAGTACTCTTTATTATGTACACCACATAAGTCATAGAAAAGATAGACAAAACCCGCAGAGTGCGAGTCGGACTCTCACACGAAGGGTTCCGTACCATCATCATCATCTTCCTGCCCTTATCCCATGTTACTTGGGGTCGGCGCAACACGTTTTTTTCTTCCATTCTGTCCTGTCAACCGTCACACGATCACTAACTCCCTTTTCTTTCATATCACTCCTAACACAATCCATCCATCTTTTCTTTGCCCTCCCTCTCCCTGTCCGTCCATTCACATTTATATTCTTAACTCTTTTAGTTACGTGCATTTCATCCCTCCTCTCAATATGACCATACCAAGATAAGCGATTCCCTTTTAAATTTTGGGGTTAAAAGGATCCGTACCATGAAACGAAAAAAGAATGCGTTTCTTGAATGGGAGCCCCCTATAATTTTTAGTTTTTGCTATAGCGGCAATAGAAATACACAATCTGTGAAAATTTCAACCGTCTACCTAATACGGCTCTTGTGATAAAGCCCGCTGACAGACAAACGGACGGACGGACGGCCGGACGGACAGCGGAGACTGAGTAATAGGGTTGCGTTGGTGACCCTTCGGATACAGAACCCTAAAAAGACACCCATTAGGGTGAACTCATTGTTTCTTTTTTTTACATCATACTGATTTATGCATGCTTCTAAAACGCAACTGATGAAGTTTATTTATATAAAGATCCATAATAGACACAAATTAGTGCAGTAGGGAGCGCTCATAACTCATCATATCAGCCGAAAGACGTCCACTGCTGGACATAAGCCTCCCTCAAAAAAAAATAAAAATCTTTACTTCAGACAGAGTCCATTCATTGGTTAGTATACAAAAACTTAGAAACTAGTATTAGTACTTATAACTACCGGCTCAAATACAATTATATACTTACACTAAACTAACATGCGGGCTTATCAAATGCCCCAGTATGGAGCTGTCCCATCTGTCCGCTATAACTCCCAGGATTCTGTTGGGGCTGGCGCGTACCCGAAGCATGACGGAGGCGCGACGCTTGCGCATGATGGCATGAAAACCATCAATCTCCGCCTCCGCGAACATGCCGGATGCACTACAGTAGTGCGGCAACCCCAACAATACCCTGAATGCATTATTATACTGGACTCGCAGAGCGCTGTATGCCCTCTTGAGTATAGTTGACCCACAGACTGCATGTATAAAACGACTGACAATATGTTCTAAACAGCGCAGCCTTTACGTCAGTCGAGCATTTCGCAAATCTGCGAGCCAACATATTGCAGCGGACAGTCAACGCTCTGCGCTCACGCTCTATATCCAGGTTGTCTTTAAGGTCTTCGGAAACCCAATGGCCCAGATACTTGAAGGCGAGGGGTTGCACTAAACGCCTCGCTTGTCAGGTGGGTTGGTGATAGCAGTGCAGCTATTGCAATGCACGGAGAATGCTGCTGCCCATTCTCTGGTGAATCCCTTAGTTGCCTCTTACGACACCCACGGGAAGTGATGGGCTCATAGCTTTTCAAATAACATTAAAAATCGACCTGGACAGCTGTTATTTAGTCACAAGTTCAACTTTGTATTCTACGTATATCATCGTCTGCCTAGCCTTTTTTCCCAGCTATATTGGGGTCGGCTTCCAGTCAAACCGGATTCAGCTGAATACCAGTATTTTACGTGGAGCGGCTGCCAACCAGACCTCCACAATCCATTAACCTGGGTAACACGGTACTCCTTGGGAAGACTGGTGTCAGATTCACTGGCTTCTGACAATCCGTAACGACTGCCAAAGATCTACTAATGACAGCCGGGACCAACGGCTTAACGTGCTTTCGGAGGCACGGAGGAAACTCGGTAAGTTAAGATGGTCACCCATCCATAGACCAACCATGGCAAGCGTTGCTTAACCTTGAAGATCGACCCGTGCGGCTGATATTCTTTAGCAACGAGCTCCGCTTCTTGTATCGTCTTGTATTCTTTTTTCTACGTATATTTCTTATATATTACGTATTCTATGATAAGTTTATATTCACGAACTTTTTATACTCGCTCAGGTTTTGCCGCTTGTCTTTTGTTTTTCATCTTCTCTCTGCCCACCCCGGAAGCCGATACACAAGTTTAGCAAGCAACACCGCGGGGCAGCCTTGTAGTACAATCGGTGCATCAGTGAAAGTCGGGCTACCATGCGATCGTATTGTTTTTATATAATATACGCTGGTTATCGAACATTGTGCGCAGATGTTGGGGTGATGGATGTGGCCTGGGCTTTTGACCGTGGTTTAATTCAGGCCTTTGTTAAAGTTACGGACAGGAAAAAAAGAAAATAAATGGGAAGGATTTCATTTCATGTTACAATATAGGTATAAATGTATTTGTATAGGTATACATGTAACTGCTCCATTGGTCTCGCGGTCGCAAGCGCAACTGCCGTGCGTGGAGTCCTGGGTTCGATTCCCAGGTCGGGTTTGGCTTTTCCAGTAGGAATTTCTGTGACAGCCCGGAGTTTGGAAGTTGGTGGATTGACACCCCCGTCCTGCGCCAGATCTCTTTAACGGTCGTGTCGGGTTGTCGTCCCATCGGAATATGAGAGTGATGGAAGAGGGAGATCACCTGTATTTGCGCACACTCTTGTGCACTATAATATGTCCCGCGCCGATGGCTAGACTCGGTTGACAGTGGCCGCCATGGCCGAAATCGGTCAGAACTACATATATGTATTTAAAAATAATAGTTACTGATATCCATACTATAAATGCGAAAGTAACTGTGAATGTCTGTCCAGCTGTTAGTTACCCTTTCAAGTCTTGACGCCTGAACAGATTTGGATTAAACTTGATATAGGGATAGACCTGGACTAAGGACACTTTTATCGGTCGTATGTTTTCTTGGTATAAATTCCGACACCCACGCGGGCCAAGCCGTTAGCAGAAGCTACCCAAGCAAGTGCATTAAAGCTTTTATTTTATTCAAAGCTGTTTATTCAATCGATATTAATGCAGTAGACCTTATAAATACAAGTTGGGCCCCAAATTATCCAGCTTTTGGCGTTCTAAAGCCATATAGTAGCTGTCCATACAAAAAATAATCGGATACCAAGCTATTTTATAGCTGTAATTAGGTGATCAAAAAAACCTCAACACTAACAATATGATCTGAATTATTCCGAAACATAACATTGTTGAATGTTGATCGAAGGTTTTAAGTTAGTTTTTGGAGAGAATTATGAGAGAACTAAAACTTGGATCATTATTGTATTCAGTTGAAACCCATTCAATTAAAAAAAAAAAACCATCAAACGTACTGAAATACCAAACGCTTTTAGCCCCATCCAGCGCGCCATACCTCCGCGACCAATCCGTCGGGCCCTCTACCCCAGCGAACAATGCCTCATTATTTTTACGATGTATTGTTACACGCATACTCTTGTTAAGGCTGTCCGGTTATTGAGCGTGTCCTGACGTCATTGGCATGTCTTGTGCTTGGATTATCATGGGTTTAAAGGGATAATCGGTCAAGGATTTGTAAGACTTTAAAGTTTCCCATTCGGTAGACTAAAACAGAGTGGTCCCGGCCGCCGCTACCGTCTTGTGCCGGTGACAGGTTTGAATCCTGCCCTGAAACTATTTAAGATGTGTGACGGATGTTTGTAAAAAGATTTCGCTCCCGGATGGGCTTTAACCACCAACCTTTCGGTTAACAGCCGAACGCGCTAGCCATTGCGCCACGGAGGCTGTGGGAAAAATGTATAAAATATTGTAGTCTTTTATCGATAATAATAATATAATATAATATAATATCTTGGGACAACTCACACACGGTCATCCGATCCCAAACTAGGCAGAGCCTGTGCTATGGCAACCAGACAACTGATAAACATACATATATTAGCTAATATATAAGTTCATAAAGTGCAAGCTGTAGTTGAACATCGTGTACACAATAACTAGAGGGGAGGCCTAAACTCAACAGTGAGTGGAACTGGGCTTCCAATGATGCTGATGGTGGTGGCTCACAAGCCAAGCCACGCGCAACGGCCCATCTGAGTCGTCAGCACCATCTGAGAGAGGATTTCTGAGCTATTTGTGGAATATGGCTATGTCCTGGACGAAAATTTGATGGCTGAATAGGTACAGCTTACCTTTTTTTAAAATTAAGTATGGGAAATCATCAAATGACTTCTTCCGCTCTGGGTGGAGCGATAGGGTGTCAGACTCTTACTGACTAAAACCCATCCGTGTTCCTTCCAAAGCCACCTTCCTGGGCCGCGGTGACTCTTTCGGACAAAGTCCGCAACCCTGGCAAGAGGTGCAGCTAATCTACCTCCACATCCCAGGAATGCGATAAAACGAAACGTCTTGTCAAGACTGGTGTCCGAATGACAACCGGGACCCACAACTTAACGTGCTTTCAGGGGAACCGAGGAATTTCGAAGAAATTTGGTAAGATGGTCACCCATCCACATACCGACCTTAGCAAACGTTGCTAAACCTTGAAATTCAACCCATGCGACTGTTATTACTTCACCACAAGCCCCTCGTTACAGCTCCTACCAACTTAAGAAATAATTTAGGTTAAACCCCCGATTCCCACACTGCCCCTATTCCTAACATTTATTGGATTATTAATAATCTCCCGTGCATACGTTAGTCCGAATTAGTATCACATTGATAAATATTGGATTTCGACTCATGCGGGCTGATATCCCATTAACTTATATAGGTACCCCAGATTACAGTGATGTGATTTCGGAATTATTTTTTTATTATTGTTTGTTTGGTTCACACTTTGATGGAAAACTCCCTTGCCTAGAAGAAACCTGGTTCACTCTTGACTTAAAGACCACCATGTTGTAGCTCACTCACTCACTTCACGATCACTTCCCGTGGGTGTCTTGAGTGGCGACTAAAGAATTCACCAGAGAATGGGCAGCAGCATTCTCTGTCAATTGCAACAGCTACACTGCAATCGCCAGCCCGCCTGTCAAGTGTGGCGTTTATGGCAAACGCCCACTTTGGGCAGGCCTATGTCCAGCAGTGGACGTCTTTCGGCTGATATGATGACGATAAAGAAAGAATAAAATGTATTTAGCACAGGAACGTGAAACTCGCACGGTAAAAATAACAAGAAAAAAGGTAGTTATGACAAAAACTAAGTGTGTGTTTCACGGCTGCACTAAAAAGGTCCACTTCAGCGATATGTCAGACAGACTGATGCTGTCTGACGCTGGTTTTCTAAAAAAAGTTCTAATGAACCTTTCAAAGGACGAGTGGCGGTTCATTTGAATCAATATAAATATAATCGAAATAAAGTAAATCAAAGAGTAAATAGATATAATTGCACATGGAGCAAATTTAAGTACTAAAACAATAACCAAACAGTTTGGATGATATTATCAGAATGTATATGCATGTGTACGTGGAATGTGTTGATAAATACTTAAATATAGTAATCTATAATATAAAAATGAATCGCAAAATGTGTTGGTAAGCGCATAACTCGAGAACGGCTGGACCCATTTATCGCTAATTCTTTTTTTGTTGTGTTTGTTATTGTCAGGAGAAGGTTTTTATGAAAGAATGTTTTGAATAAACATTTATATCCGGGCGAAGCCGGGGCGGTCCACTAGTATATAATAAATACATAAATAGATGATGATGTTGTAGCTATCAAGAAACACAGACTCTGGCATTGCCGAACCAGTCGAAAGACGAAAAGCAAAGCCACCTTGATTCGCATTAAAAAACCTGTTAAAAATATTATCCCCCGAATGCCTTTTGTCTACCCATCCTATTAATTACTGGCAGAAATTAATGGAATATTAATTAATTATAATGAATCATACTTAATTATTGTAATGAAGCCGCAATTATGGCGGTATTTGTAAAATATTAAAGAGCAGGATAATAAAATATTATAATTCGAGAAATTTGATGAAATTTTTATATTTGTCTTTTGTTAGTTGTTAGTATTATGTTCTGTATGGTGTCGGACGTAAAAGAAATCTCAATCTCACCAGATGGAAAGCTCCCTTGCCTAGAAGAAGCCTGGTTCACTCTTGACTTAAATATCACTATATTGTAGCTCACTCACTGACTTCACGATCACTTCCCGTGGGTGTCGTGAGAGGCGACTTAAGAATTCACCAGAGAATGGGCAGCAGCATTCTCTGTAAATTGCAACAGCTACACTGCGATCGCCAACCCGCCTGCAAGCGTGGCGATTATGGCAAACCCTCCCCCTCCATTAGGGGAGGCCTATTTATCATTTATTTATTTATCTATTTATGTACACACACTTAATACAAAAGATAAGAAGAAGGAAACAGAAAAATAGGGACAAAGGTGATGCTTATTTCTAAAGAAATCTCTTCCAGCATACCTGCCTATGTCCAGCAGTGGACGTCATTCGGCTGATGATGTGCTGTTAGTATGTATGGGTTACATTTTGCAACTGAATGTCCACGTACGACCACGGCAAAAATTGCTTAGCGACATTTAAGGGTTCCCTACGTAAGAATATAAAATTGGAAACCCTTATAAGAAAACTCGTGTGTCTGTTTTTATATCCGTCTGTCAAAACCCATTTTCTCTGAAGGTACATGTAGGAAATTCTGAGATACATTCCGAGATAACTTAAATAGGTAAATTAATTTTAAATTAGAGTGAACAGGCTTCTTCTGGGTAAGCTCGCTCCATCGTCGAATTTGTCTCTGTCATCTGTGACCTAGACTAGAGTCAAGAGCAAACCATCTCAAATAAAAAAAACGCTACACTTTTATGAGAAAAAAAATATTCAAAATGTACAGCGGTACATACGTATTTACACATCACAAAAAAGTGCATATTGTGCGAGGGACTAATTTTTAAAATATCACGTTTATTATTATTTATTCGGAACCCTTTGCACGCGAGTCCGGATAGCACTTGGCCGGTTTTATTATTACAAGCGTGGTGTTTCAAGAATACTACAGTATCCATTGAGAATGGGGTGTCTAGAGGCGGGTTGTTCAATAAGGAACCAGGCTGCTACCCAATACATTTGAAAAAGATAGTAGTAACAATACTTAAGAAATCTATTGTCCCCAGAGCTACCGCTCCATTGAAATGATACAAAAGGTCTTTAATATAGTGTGAAAGATTAATTTGTTGACAAAAAATTAGGGTGGTGTTTGTTGCTACCTGAGATTATGGAATCAAGTACTTTTAGAATGCTCAGAGTAGGCAATATTTTGGTAAATAATAATAATCATTTTATTATCAGGCTACTGAGGCCCATAGACACAATACACAAAATAATAATAATAATAACTTTTTTTTTTCTCACACAATATACATAAATTATCTTACATTGGTCAGATTCGACGGTAATACATAACTCGGGTAAGTATATACTGTGGGAGACTGGTGCCTAAGCTAGGCTCGAGGCCTGTGTAAAATAATCTTAAACAATAATAAACTAATACATAATAATACACCTTATTAAACTATTGCACACGAAATGAAGGCTTCGTGTTTCGCTGACTGGTGTCGCGCAGCTGGCCGCGGAAACGTCAATACACGACACCCTTCGGCCAAAACTTTTCTTTGAGGAACATCTCGAGCTGATGTGTAGGAACCCGAACCACAAACGACTTGAAGTTTGTGTTGTGACGCGACGCCAACTTCTCGACCCTCAAAGTACATTTGGTCTTCACACTCATGTACTCCACGATCTCCTCAACTTTCGTGAAGTGATGTAGCCGGGACACGTACAGCTGCGTCACAGGTGTTGCTGGACGCAAAAAAAAAGAAGAACGTAAAACGTAACGGTACGTCAGTTAGTTTGGTCTCTCCGTATAAAATACTGGTATTCAGCCACATCTGGTGATCGAATCAGTGATGATATCCTCAAAAGAACCATGTTTACCGACATAGCCCGAAGGATCGAAAAACTGAAGTGATAGTGGGCAGGGCACATTGCTCGCAGAACAAATGGTCGATGGGGCCGAAAAGTTTTGGAGTGGCGACCGCGTACCGGAAAACTCAGCATTGGAAGGCCTCCACAAGTTGGACCGATGACCTGGTGAGGGTCGTGGGTAGCAGATGGATGCGAGACGTACATAACCGGTTGTTGTGGCGACACTTGGGACTGTCAGCCCACCCTCTGGTAAAGGGAACTCATGGTACCTAGTGACAGTTATTCTAGACTGCCTAAATTCTAAATGTTCTATAAGGTTATTGTTCTGTATGGTGTCGGACTTAAAGACTATTTTATTTTTTATTTATTTATTCATTCAAATCTCCCTTACACTATCATTATAGGTGTATAGGTACCTAATGCGATAGCGCGGTTTTTTTTTTTTGGACGGTGACCACTCGCAGTTCAGCACACTAAGGCTGGTTATTGCTTAACCGGACTATCCTGTGGTGGCCTCAAATGAATTTAAGGTTCCCAGCCAGTGCTTACAAACTAAGGCATAGCGCGGTCTTAAAATTAACTTATTTACGACTTAAAACTATAAAATAACGTAAAAAACTGATAGTACTTATAATAAAAATTACATCCAATACCAATAACTTCTTTACTAAGTTCCCTAAACACAATATTTAAAATATAATAGCACCGTCCTATCACTTCTCGTGGGTGTCGTAAGAAGCGGCTAAGAGACTCACCAAAGAATGGGCAGCAGCATTCTCTGTGCACTGCAACAGCTACACTGCGATCGCCAACCCGTCTGCCAAGCGTGGCGATTATGGCATCCCCATCCCCCTTGTGGGAGGCCTATGTCCAGCAGTGGAGGTCTTTCGGCTGATATGATGTTGAGCTACATCTGGTTAGACTGCAAGCCACCCCAACTTATTGGGAAAAAGCTAGACAGACAGGCACAACGGTTAGTTTCGCTGGTTGCATTCGCCCCCTCACGAGAGGCCATACTTAAATAATGATAATTAAATGTCTGGCGCACCTTAAAAATTCACCCTCTTTGCTACGCTTCTGTCTGGCGAATATTTCTAGGCGTTTAGGTACTCCATAGTATACGTACTTAGGTACTCTAAATAAACTGATACTTTGTATAAAAAACCGGCAAAGTGCGAGTCGAACTCTTACACGAAGGGTTCCGTACCATAAACCGAAAAAAAAAAACACTTTTTTTTGTATGGGAGCCCCTTTTAAGTCTTAATTTTATTTTATTTTTATTATTTGTTATTATAGCGGCAATAGAAATACACACTGTGTGCCTATTACGGTTCTTGAGATACAGCCCGCTGACAGACAGACGGACAAACGGACGGATGGACTGACGGACGGAAAGCGGAGGCTTACGGAACCCCAAAAATGAAATCATTGATATTACGAAGAAGAAGTGACTGGCAGCACTACAGCCGGTTGATTCTGTAAACACGTGATCACGAAGTGAGCTGTCGTTCCATCTTGATTATATGGATTGACAGCTCATCTCGTGATCACTTCACCCAAGCCTTCACTTTGACATGTTTACAGAATCGACCGGCTGATTCTATTAAATCAAGTCATTTATTCAGAATAGGCTGAAAGCCAGTAATTTTTGAACGTCAAATTGTTCATAAGACAGCAGCAGTCCGCCAAAACGCCAGCCTATCACCACTTCCTGGTGTTTTAGCTAGGAAGAACTGGCAACAAACTCCTCAGCACCAAATCTGTGCTATCTCTAATTCTCCAAAGGTACATATACATAATATTTTCAACTAAACTACATGCAAATACCTTCACCCCATCACTGGTCCAACAGTCTGATCCGTACAAGACCACGCACCACCAACGCAACTATTATAATTATTTATATTATCGCTTACCTGCGCGTGGCAATATTGATTTATGACAACAGTGTCGTCACATTCTTTTTTTGTATAGCAGTTTGTGTTCGTAGAACTTTTGAGGATAGAAGTCCAATTCTCATACTTAAAGGCGTCCAAATTCAAGTCGCTTGACAGTTGCGACTAGTTTACGTACGCTACTTAAAACAATCAGAATTGTCCCTCGAAGGCCAATTCTACTAATTTCAAGCAACGTTCGAATTCGTATCTCAAACGCAATCCGACAAAAGAAACCTTAATTCCCATTTATTTCAAAATGGAAAATCATCAAATGAACAGTGTCAGACTCTTTTTTTTTTTGAGGGTGGTAATCATCAAATGACTTCTTCTGACGCTCTGGGTGGAGCGGAAGGGAGTGTCAAACTCTTACTGACTAAACCCCATCCGTGTTCCTCCAAATGCTCTTTGCGTTCCAGGACCGCGGTGACTCTTTCGAACAAATTCCGCAACTAATTCCCATATATTTTCGACAGATTTCGACTGAGATACATTGCTTAAAAATTGCAGAATTGGCCCTCAGAATGATATAAGTTAGTATTGAAAAATTCTACTAGCGATAACAATGATGCCTATCGTATTTGATAGTGTAGTGTGAGGTCTTTGAAGTGTCTTTAATTCGATTCCAGCTCTGTTAGGGTCGGCTTCCAGTCCAAACGAATGCAAATGAATACCAGTATTTTATATGGCGCGACTGTCTATCAGGCCACCACCGCCCAGTAACACCAGTAACACGACTCTCCTTAGTACTTACAATTTATTTATTTTTTAATGATGTTAATTCATCAAATGACTTCTTCCACTCTAGGTGGAGCGGAAAAGAGTGTCAGACTCTTACTGACTAAAACCCCACCGTGTTCCTCCTAAAGCCCTTTGCGTTCCAGAACCGCGGTGACTCTTTCAAACAGATTCCGCAACCTAAGATGGTTGCAAAACTTCCTGGCTTCTGACAGCCTGTAGCGACCAACGACTTAGCGTGCTTTACGAGGCACGGAGTTGTCTCGATATTAAAAGAATGGTCACCATTCTAGGGACCAACCTTGGCAAGCGTAAATTAGCAAATGTTTTTGTAGGTTCCTGCAAAAATTTAACAGCGTATCACAGGCGCCGTGGCTTAAAGCGCCTGTCTAGTAAACAGGAGATCGTGAGTTCGAATCTCGCCGGGGCCTTCGTGTTCTTTTTGCATTACGCTCGTATTTAATTTCTAGCTAAACAGGTGTTAAGGCGAGTACTAGAATTACACAGGCATATTTTGTGCCCTTCAAACGATACACCAAAGATGCTGCGTAAAACAATGTTAGTATTTAGGTACCTACTATTTATAGGATAAGAACATAGAACAGCATGTTTTGTAAACGCTCACTTACCTCCAGTTTCTTGAAAGGAATAAACGACTCGATATCGTAAGTCGATTGGTTGTTGAAAATTCATAAGCTACATTTATTTTGCGAGATTTTACGTTCTACTGGAACGTTTAGTCTTTCAAAATAAGTGTTGGACTGGACCATAATATTATCCTCTGATTTGCAATTTACATTTCTGTTATTTTGGAATCTATTCTAAACTTCTCATATTAATATCTATGCAAACATAACGATCAATTACACAAAAAAATGAGTACCTACTTGACGCAAAAGTAAAAGCGGCCATCTTTTGTTAAACAAGCTTACAATCATCACTTCTTACAAAAAGCTTTTTAGAACACATTATCAAAAAAATACCACTTCATCTCATAAATCAGCATCCATTGCTTGATTTGATTCTCACAATTTTAAAAGTCTTCCTACAAAAACAACAATGGGTATTAAACAAAATGCTGGAGACGTTTTTAAAATTTCGAATTAAGAACGCTAAATCGTGACCATTGGAAGTACGAAACGCTTCGTCATGTAGAATAGTGATGACATGAATTAGAGACGATTCGAAATGTTTACTTTGAAAATGATTCATGGATCTATTCGATTAATCGTGTTGTCCTATTTTGGGAGAATTTGGGTCTAAGAGGTGAACAGGTGTAGAATAATTTAGTGTCTTGTTGTAAAACTTTTGTGAAGGAGCTCGTTCAAAGTCCGGATTATAATTGGTATGCCTTATTTCACCTGCAGTATCTCTTTTATGTTTTTGGAGTTAGTGGACTCGCAGGTCATCTTATGACTGCTTAACCGGACTTGTCTGTGGCAGTCTTGATAAAAATGAAAGGCCTGGGCTACAAAAAGAACTTAAACTAAGCAACTGCATGCTAAGGGCGCCCCCTGTGGTGCATGGACCCCGGCCAAGGGCGTCGCTTGGGGAGAATAGCTGGGATCAGGCTGAATCAAACTTTCCACAGGGTTGCTTGCTATGTTCCCATCGTATTTTTTTAACGTTTCCTCACAGGAATTTCTTCTGTAAATAAACTCACACACACAAACAGCCAGACCCGGAACAACTACATATCAGCAGGCCATGTAAATATTTATTCCATGCGGGAATCGAACCCACAACACGCAGCGCTGCAGTCAATCGCTCAATCACTGCGCCAACCGTGGCGTCGAATTATAAAAATTTGAACATACATTATTCTCCAGTCTATCTGAGATGGTAACGCGTCCAGAGTAGTAGGTGGTGACCTCTCTGCCAGGGTTGCGGAATTTGTTCGAAAGAGCCACCGCGGCCCTGGAACGCAAAGGGCTTTAGAAGGAACATGGATTAGTCAGTAAGAGTCTGACACGCCCTTTCGCTCCACCCAGAGCGGAAGAGGTCATTTGATGATTTCCCATCCTTAAAAAAAAAAACCTCTAAATAAATAATGATAACTGAATCAAAACATTTGACCAAGTCACGAAAGTAAACAAAAGCTTTTGTTTCATCTTCATCTAAAAATGCTTATAAATGTGACCTTATTATTGCAAACTCCTCTCTCAAAAGATATTGTTTTAAATCTTTAGTACTTTACAGATCATATTAAAATACAATAAATCCCATCCAAATTCAATTGTTTCCAATTTATCCGTGTCGTATTGAGAAAAAATAGTTTACAATTTCACGCGATATACATATAATGAACTTACTGTGTTTCCAATAACCCGGTGACGTAAATATTGTAGCAGCCACAGTAACTAACTTACAACACACTGCGTTGAACTTCTTATCAGACTTCCTTATTCCTCCCTTACAAAATACAGCCTTCCAAATCATTACCACCCTCCCAATAAGTTATAGAACAACAAAAATATGGCGCTGTAAACGCTTTTCAATGGCTAAAGGTCGATATTTGTGTTAATTACGGCGCGTTCCTTATCTGTGCGCCATTGATGCGCCATTAGTGCCGAGACATTTAACACAAATGAACGCTAAAGCAAACGCGCCTAAAATACTGGCCTCGGAAGCTAAACAGTGGTAACTCAATAAAAGTCAGTTTCGAGAAAGTTTGTGAAAATACTTCCCGTCACCTTCTGACATATATTTTAAAACTAGCCTCTACCGGATGCTTCGCCTACTTTCTGCTTTGTACCAACATACCACGCTTTGTTCGTACAAAGTAGATATCTTAGTTTGACACTCCTTTCCGCTTCACCGAGAGCGGGTGAATGGCTCCTGTCATTTGATGATTTCCCATAAAACAGTCCTTTAATTCCTAAGTGTATTTTCATAAAGATCATTTCAGCGACTTAGGCGTTAAAAAATTACAAAACAATCAGAGTTAAGATCGCATCACTATCTCACTATACACTGTAAAGCAAAACCCCCCGCCGCGTCTCTCTGTCTGTACGCGAAAAACTCAAAAACCCTCAATCGGAATTTCATATGCTTTTCACCAATGGAGGGAGCGATTCATGGGGAAAGTTTAGGTGTATAATTAATTTAGGTTTTCTGTAAATTAGCTGAAATATGTCGATGTGCCGTGCAAAGCCAGGGTTGCTAGTTTGTAGGAAATCAAGTATGAATGAAAGTATTTTTTTAAATGTTCCAATTATGTAATGGGTTTTCCATTACGATAGAACCTATCCGATAAGGAAAAAACCCCAATTTGCGAAAATTTTGAGATGTGGCTTTTTGGTTTCCGAGGGCAGAATACGCAAATTCACGATCACAGAGGCGCGCGATTTTGTTATCGATGTTTGAATTTTTAAAATGGCCGCCGCCGGATGACATTTGTAAAATATTTTATTGATGGATACCCACGCGTGGACGTTAATTGATGTCTGGTTTGTGAGGTACGTATTGATTTAGATATCCTTTATAAATTGATGGTGTTATGTCTGAATCTGAATGCTTGTTTTTTTTAGGGTCGCGTGACCTTTAAGTACTTTCTTTCATAAGGTTTTTTTTTCTGCTTGGACATTTTGAAACCTATGTCGTCTACGGAAAATGGACGAAATGGATGCTGCGAGAAGTTGTAATCGGGATGATCGCGTAATAATATAGCAAATTTAATATTGCGGATAGCAATATTTACTTCTGATTGTAATCAGAAGTAAATATTGCTATCCATACTTAGTAACGTCTCGTGAACGTATTTTTCAAATATATAGAAGAATTAATCAGGAAATCTCATCAAAATTAGTAATATAAAGTTACGCAACTGGGTTATGTATTCACAGAGCTAGTTTTTACTTTAGATTTCTTCTTCTAAGGGATGTGTAGAGTGACACTAGCTACTGAGGGTATGACTCATCCAGCAATATCAATTTCTTCCCAGAAACACATCAATATCTGCACACCTATACAAATCTTTAAGTTTTAAGCAATTTGTGCCAATAACAGTTTAATCACACTAGTAAGTACTAACTATTATCAATCTCAAACGTGCAATCAGATGTATATTCCCACTAAACGTTTATACATTGAATCAAACACACATTTAAATTAAACGGTCAAATCCAAAATACTTACTTAGAATTGGCCGAAAAGAAAAATTTAATCACTCAAAACGATCGTCAATTTAGAAATACTCATATCATAAATCTGAAAGTAGCGCTGTTTGTTTGTATGGTTTTCACGCTTATACCGCTGAACGATTTTCTTTTGGTGTAGAGATCTGGACCCAGAGAAGGAGACAGGATATTATAAAACTTTATAGTTGCACTAAGTGCAACCCCATTTCGTGTCACGCTATCTCAATCCATTCCAAGTCCAGCTGTGGACGTCTTTCGGCTGATATGATGATGATGATGAATTGCAGAATGCGATGATGCCGCCATTTGAATGATTTTTAGTTAATGGTTTTCTTCATTTATCTTTTAATTTTAGTGTAGGTACAATAAAGGCCTTAATAAAAAAAATAAGTACGCTGGCGAATCCACAAGCAAAAGCTAGTCGAAACGACTAAGAACTGGCCGCAAAAAAACTCGAATCACTCAAAACGATCGTCAATTTCGAAATTGGAACAATAAAAATTCAAATCGTTCCATAAAACAGTAGTCTATAATAATGTCAACAACTTTTATTTCTTTTCACAATAAAATTAAAGGAATTAAGAGTTAAGAATCGGAACGAAATCTCGAAATATAATCTAATCTGCATAAATACTATAAAGCTGTTTCATATTTGTGGGCCGCATGAATAATTTGTGTAACTTATATATTTTATACTAATAGACTTAGTTTAGGAAAAGACGGGGGGTTACTTATGTAATATTGTGTTTTCCTAAAATCACTTTGTCCTCATCAAGAGAGTTTATTTATACTAACTAATAAAAAATTATTATGATTAGTATATATTTTGACAAAGGTTGCCCTTGTAAAGCCTCCGAATCACAGTAACAGAAAAAAATCCCACATACTAACTATTGACTGCAATAAAAAATCTAATTCAGTTAATATCCATAACACAATTCCATAAAACATTTTACACAAATAAATCTGCCAATACAGAAATGCGTTTAACATATTCAATGTGACCGAGCCTCAATAAATTCAGCTTAGTCCGAAAAGCCCGATAATCATTAAAAAGTTAGCATATTAAAAAATTGATACGTTCCTAATTCGAAATCATTTGGAACGTTCAAATAAATTCGACGCCCGCTGGCTAAACGCACGTTACAATAAACGGAATGCGAATTCGAATTTCGAAAAATTGTTGATTGTGTTTTTTTTCTTATTTGAGCGTTTAGGCTGTTTCGGACACGGTCATTTTAAGTTTGAAACGAATTTATTTTGATCGATTTATGCTGTTAGTTGGTATTTTATTTGCAGTAACATTAGGATTTGGGAGGATAGCTGATAGGTTTCCCTCATATACCTACATATAAATATATATTAAGTATAGGATGCCTAAAAAAGCAGCCTACATCACCGGCTCCAGGGCCCCATATCTGAACCAAAAATGCATGAAAGCATAACAAGCAAAACTCACTTGCGCATTTATAATATAAGTTAAGATAACCTTGGAATACTAGCATTTAGATATCCCCAATTTAAATATCAGCTATTTGGTATCTGCTTAATCCTCGTACTTATCATAATTTGCATTTTATCTTCGTATCGATCATCGATAAATATAATCGAAATCAGGTAGGTTAACAGCAGTTTATAAATATGCCAAATCACTGGACACTAAAGTAGGATGAATGTGCATTGTTACCTGTGCCTAAAAGTCTACTCAGTAGGCACAAATAACACTCACATCCATCCTACAACTTCAAAGCTCCCACATTTTCCATCTAAACGCAACTACTTAATAAATTCTTGTATCGAAACATGTTTTGGGCAACATTTTTTATTATGTCCTATCAACGTCCATTACCGCTTATTATGTTTAGTTCGCTGTGTGGTATCCCTTGGTTCGATTCCCTGCTGTTACAAACATTTTTTATTTCGATCGCTGACTGGCCAGGTAGAATAATGCGTTCGAAATTCAAAGTTAAGTCATGCCAGTTGAAAAAAAATGTGATGATTTAATAAAATGTGGATAGTGGTATGTTCTTTTTTTAAATGAGTCTTACTTAGGTATAAGTCATGTGAATTATGAAGTTTGTTATTGTTAAAATGCGAGTTGTGAGCCCGATGGGATCTTCCATCAGCAAAAAAGACGAACTATAGATTATATATTAGGGGTCGATTTAAAAAAGATCCTTGTTTAATGTTTAGTGCTTTTCATGATTTTAGTTTAGTTCCACTGCACCAGTTTAAGCTTTGCGTTGCGTCTAAGTGAATGAGTGAATGAATCAATAAATGAATTAATAAAAGAATTTGATTAAGTAGATAGAAAAGAAATGCGAAAAGCATTCTTCATTCTAAAGGGTTGACATAACCATAAATAGATGCCTAGACTACAAAATAACTTTCTGTTCTCCCTTGACCCTTTTTCATACAAGCCCAAAGACACAAATAAAACAAACTATAAGTAAATGCCCCGTCTTTACCCAAGTATGTGCGACGACCAGTCTGACCAGAACGCACATGAATAAGCTTGAACTATGCCCATCTTTAAAAGGTAAAAACTCGCTGCGTGGCACATCCTGCAAAACGTATGCGTCTAGTTTTTACATCTGTGGGAATTAAGTTTTAATACCGTTAAGACTATTTAATGTGCGAAGCCAAAGAAAACAAAAAAAAGACTACTTAAACGTTCTTTTTTTAAATGCCCCGTCGGGCTACGGTAAATGCCATATTTATAGGCCTGTTTTTGGATGAGACATCATCCAATGACTCCTCCTGCTCTGGGCGGAGCAGAAGCGAGTGTCAGACTCTTACTGACTAAAACCCACCCATTTTCTTCTAAATGACCTTTGCGTTCCAGGGCCGCGGTAACTCTTTCGAACAACTCCGCAACCATAAGTAGGAACTAGGGTGAGATATAATCTAAATATTTTGCAATCAAACACCTACAATCACTTACAAGTCAAACGCAAGCCAAGTAACGCCCGCAGGCAAACGTTAGCTCACGATTAAAACAATAGATGTCAATTGCAGTCCATACTTACACTATTAATTATTAAATGTCGCAATTAGAAAGGAAGATCATGATAATAATTATTAGTATGGTTTCTGTGTGTTCATTAATCTGTAAAGTTATTATTAGGTGACAGTGGAATATACGGGGCGGGAAAGTGTCGAGCAATCTTTGAAGTAGGTAATAAGGTACCTTATGCCATAGACAAGCCCGCCACACTATTCTCAACATTGCTCCTAAAAGCCAGAATGAACAGTGGGGCGACCACCAGAACAAAGCCAGAAATTACAATAAAAAACCTGTTTGTTTTTTTTTTCGAAATTCATATCGCATCAAATCATAATGATTATAATGATCATTATAACTTTGAATCATTAGTTTAAACGTATATTACATCTACTGAAGCTTATATAAAATAAAATTACTTATATCATCTTACGAAGGTATATCATAAGATGTTAAACCAATAGATGATTATAACAAATGAAAATTATATCAACCGTTATTATAATCACACGTTGTTATATTAAAAATACTTATATCAAACATTAAACACCCAATTAATAAACATACATAGAGGTACATACTCTCGAAAAGTATTTTTTTTTGTAATAATTATAATTCTTTATTGACATAATAAATTCAAGTTTCAACCTTCTGAGCCAAACGGGTAAAAATAAAAAAGACACCGGTTAAAAAGCGTCTTTAACTTCTGCCGTAATATCCGATCATAAAACTTGATTCCACTTATTAACACCGCTGCGGCAAGCTCGACACAGTAGTCACTCGTATGTTTCCACATACCATCAACCGATTGACCAGTCAATAATGAGCAATGACCGACTGACTGACCGAATGAGTAATGAACTATTCTCGACCTAGTTCCGTGTCATTGGACATCCCTAAAGAGCATAGGTTATTTAGGATGACGAGCTAGAATTTATTTATTTGAAACTCGGCTCGCCCACCTATCTCTCTGACTAGCGTTTTACCAACTATATTGGGATCGGCTTCAAAGTCTAACTGGATGATGCTGAATACCAGTAATGACACGGAGCGGCTGCCTATCTGACCTCCAAAACCCAGTAACGGCCGGTCTCAATAACGTATCTATTTTTGACCAACTGCCGGTCGATTCTGTAAACATATCGAAGTGAAGGCTTGGGTGCGATCACGAGGTGAGCTGTCAATCCATATAATCAAGATGGAATGACAGCTCACTCCGTGATCACGTGACATCTTAATTGTATGGATTGGCAGTTCACCTCGTGATCACTTCACCCAAGCCTTCACTTCGACATGTTTACAGAATCGACCGGCTGTTAAATTAGCTACCAACAGTAGCTGAAACGTCATTGTTGCCTTTCAAGCATGACGTTTCATCTAATTTGACAGTTGGTTTAAGGTAGATACGTCATTGAAACCGGCTGTAAGAGGACAACAGGATATCCCTTGTTAAGACTAGTGAAAGATTCAAACTTCTGAATACCGTAAGAGCGGTTACGCACTGCATTCGATCCGAATCCGAGAAAATACGTTCCGAAGTAGTCATAGAACTATTTGAATGGTAGCACGCACTACATCCCGCTTCCGTCATCCGATCTCTCCCTGCCATCCGTGAGTCTCCAATTCGGAATTAATATAACGGACCGAAGTAGCCGTAGTACTGTTTGTAAGAACGCTTTCGCATTACCTCTAATTCAAATCCGACATATTCAAAGATGGCCCCTGAATATCTTGGATTTAAATTAGAGATCAAATTAATGCGTAGGCAATTTCTGAATTCGGTCCGAGTTTTTATACTGTAGATTCATATTTTTATGGATTCGGATCGGATGCAGTGCGTAACCGCTCTAACGACTCTATTGTTAAAGATGGTCAATGCTTTCCGACCCATCCAAGGACCGACCTCGGTAAAAGTTGGCTTACCTTGAACGTGGACCCATGTGGCTGTTATTATTTCGACACGAGTTCCTCTTGGCCACGTCGTACCCATATTGATAGAAAACTTTATATCCTCTCCAGCTCCCAGGCTTATATTTTGTACCTTATATGTCAAATTTTATTAAGATCAAAAACAACTTACTGCAAAAGTTTGGGTGTAAAAACATAACAAACAGACAGACAGCAACAATATCAAAACACCAATATTCTTAAACTAGACCACCAATTTAGATTGGTCCATAATCTTCTCCCAGTTCTTTTCAACGACAGTTCAATTTATCATGGTCGAGTTCTCGTGTCTGCACTGAGCCAATACGTCCAACTAAGAATGACCCCCTCCCAGGTGCATTTTCTTTAACGAAATGGCTCAAATTATATTTGTCCTGTTTGCTCGGACATTAACGACTAAGTAAGGTTGATCCCCCGCTTGGTGTGTATTCTTCTAGCAGACGGTTTAATTTAAGATGGTCCCTATCAACGGGTATGGTACATAACACTAATCATGCTTGTTGCTCAATTGGCCTATTTTTCTACTGACAACATAGTATTATCTTCACGCCCTTCTTCCGTTATGAGTTAAGCAGATTTATTGGCTTGAGAAAGCGCAGTTATAAGTAGGAAGGTTCCATAGCATTCAATGATGTTCAATTATACCTCTAGAAAGATGTAACGTTGCCACAAAAAAAAGACAAAAAGAAAGTAACAAGAATGGTAGGAACTATTAGTTCCGTACTTCATTTATGAACAAAAAACTGTGGACCAATGTGAGATACATCATCATGATATTAGCCGAAAGACGTCAACTGCTGGACATAGGCCTCCCCCAAAGGGGGGGGGGGGGGTTTGCCATAATCGCCACGCTTGGCAGGCGGGTTGGCGATCGCAGTGTAGCTGTTGCAATGTTCAAAGAATGCTGCTGCCCATTCTCTGGTGAGTCCCTTAGTCGCCTCTTACGACACCTACGGGAAGTGATGGGATGATGCTATTCTTTTACGTCTGACACCATACGTGACATCCATAGTTTCAGTGATAACGATTGACAAAAGTCCAAAATATATGGGACTAGCCCGCGACTTCGTACACGCAAATCCCGTTTTTTCCCGTTCCCGTAGGAATATCGGTAAATCCTCTCTTAGTGCTCCCCTACACTTCCCAAGGAACTAACATGCCAAATTTCAGCTTTCTACGACCAGTAGTTTCGGTTGTGATCACTCATCCATCGAAAGATTTCGGCTGAAACTATGGTGATGATACCAAAAACCTGGAAAAATACAGGCCGATGTGTACAAGTTGAACTTTAGAATAACTTGGGTTTATGCAGCGTCATCTTCACTATTCATATCGATGTGACTGTATCTTTCTTAAAGTCAAAGTGCCCCACACAACCATATTATTATAAAAAATAACCAATTTACAATAACAATAAAAACGCAATACAATTGCACAAAACAGTGAAATCTCATGCATGGCTCTCGTAACTTTACACCGCTCGACTCCAGAGAATTTGTCGATACGTTCATTCAATTTCGTTCATTCAGTTAGGGTTGAACGGTTGCAAAGGTACAATAATATTTTGTCCTCGATTTTTTAAACAACTAACCTAACCCGTGTGTTTTTAAATTAATAAATTTTGACATACCTACCATTTTTTTATTTAATTAATTTTGACAATTAATTTAATTTAATTAATTTTGACATACCTTTTTTTAAGTATGGGAAATCATCACATGACTTCTTCCGCTCTGGGTGGAGCGGAAGGGCGTGTCAGACTCTTGCTGACTAAAACCCATCCGTGTTCCTTCTAAAGCCTTTTGCGTTCCAGGGCCGCGGTGACTCTTCTCAAATGTATTCAAAGTGCAATAAGTTATTTGCAATTTCTTACATCCCTGGATACAATCGTCATGTTTATGATTCCGGGATTTTAGAGGATATTATCAACTCTATGTTACTTACTTCCACGAACATTTGGTAAATATAGTCTACCTATTCCCATCGCTAGTGATCATCTATTACCTATATTCCAAGACTTCTCCGTGCCTCCGAAACACGATAAGCCGTTGGCCTTGGTTCTCATTTGTCAGTCTTGTCAAGGACAAGACTGGTGTCAGATTTCGAGTAGCGTGTTATCGAGGTAGCGTGATACCCAGATGCTGGATTGTAGGAGTCAGATAGGCAGACGCTCCTTGCAAAATACTGGTACTCAGCTGCTTTCAGATAGACGAAGCTGACCCAAATATAATTGGGAAAAGGCTAGGCAGCGTGATTATTACATCTTCCTTTACAAGTACCCTACCGTCCTCCACATTTTATATCCAAGTCGGACTGCATGAGAATAGATAGTTATGATTGCCAGAGCCGTTCGGATTCTAAGCGGGTACATCCGCTGGTATACGTGAGGTGCGAACTGCCATATTGTTTCGGGTATATTACTTGTATTTCTTGGGACTATGGAATTAGTACTCAGCTCAGACTGCGGATGACCGTAAATAATACGTGTGTTCCTGAAAGTTATGCTCACACAGAATCTTACTTGGAAATAAGTATGTCGTCACCATATCTTAGAATTGGCTAGCCACTTCACAAAATGGTCACATCAAACCAAATTCGACGACGGAGCCCGATTTCTGTCTGCAAGTTTTAAATTATCCTAAATATGAATAGGATGACGAAACCTTAATTTGTTCGCTCACTCTAGCCCCCTACATCGCATTCAAACCTAATCTATCCATGTCACGGTGCCCTAAGTTCATCAAAACCTAATCTAAACTCGGCCACGTCAAGGTTTGACCAATTCTACGATATGAGCACGTCATATCCACCTCCTCCAATAATCATCATCATCTTCCTGCCTTCGTCTCATGTTACTTAAGGTTGTCGAAACACAATTCTGATAGATGTATGAAGAAAAGTGGTTAGAACAAGGTGACATAACACCAGGTAGGCTGCTTGGTGTTATGTGGTGACCGCCGTCTATGAATATCTGCAATATCTAAGGCATTGTAGTAGTCCCAGAGGCAAAACTGAAATTAATGTGATTGCAACAACAACCCCATAAGGTAGACTGATGACCTGGTGAAGGCCGCAGGAATCCTCTGGATGCGAGCCGCAAAGGATCGGTCGATGTGGTGATTCTTGATGGAAGCCAATGTCCAATAGTGGACGTCTTTCGGCTGAAATGATGATATGGATGATGATGCACCAGCACCCATTTTCGTGCATCCATTTTCCCCTGTCAACCGTCACGCTATGATTCACTCCCTTTTCTATAACCAAACAACTTAACCATTTATTTTTCACGCGAAATGTTCACTTGAATAAATTCGCAGGCAAAAGCTATAGTACCTTTAATTAAACAACTTCCTACACGTCCCCTGTAGGTGGGAGGCATACAAGTTGACACATTATCGGCGTCATAGCTGATGCATCGATACCTGTGACTCATGCGACCTTAGACCCAGTGATTGTTCGAGACATTGTGGCGACGTGGGTTCCAATAGGTTTAAGATTGTGGTTTAGGTATATCGTGGTTTGGTTATGATTAAATGCTAAGCTATTTGTTCTGCTGAATGCTGATGTTTGTTATACTAATTGGCTATTTTAGTCAAAGTCAAAACGATTATTGCGAACTAAGTGCAGGTACAATATTGGTGTTATGTTGTATTAGTACTTATGACTTAGCAGCCTTTTACAGGCATTGCAATTATCATTCGCCTGCCCTTCTCATCCAAAATTAGCCTGCATTAAACGTTATTATATTATCTACTTAATTATTTTCATTTATATTAGTTCAATTAAATTCAGAAATTATGGATATGTCAAAATTTATATTATGTTAATGTAGTCTATGGTCTCAGCTCTAACAAGAACTGTAATGACCTGCCTAGACATCGGATCCATCAATTAGTGGCAACAGTATAATTAATATAAATCTTAAAACATTATTCTATTTTTTATGTTATCATCAGTGTTTGCCAAGATTTACTCACAATAAGCGTTATGTATGACTGGAAAAAAAAATATATTTATCTTTCTTTTCTTTAGATGCGAAATATGGAAGGGTTACAAGTCCCTTTCATTCTATCGGGGACAAAAAGTTTCAAAAAGTAGGTATGGTTACCTATGGGTTGAATGGAAAAAAATATAGGTAGTAGGTAGGTTTGGGTTTGACAAATATGTGCATCCGAAATTTCAAGTTGTCAGACCCAAACATTTTGGACAATTGGCAATCTTTATCGCTGATAGAATATTAATTTGCTTATCTTATTAATGGGTTTATCCACGTATTGCTTAGAAACACAAATCAAAAATAATATTTTATTAAATCCAACGGGTCTTAAAGACCCCTTGTTTTTACTACTTACCTTGTGCGTACAGCAAAGGAGTGGAGTCTGTTTCCTGACGGTTACAACCTGGGGTTCTTTAAATCAAAGTGAATAGGTTACTTTTGGGCAAGCGATCTCTATCGTCGATCACATCATCGTTTTCCATCGGGTGAGATTGTAGTCAAAGGCGAGTCAATCAATCCTAATATATAAAATTCTTCCGTTACTGACTAATGGCCGGTTTTAATAACGTATCTACCTTTAACCAACTGTCAAAATAGCTGTCAACTTAAACGTCATGTTACAAAGGCAAATATAACGTTTCAGCTACTGTTGGAAGCAAATTTGACAGTTGGTAAAAGGAAGATAAGTTATTGAGACCGGCCGTAAGTGACTAATAGACAACGCACAGCCGAAACTACTGGTCGTAGAAAGCTGACATTTGGCATGTAGGTGCTTGGAGAGTGTAGAGGAGCTTCTTTCTTTCTTTTCTTTCACTTAGAGAGGATATCCCGAAATTCTTACGGGAATGGGAACAACGGGATACGCGCGTACGAAGTCGCGGGCAAAAGCTATATTACTAGCATATATATTTTTTAATATACTCAAAACCTCATCCGCACCAACCCTAACGACATGACCCTTAAAATCAAATAAAATTTTATACACATCGTATTAAAAGATAAATTAATTCGCTACAACTGTCAGGGGTGTCACAGGGGTACGGGATCTGATAACAACCCTTTTTGAGTACCCCTGACTGACAGGTGTATGTGTGTATTGTAATTGATTTATCATAAATACGGGGGTAGGTAGAATTTCAATAGGTATGTATGGCATTGTATGTATGGGGTAGATTATCTTGTTTTTAGATGTTGAAACTGATAATGTGTTTGGATAATGAATTAAGTATGATTGTTCAGGGAGTAAGCAACTGCTACAAAACTTTCAAATGAAAAATCCAATGAGATCGATTTGGAGATTGAAGCCAGGACCCGAAGCTCAGTAGTTACACTTTTGGGACTACTCGACCAATAGGGCAGTCAAGTAACTTCAGTAAGAACTTCATCATCCACAGCGAGATTTTGCCCAATGCTGAGCATTGGCCTTCCTTTTCTTGCGCCAATCCCCACGTTCCATCTACGCGACTCATTGTCGCGATGGGAAGAAAATACCTACGTTTTTATAACTATTGATAGGCACGCGTTTGACCACTATCCCACCTGATGGTAAGCGATGATGTGGTCGAAGATGGAGCACGCTTGCCTAGAAGTAACCTATTCACTCTTGACTTAAAGACTCCCAGGTTGTAGCTATCAGGAAACACAGACTTTGGCAGGGAAATTCACTCTTTAGCTGTACGCACAATTAATGTGTTCCCAAAACGTTAATACGAGCGTAATGAGTGTTCTGTTATAACACCCACTGACACACTATTAACATCAGACCCTTATCACCCACCCTTATGTATATTGGCTTCTTTCAATTTAAGTAACCGAGCCTTGACACGTAAATCTACACAGAGGCACAATTACTATAAGGCGAATTACGAAGAAATTAATGGTGAATTGGGCAAATATGACTGGGGCGAATTGTTACAGGGGCAATCTGCAGAAGATGCAGTAAATACATTTTATGAAGTTATTTTCAGAGTTATTAAAGCTCATGTTCCCTTGACTTCGGTGAAGTCTTCTAAATATCCGGTCTGGTTTTCACCATCATTAATACATATATTTAAAAATAAAACTAAGGCTTGGTGTAAATGGAAGGCGTATCAAAATGTGTCAGATTATGAACAATTTTCATTATATAGATCGAGATTTCATTCCGGATCAAAAACTTGCTATAGCCTATACATGAAGTCAGTTGAAGATAGTATAAAAGTTAACACTAAATATTTCTGGACTTATATATATAACCGTAAATCCACGGCTTCCATTCCTTCAACTATGCGTTACGAGGGACAGTCGTCCAACAATCCAGATGAAATCTGTGATTTCTTTTTAAACTTCTTCCATTCTGTTTATGAGCCCTCCACTCTCAACAATGTGCAGCAGCAGTCCTTTGACCATGCTGAAAATAGTCGTCTCGTTAGCAATCTTGTGATCAGTATTGAACAAGTACACAGTGCTTTGAGATGCATAGATTGTTCCAAAGGCCCAGGACCTGATGGTATCCCGCCACTTTTCCTTAAAAATACCGCTGACACATTAAGTCTTCCACTATATATTATTTATAATAGATGTTTGAGCCAAGGAACTTTCCCAGAAGTGTGGAAGCGAGCCAATATCACCCCAGTCCATAAATCTGGTCCAAATTGTGAAATTGAGAACTACCGTCCTATTTCCATTCTGTCGATCTTGTCAAAGCTTTTCGAGAGGCTTGTTCACAATCAGCTATATCCGATTATTCATGATCAGATTATTAAGCAACAGCATGGGTTTGTCAAGAAAAGATCTACAACTACTAATTTGATTGAATACACTGACTATTTATTCAATAATTTAGACTCACGTGTACAGGTGGACTCTATTTATACTGATTTCCGTAAAGCCTTTGACAAGGTCGACCATAAATTACTTTTGAGCAAGATAGCATTTAACGGCATTCGTGGGGATTTGTTCCGTTGGTTTACTTCCTACGTTACAAATAGAACGCAAAAAGTGGTGGTTAATGGTTTCAATTCCAAAACCATTACTGTTTCATCAGGAGTGCCTCAAGGCTCGATACTGGGTCCCTTGTTATTTATTATATTTATCAATGATATTGACATGTGCTTTGTTAATTCTAAATTCTTACTCTATGCGGATGACCTTAAAGTCTTTAGACCCATCAAAACTATGCTTGACTGTCAACTGCTTCAACAAGACCTCAATCGTCTTGCAGATTATTGCAATAAAAACAAACTCCAACTCAGTGTTTCTAAATGTTATTGTATTAGCTTCACTAAAAATAAAAATAAATTTAAATATCCCTATGCAATACATAATGAAACTCTGGCAAGGGAGAGTTTGATCCGCGACCTGGGAGTATTGCTTGATGATAAACTGCACTTAGACGCACATGTTAATAAAATTGTCAATAACGCTTATCGAATGTACGGCTTTGTAATGAGATCAACCACAGAATTCAAGCACCCTAGTACATATTTATACCTCTATCGATCACTGGTTAGGTCTCAATTAGAATATGCAGTACCTGTGTGGAACCCCTATTATAATAAATATATTGAAAGTATAGAAAGCATACAACGGAAATTTCTGAAGTCTATGCATTATCGCTGTTTGAAAAGTTGTTATCTCTCTTATAGTGAGCTACTTAAAAAATATAATCTGCTGTCTTTGAGTTCAAGGCGAACTTTTCTTGAAACTACATTTTTATATGACTTATGCAATAACTCGTATGATTGTTTAAATATTAGTAACAAATTGTGTTATATAGTTCCCAGAACATGCCAGGGACGCAGGGTGCGCGCACGACCTGTATTCGCCACTACTTCCAGTCGTACAAATGCGGGCTTGCGTGCACCTCTTCGTCGCCTTACGAGTAATTTTAATAAGAATTTCTGCAGTTTGGATCTGTTTGCTTTACCACATAGAAAGTTTAGACTCATGCTGCTTAACTTGTTGAAAAATTGATGTGATATTTGTTCCACTTATCCGGCCCTTTTGGCAGCTTTATTTTTTGTTGTTACTTCTTAATTAATACTCCTCTTTTTTCATTTCTCACAACACACTAGTCTTAAAAATTACCAAATTGTCTCACTGTGTATCTGTGGAGAACGTTGTTGATTTCACATTTGTATCACTTCTATATCATATCTTTTGTAATCTAAGTGTGTAATTGTTTGTTTTCCCAAATAAATAAAATAAAATAAAATAAAATAATGCAAAAAAAAACGAAGGCCCCGGCGAGATTCAAACTCACGATCTCCTGTTTACTAGACAGGCGCTTTAACCAACTAAGCCACGGCGCGGCGGCGCCTATGTTACAGTATGTGATTATCTGCAGGAACCTACAAAATGTGGGTGCTAAATTGCTTATTAATGCGAGATCTGTTCGTGGAATGACATCTAACCAATTTTTGGCATATCAAGACTCGTCCGTGCCTCGTAAAGAACACTAAGCTATTGGTCCCGTCTGTCAGTCGCAGATCTTTGATAGTCGTTACGGGTAGTCAGAAACCAAAAAGTCCGACAGTAAACCTGGGGAACTAAGGGGTACCAGTGTTGATAACCGGGTTGTGAAGACAGATAAGCAGTCGCTCCATATAAAGTACTGATAATCAACTGCTTTTGGTTTAAGTGGAAGTCAACTCCAACATAGTAAGGAAAAGTCTAGGCAGATCGTTGGGGTATCGCTGAATATTACTATCCAGGGTGATTTTTAAAGTGTGCGTGGATGGTCAAATCCGAAACCATGAGGAATATCGAAAAACACCGATTTCGGCCATGGCGACCAATCTCAACCGAGATTGGCCATTGGCGCGGGACATATTACTGTGCACAAGTGTGTGCGCAAACACAGGTGCACTCCCTCTTCCATCACTCCCATATTCCGATGGGACGGCAACCCGACACGACCGGAGAGAGATCTGGCGCAGGACCATTGATTTTTTGGAGTTTTCTCCTTAGGAAACAATTTTCATATTTAGCCCGGCCGCGGTATGAAAATTTTATGAGGAGTAAAATCGAGCGTTAACTAAAAGTGAGGCGTTACGTTCCTTTGCGCAACGTACTTTGCGCACCTTTCACTTCAAGGTTATGCATGTGTGTATATACAAAGTATACTCAGCTTAGCATTTAGCCCCTTTTTACATAATCTACACAATCATAGTTCTTAAGGAGTAAACTCCAGTCGTGCGTCGGAGCTGACACACACTTTTTTTTTCGCGATTTCAGTGTTGCTCTCATAGGAAAAGTTGTTCATAATGATGAGTACAAAGACCTTATTTCAGATTTCACGTTATTTCTAGCCAAAATTACCTTTACTTTTGATACCCATTAAATGGTAATATACCCCTATCTCCGTCGTAGTCCAATCGTGGGTGAACGACATTACACCTCTAACCCTCTCTGGATTATATAATAAATGTGACAGTTATTGCAATATTATGCATTAATCCTGTAGGCCGGACATGAGCCGCCCTTATAAATGAGCACGGTATTAGGGGATAGATATAATTGCTACGAAGTACACTGCTTATTTGTTATTGTCTTGCTGCAATGAACTCGTGAACACTAAACCAAACAGTCGATCGATTCAGGAAAACTCTGAGTGAAAAGTTGGGTGAAGTGAGCGTGAAGTTAGTTGAAGATTAACAGCCAATCTATTCTGTCAACATCTCATCGTGTAAACTTGGGTGGACTGAGCATGAAGTGAACTGTCATTCCATCTTATTCGTATGGATTGACAGCTCAATTCAGGTTCATTTCTCCTAAGAGCCTACGCACACGTGTGATTTATACGCAGACGACGCGCGTTTTATGAACGCATGCTTACGGCGCTGTAAATGACTAAAAAGCAGATTGTCGCATTTGTATCGATGCAAACGCTCGTACAACACGATACAAACGCGCGCGAGAAGCGCGTTCAATGCTCGTCTTGTTCGCGTTTGCTTGTCGGAGAAACATAGCAGAAACAATACATACGCGCGAATGCAGCGGGTCTGTATCGCCGTATCAGCGCGTCTGTATCGCCGTATCTGCGCGTTTCTATCGATACAAATGCGCCACTAAACTTTTGTACGTGTGCAAAGGTTTACTGTCTGCGTCTGAATTGCGTTTGAAGCGCGTTAGCACGCGTCATCTGCGCGTCGTCGCCGTGTGCAAAGGCCCTAAGCTTACACGGTGAGATATTTTTGATATTTTAGTCCAGCTCACTTCACCTAAGTTATCACAGTGTGATTGTATCAAAATATGACTACAGGCAGGCAGTCATACCTTTTGATTGTATTAATAATCTAAGTTCACTAAACATTAAGTAACATCTTCAGGACAATAATACCCGATTAAAAACATTATAAACTTATCTTAGCATCACGGTACCAGAGGTTTTAACGGAACCGGAGCTTTGGTACCTAAATCCAAAACTCGTGCTCCTAAATAACTGAGCATTTCTAGAAAAAAACCCAATTACAGTATTTCCAGCCCGGGAGTCAAATCTCATACTTAACACTAATGCTTACGACCACTAGACGAACGAGGCAAGACAAAATCATATCAATCAATTTTCATGCCGTAATCACAGAAAACCATAACCGAAGGCTGTCGACAAAATTGTGAGAAGATGCCAGCTAAATGGGTCATACCGACAATCGTGAACGACACTCGGTACGTCGGTACACCACGGATAATCTGTGAAACAAACCAATACAAAAAACTCGTGCATTCCCAAAAATTCAATTTAAGAAAATTAGTCAACTCGTGACTACCTCCAACCGGCGGAACACATTCTGTCCAATCAGCGGCCCGTGACGTATTTCTTTTTTTTAATTCGAAAATCGAACGCGACCCATCACGATGTCAGATTCACACGGGTCAGACGTCATAGGTTCATTGTCACGAACGGACGAAGGAGGTCGAACGGTTTTGTCTCGAACGTTTTTTTTTTAAATATTCGAAGAAATGAAAATTCTTTAGAGCGTTCCAAATTGCTATCGAAGGGACACTCCAATCTCCGAAGTTTCGTTGTTTTATTATTTGTTTCGGCATTTTTTCTTTGATAGGTAGTCTTCACTCAGGACATGATTGAAGCTGTAGACTACAAAGTGCTGATTTTAATTCTGACATCGATGGTCTTTATTAACGAATTAGCTTTTGCCAGCGACTTCGTACGCGCATATCCCGTTTTTTCCCATATAGCCTTCCTCATGAATGTGGCTATTATATACAAAAATAAATTTCCAAATCCGACTGGCAGTACTGTTTATTATTTAGTATAAATGACGACGAGTGGTGATGATGTCCTAAGCTTAAGTGAAGTCTTGATTGTGAGTAAAGAGCGGTACTCTGAAACACATGTTTTAATTTTTATTTACACGAGGTAGTAATACTATTCGATTTTTGGCTGCTACAAGAATTTAGCGTTTTCCCGGTAGATAGAGTAGACTCGGCGATAGCGTAGAGATTATATTTTAAAAAAACCGTAAAGAATAAGCACGGCGCTATACAACGAGGAGTGCAGTAAAATAGGTAGGTACTTAGATGACAGACCTATTTTACCGCACGTTCTATTGTATGGTGCGTAACTTTTACTTTTCGAACAATGTATACAGGCTTCGTAAATGCATTTTTTGAGCAAATGTGTTGAAAAAAATATAAGAACTCCACCAAGGAGTTTCACATTACTAGAATAAATAAACTGAATGATCGAACCTCCTTGGAAGCGCAATAAGTTTCTCTCATTTTAATACTAAAGAGAAAATGAGGCGAAAGATGTATTTCTAATTTTCACCACGAGCACGTTGCGCCATTTGCAAATTCGCGCTATTTTCATACATGGAACTTCAAAGATTGTTGCGACTTTCCGACTGATATCTAAAAACTAAAAGTTTGTTTTATTACCTATAACGTACTGTTTTCTCGCAAACGTAAAAAAAAAACGAAAAACGTTGTATTCCACTTGATTTTTACAAACAAGTGATTATGATAAGCCCTCGTCTACTTGTTTGTAAAAAACAACTTACCGCACTATTATCATAAATAACTATTACAAAGTTATAAACAAATCAGTCCACACTATGGTGCCCAATGACCTTAGTATTGAATTCACTAACACTCAACACTCATTCAATGGAATTTATTGAGTAAGACATTGCGTAGTGAACCAGATACAAGAGCCACAAACGAAAATCTATCTTCGTGCAAGACACTGCTATCTTGCGTCCATTCTCAGACAAAGATGACTATCTGCAAGTCTACCGAATACGTTACAATCCAACGTTAGTCCGTATCTCCTAATTACAAATCTTACTATACAAAAGACGTACCGGCAAGCAAATCTTCGCTATGCAGTCTAGAAACCACCACGGCTGAACCTTACTTCGTAGATCAGCCAGAATTATATTGTATACCTTGTATCTAGTTAAATATTGAAGTCAGAAAATCCTTTATCGATTATCTACTGTTAAAGCTATAAGTCATAAAACAATATGCTAAAAATATTATTCGTACGGAACACTTTGCACGCGAGGACGACACGCACTTGCCCGTTTTTTTACGTACGATTTGACATACGCGAACAGTTACTTTATCGCGAATATCGCGATAGAGTATGTAAAAAAACTCGCACTAGGCTCTCCGGTGAAGGCTGCCATAATCTGCTGGATACGAGAAGCACAGGACCAGTCCACGTAATGACGCTTCGAGGCCTTTGTCCAAGTATCGACGTCTTCTGAATTGAACAACTTATTTTTATGTACCTACATTCAAAGCAAATAAAGAACTATTCTATTCTATTCTATTCTATTCTGACCATAAAGAATTCTGAGATATTGAAAATAGTTTTATAGCTTTGTACCAATTAAACTAAAGGGATTTCTATGTGACAAATAAATAATGCAATATTGTTTTTAAGTGTATTCAAACGCCCCTTTCGTGTTTGTAGGGGATTTATTAACTATGTATGTTATTGCATACATCATAACAATTAGAGTTAATTTGACAAGGTCAAATATTGGGCTTTCCCATTTGGAAATTATCAAATTATGGCACAACAAACTCTATGTCACACAAATTAAAGTTCACGTTGAATTGTACCCATAATTTTTAGGTGTTTTTTATATAGATATATAAAAATGCCTCTTATATTTATTTAAACTTAATGTACAATAGTGGTACATGGGCGGACTTAACGCATCAAGGCAAGGCACCCTTGGGTTAAAAAGACACTAGATTATATATAAAATAAATAGAAATGATCCACTTAAAATACACTGACTTAAAAAAAAAATTGACGACTGCCACGTTGGTCTATTGTCACTAGCTCTACTGCTTACCATGTGGTCTTTGGTTCAATTCCCAGGTCGGAGAAACTGGTGCTAGGTATTTCCATCTGGTATTTCTTAGTGACAGCCTGGACCCTGGATTTGAGCCCGGTTGATATCTATAGACTCCTCTATTTCATGGGACATATAACTAAGTTTTTTCGCTAGTCTTACAATACCAAAAGATTTATCACCGAGTACAATACACACTATATTTTTATGACACATGTCTTGAGTCATAAAATGTAGTTTTTTACTTTTTATTGCTTTATTTTTCCGCCGTAATGTCCCTATGTGCGGGTCAGTGGTTTTATTTATATCATCAAGATTGTAACTATAGGGAGGTGAGCAGAATTTTAAGTAGCTATGTCAGACGGAAAAGAATCGGCAGAGAACTGGGAGCTCAGAATTCTGGGTGTAAAAAGAACAGATGGAATACGGTGTACCACGCTGCAATCCAAAACGGGCATATTAGATGTGGGCTAAAAAGCTGCCAGGTTAAAGAGATGTCAGCATAGAAGACTGGGCCCGCTAGGCGGAATTTGTTCGAAAGAGTCACCGCGGCCCTGTAACGCAAAGGGAACACGGATGGGTTTTAGTCAGTAAGAGTCTGACACGCCCTTCTGCTCCACCCAGAGCGGAAGAAGTCATTTGATGACTTCCCATCCTTAAAAAAAAAGGCTGCCAGGTTCAATTGGAGTCAAGTCAGCCGCATGTACACTAACCGCTGCGCAAGAGTTATCAGCAGGATTCGAGAAAATGAAAGGCGCCGTCGAAGCCGACTCAGAGAGAGGTGACGAGATGATTCTGACGCGTGCCATGGGCTCGAGACGGCGCGGGAGATGAATGTCTTGAAGGTCTTGGGGAGGCCTCTGTTTAGCGGTGGGATAGCAATGGCTAATAAAAAAAACTGCCTGTCTACAATGTTATTTATACAAGAAAAAACTGATGTTCAGTACATTTTGTCGAGTTATGTATGCGTATGTGATTTCGGTTTTGGACCCGTAGTAAAAGTTGTTCATAATGATGAGTACAATGACTCCTTTTCAGTAAACACGTTTTATTTTTGAATAAGAAAAAAATCTGTGTGTGGATTGGTAGGTTTGACTGGATGCCGACCCCAATATAGTTGGGAAAAATGGTCGGCAGATGATGATGAAGAAAACATTCTGTAAAATAGGTAGAGTTCATGAAAGTAACGTGAGTTTTCATGTTACAAATCGTCTAGGTCAGGAAAAGAAGTGTGGCTGACTTTTAAGGTAAAGCTGAAGGAGTTTCTGCTTCAACACCAAAAACAAAATAGCGTATCGAGCATACTCGATGTACCACATCTGCTTTTTGATCTCCACTCCAGTTGCCACCTCGCTGTTACTAAATGGTTGATTTGCGAGTCATAGTTTAATTTTTATTCTTACCTTTTATTACTACACAAAATATTTTATTTTATTTTTAATGATATCATTTCAATGACGAGGGAATCTATTTTTTTTTTTTTTAAATGGATCTGATTTTATTTTATGATAATATTGTTACTTAATTGTTTTTTTATTTTTTATTATATATATATTTTTTTTTTAATTTCTGACATGATTTTTTTTATAATTTCTAGTTTATCAATTTTGATGTTTATTATTGTTTTTTTTACATTTACTATTTATTTAATTGTAATATACCTAGCTCATTCTACACTTCTCATCTTCACTTTGTTTACAAGTACCACTTCCGAACCTATCACTTCACTTTTTTTAACATTTTAATATTTTTTTATTTTTTATTTATATGTCTACTGCGCGTTCGAGCGTGGGCTGCAGCTGAAAATCAACGTTAGGTGGTAATAACTACTGTTGCCACCTAACATTATGCTGAGCTGAGGCCCTTTTGGCACAATATTGCTATATACTTAAGTTTTGATATTTTCTATTTGTAAGGTGATTTTTTTTTTATTATTATTTTATTATTGTGCCAATAAATGCAATTTTCTTTCTTTTCTTTCTTTCTTTCTTCTTTCATAATTTATTCATACATACATATATACCACCAATCGCGAAAGAATAGCTGTTCAGTACATTTTGTCAGGGTTGGTCTCACCCTAAAAGTTGTTCATAATAACGAGTACAATGATCCCTTTCCAAGGATTTTGTTCATAATGTTGCATGCCGTATTGTAGGTACGTGCGACATTATATTATGACCGTATATTGTGCATAAAATTAGGTATTTTTTCGCTACCAAGAATTGAAACAATGAATGACAAACATACGTTACTCATTATGTTTTTTCCACTTCATTCAACTGACAAGCACGCCTGTGGTTTAACTGATCTACATACGAAAACCTACCTTATTTATATTCATAGTTAGTTGACTAATGTTGTAAAACAATGTTAGTCATTGACGGGGACACGATTTTAGTATTTTCCATTGTTTTGTAAACTGACAGCAACAATGCTTAAGCATTCGGGGCAAGTAGGCACAGTCTAGTTCAATTATAAACTGCAATGTTTTGTTCCGGTTTGACATGCATACCAAAGATTAACTTTGTCCATTGGCTTTGCTCCTATGGCATATCTTCCAACCAACAAGCTTCTTTCCGAGATGAAAGTAGCTACTCAACGATAGCGTAGCTTTGCCACCACTGAAGGAATTTTTGTAACCGGATCAACACTTCCAGGGATTGCCTTTTACAGCAAACGATTTTACCTCAATAAATCAAAATCAAAAGTCATTTATTCAAATTAGGCTGAGTGCCAGCACTTTTTGAACGTCAAAGTTCTACATGAAGACAGTCCCCCAAAACGCCCGCCCGTCACCACTTCCTAATGTTTTAGCTGGGAAGAAGAAGTGGCGCAACAAACTCCCCAGCAAGATAAGAGAAATACAATAGAGAAATACATATTTGCTCATATACGCTGTATATTTATTCGTAGATACAGCTAAGGAGTGACAGTCCTTGCAAGAGTTTGAGAGATTGTGGTCACAATCACACCTGATGGATCTGATGGTATCGGATCATTCAGTTCCCTTCAAAATGGTTGCGCTGAATGGTGCTGATGCACGCGTCATGTTCGTGAACGGGCGCCGTCAGTGGAGACTGGTCATCCCTTAGTTGCCACTGGCTCATAATATTTATTACTGTAAATAGTTTTTTCTTTCTTTACATTGTTCTCATATATAGAAGCAATAAGGTAAAGTAACCAGGATATTTTAAACATAAAATGTTTTAAAAGAGTGTCCGTGGAGTTTCTTGCACGGTCTTCTCCATAGAGATCTACGCTTTGGAACGTGCAAATAGCTTCATGTTCTTGACGGGCTGAATTTGACAATTCAAAAGTACCTGTTAATGGTTTATCACACTGTATCACACTGTATCACACTTTACACTATCACACTGTATCACATCACATCACACTAATATTATAAAGGCGAAAGTTTGTGCGTGTATGTATGCTTGTTACTTCTTCACGCGCACACGGCTGGACCGATTTAGATAAAATTTGGTATAGAGATTTTTTGAGTCCCGGGAAATGACATAGGATAGTTTTTATCCCGGTAGTAAGTTCCCTTGGGATAATTTTCGACATTAACGCGGGCGGAGCCGCGGGCAGTTGCTAGTTTGAAATAAATGCTATGACTTTGAATAATTTTGAAGCAACATTCGCATCTCAGTCGCAATCTGTCCAAAGTGTAGAGAAATTAGAGATGGTTTTGACATATTGCGACTAACATGCGAATGTGAACGTTACTAAAAAAAATGCAGAATTGGCTCTCTGGTGGGCCACCCTTGTTTGCCAAAAAGTATCCTCAATTCATTAGTTGGACATTCATCGCAAATCACGTGAATGTTACTAATGCCTGCTCAGCATGCGCTTGTACAACAATGAACATCTCGGCGCAGATTCTGTGAAACATGTCGATGTGTGGATGTATGAATGTATGGGACTGTGGATGTGTCATGCGGTGGGAGAGTGGGTTTGTGCGGTGAGGTTGGCGTGTTGGACGCTCTCTTTTATACTTGCTTCTGCCCGCGGCTTCGCTCGGTTTAAAGAAGCCTATAACCAGCTCTAGGATAACTCATCATAATCAGATCAGCGATCTAGGCCTGAAAGCATAGCAAACAATCTTAATTTCATATGTATACTATTAATTATGACTTTCACTCTAGCTTTAAACTAACGCTTAACACTGAAACAGTGCATTATTTCGTTATGAAAGTAGCTAATAATTTACGTCTATCGATCTGCTTAAAAAAAAAAGATTTATTCGTTACTACGTTGCTGCGTGTAAACCATATAGTACAAAATTGGGACAGAATCACCAGTTAACTGAAGTAATTGTGCAAATTGTGAAACGTGTGCCTTTTGATAACAAGTTCAGCCAATACTGCTATTTTATTTTATTTTATCGTCAAGGGAATAACAAACAGATACATTATTATAATTATACAAACAGAGATCACAATTACTTAATAATTTAGCTTACAGCACTGTTCACGGGTTACCATTAATATTAAAACTTTAAGTCGCTAGGGGGTAAGCTGTACATGCATGACAGTACAAAAATATAAATACAAAACAGAAATATAAACAAATTAGACTATGTAGTATGTATTTATAAAGATTAGTCCAAACCTGTCTCGGACAATCATCTACTAAACTTATTTAAGGAGCATGCGAAGACATCAATATGTTTGAATTCATAATAAATTGTAGGTAACCGCCTTTCCTGCCAGGGTTGCGGAATTTGTTCGAAAGAGTCACCGCGGCCCTGGAACGCAAAGGGCTTTAGAAGGAACACGGATGGGTTTTAGTCAGTAAGAGTCTGACACGCCCTTCCGCTCCACCCAGAGCGGAAGAAGTCATTTGATGATTTCCCATCCTTAAAAAAAAAAAAGAAAAAAGTATGCCGCCATTTGCCGGCTATTAGGGAATTCTCCAATAAAAATCACTCACTCATTGACTTTCTTGTCTATCTTTTAAATTTAATTTTGTATTGTTGGTGCACAACAATGCAAAATTAGAGATTTAACGCTCCATTTTTATAAATTCCTACACAATACGGAAATCACGCGCTGGCAAATTGTTAGTTATTTTACAATCAGTATCAAATACACTCACCTTAACGAATGGCCCACCATACCGACGCGTGTCCGAACCGGACCGATATCCTCTCAAATATTGATTATTTGTTTAAAATAATGTTACAAGCGCACACGACATCAAACAGACCCGCCTGGGAAACTTAGTGTCCGGCACTTAGTTAGAACAAATAAAGTTAAGTTATTGTTGCCGAGATTTGGAATTGGATGGGTGACCTGATCATTTAGTGTTTGCTCAATTATGCAGATGTTTTTAAGGGTGATCTAATAACTTGAAGATTTTATGTTGTACTCTTTAGTGATAAGTATGGGTTGTTTCTTTAAATAGCCGTTATTTTATCACTTTTTATACCGAGTGTTTTATCTACCAAAAACATTTTTAAAATGATTATTTATGTATACCTAACGTAGTATTTTATTAAGTTGAGCTACGCTGTCTAGGTCAACAAAAAGATGGGTGAATATTTTTTAAAATAATGTAACAAGCGCACACGACATCAAACAGACCGTCTTGGAAACTTGGAGAACTACAAGTTCTCCAAGTTTCCAAGACGGTCTGTCGGCACTTAGGTAGAGTAAATAAAGTTAAGTAAATGTTGCCGAGGTATGGAATTGGATGGGTGACTTGATCATCACATAATGTTTGATCTAATAAGTTGAAAGGTCATTATTGATTTGTTAAGATACTATTTATACAGGTTTTTTCTTTGAGCGACAGTTATTTGACTGCTTTTATAAGGGCTGTCTTGTGAAGTGATTTTTTATGTACCTACCTATAGGTAACGCAGTATTTTTTAATAAGTTCATTCACACTTCCTAGGTCTAGAATAATAAGGTGAATATTATTTTTTTTAAACTGGCCAAGTGCAAGTTGAACTTACACACGAAGGGTTCCGTACCATAAGCCGCATAAAACATGTTTCTTGTATGAGGGCCCCCTTTTATTTTTAATATTATGTAATTTTTATTAAGTATTTGTTCTTATAGCGGATACATCATCTGTGACAATATCAACTGTCTAGCTATAACGGTTCATGAGATACAGCCTGGTGACAAAAAACGAAAAAGAGTTTAGTGCGATAGATGATTGATTTTTCACTTTCTATAGAAAACTTTGAATCGCTCTCTCTCTCTCCCCCTAAATTGTTTTTCAAAAGTTGTCTCAACCAATTTTTTAGACCTGGATATCTAGCGCATGCACAAAAAGTTTCTTTGAAAATCAGTTCATTCATTTCCAAGAATAAGGACTTGAAAGATTGTTTGAAAAACCGTGAGGAGTAAGCGCCTTAAGCCTTTGTAGTGCTGTATTAAGGGAACTCCGAACTACTCATGACTACTAATCAATCATATATATATTAAAAAAAATAACATACCTCCCACTTAGTTTTACTAACAAGCAGAAATTTGCACAGGACTTACACGCACTAACACAAAACACCCTCACACATTCACACACTATACACACTATCCTACAATAATAACACTTCACAAATATAACCATACTTTTATTATAGATTTACCTCTCTGTCAGAATTGTTATTAAGCTAACAGTGTTATGTACAATCGGAATTAAGATGCCGTAAAATATGATCATGTTCATAGGAACACTCCTATCCTACAGATCTCCAGGCACACACGTGCCTGGAGATCTGTCATGCAGGTCCCGAAGCTAGTTCAGACTCCAGCTCTCTCAAAGGTTCTAGCATAAGACAGAATAAGATAAATAAATTACTGTAATAATGTACCTTGATGAGAGAAATAAACTATATTATTATTATTATTATCATATAAGTTGATTTTTAATCAATTATAACTGTGCAACTTTTAATTATATTTGAGGACAATTTCTGTCTAATTATATTAGTGGCTATCATATTTTGACGTCCTACGCAGTCCAAAAAGTCCATGTCAAATATTAATAAAACAATGAAATATCCATAATTAGATAGAAATAATGTAACAAACCCACACGACATCAAACGACGCCGCGTGGGAAAATTCATTAGGTTAATATAAATAATATGGTTAATTAATTTTGATTAGTTTTTGTTCATGAATAGATTTTGTAAAAACGTTAACTACGCTTGTGTCGGCAGAAGTTACAGTACCCATTCATGTTTAAAAATACCGTTTTATTCATGTTGGTAACTTGGCACCTACTTACTGTTTATGTGGAGAGTAAAATGGAATTAAATACATAATGAGAAAGAATAAGAATATTTTATTTGCATTAAAACATGATACATTTAAGGTGTTATTTTAGAATCATGATCTAAGGCGCTGGACACACAGAAAAGACGTAAGACGAGGACGGGGCGCGGTCGGGGCGCAGACGGGGCGCCGCCGTCGCGACTTTTTAAAACATATAGAAAAAACGAGGGACGTACGTGACGCTGGGCGCCGCGAGAGATGACGGTTTTCATTCAGCCGTCGGTGAATGAACTTGGTCGCCGGTAACGGAAAAAAGTTGCCGTAATAATTTCGAAAATTAAATGCGGTGCAAGGAATATTAATAAAAAAACGAGACATTTGATATCCATAAGTAACATAACAAATAACAAAAAAATAAGATTTCTTGCAAAAGTGTGAAACTTGACACGGACGCCCCGGGCTAACGATATTCAAAATCCATACAGGCATTTTCCCCACATTTTGCCAATCAACTTGAGATTCCCCGCAGTTTGATGAATTTCCCACAAGTTGACAACGCTGCGCACGAGTCCCCGCGCTTCACCTCGCCCACACCCCCGTTCTCGCCCGTCTCTCGTCCGTCTCTCGTCCGCTCGCGCCCGTGCCCCGTGCTTTCTGTATGTTTTACAATAGGGCGCAGACGAGTAAGCGTCGTGTCGACGCCCTGTCTTTTCTATATGTTTTGCGTCGCGACGCTTCTATACGTATTGGATGAAAGGGACCCCGTCTGCGTCTTACGTCTTTTCTGTGTGTCCAGCGCCTAACATTTTTCGCCATTTACTGGCATACAAATATTTGAGCAATTGTTTACAAAAATAACGAATGGTATTTATAAAACTAATGTTTTGTGATACACTAATTGAATTGTTACAATAAATTCAATTTTTATTACACTAGCAAGTCTCTCAGGTATACGATCCGAGAGAGATCCTTATAATTTTAATATGTAGATAGAGATTAATCCATACTAGAATATTATGAATGCGAGAGTGTGTGTATGTCGGTCTGTTATACATTTTCACGTAGAATCTGCTGAACTAATGTTGATGAAATTTGGTGTACGGAAAGACTTTTATTCCTAAAACACTTTTCACAAAGGCGTAGTCTCTCGCAGAAATAGTGTTTTACAATTTATTTTTGATAAGATCGGTTTAAAGCAGTCACTGACTATATGAGGAGGGAATGGATGTATGGAAAGTAGTTCTCATATTTCGTCGCTACTTGACTATTAAATAATCGTTTTGATATAAAAAGAAATCGCCCCCGGGTGGGCTCGAACCACCAACCTTTCGGTTAACAGCCGAACGCGCTAGCCATTGCGCCACGGAGGCTGTGTAGATGTTGCTGAAATTCATGGCTGCGTCATATCAGCTTGAAAAATTAAGGAGTATTTTCAGTGGTAGCATATAATTTGTTGTGTATTACTTTACGGTTGGATACGGTATAACACTTTACTTGTTGACTGCTCCGTTGCCGCGTTGGTCTCGCGGTCGCAAGCGCGATTGCCGAGCGTGGAGTTCTGGGTTTTGATTTCCAGGTCGGGTAAAAAGTGTTATTGGGTTTTTCCATTAGGAATTTCTCTATGACAGCTTCCTCGTCATATTTTTTTCCAAATATGATGAGGTCGGCTTTCACTCTCACGGGATGCAGTCATCATATCAGCCGAAAGACGTCCACTGCTGGACATAGGCCTCCATAATCGCCACGTTTGGCGGGCGGGTTGGCGATCGCAGTAGCTGTTGCAATGCACAGAGAATGCTGCTGCCCATTCTCTGCGTCCCTTAGTCGTCTCTTTAGACACTTCGGGAAGTGATGGGATGGTCCTATTCTTTTACGTCCGACACCATACATAACCTACACTGGATGCGGTATAATATTTGTATTTTATATGGAGCGACTGTCTATCTGACGTCCACAACCCAATAACTGGGCTACCAGTTTGACTCCCAGTAACATAAAAACATACCTCTGGCGGACAAGGCCAAAGCCATCTCCGCAATTGGGTAAATACTGTCGTTAGTGGATTCAGACCGAGTGACCATTGATATAATATTGTTGTTATTGATACCTATATGGATTACTAGCACTTCGCCCGCGACTTCGTCCGCGCGGATTTAGTAGGTACTCCACAAACTTCAACGCCCCCTCAAACCCTTTTTAAAGGTAAGTTTTGGAAAATTAAGCACTACGATATCCATTCAACGGTCTCAGGATCAGCCTACTATCCACCCAGTTCACCCCGTTCACCCCGCCAGAGGTTGACTATGTAAACATTGTTAGATCTGTTTCAAATTTCCCACTTTTAGCTTGTTCATTCCAATTTCCACGTAAATTGAAGTAAGCAATAATGTCCTCCCCTGAAAAATTCATCAACCCTTTTCGCCCCTTATATTTGTTATTCTTAATTTTTTATCCAAAACATTAATGCCGTGCATTAAGTTTCTCCCCAGTTAGCTCAAACCGCAACATTTTTCTTACTTAGAGCATCGAAAAATCCAAATATTTGTTATTTTTCTTTTTTTATCCAAAACATTAATGCCGTGTTTCAGCTTCATCGGACTAAGCGTTAAGATTCTCCCCAGTTCGCTCAAACCGTAACATTTTTCTTACTTAGACCATTTTTATGCCCGTCGTAACTTTAAAACGAAAGGTCCGATTTGAGTAATTTGAAGTGTAGTTTACATGTACATTATCAACCTTAATTCTAAACAAACAAACTAACTAATCTTTACTCTTTATAATATTAGTTTAGATAGATTAGATATATAATCCTGATGATGTGTCTGTTTGAGTATTATTCGCAAATTATCGGCATTCGATTGAACTGAGTCTATAAAATAATCATTAAAATGTCTTGCTATCATTTTAGGAATATTAAATTTCATAGAATTGGTTACCTCCCAAGTTGCTTTAGACTTGTTAGTGCTAGTTCCTATAAAATAGCTGTTTTGAGCCCTTTGTGTTAATTTGATCACTTTTTAATATCTCTTTGAGAATTATTTGAAAGCCGCTTTTGTATCACTATTTCGCTTTATTCTGTATTGCTATAATAAAGTTCATAATAAAGATCAAATAAGTTCATTGAACTTTATAGAATTTACTGGTGATTGTGGAATACTGAGCATACAAATGATAAAAGCACTCAATACAATTGCAAAAGAACTTGGCCCAAAGGAAATAAATACTAAAAATATTCTGCTTTTAATTTTCAAGATTAGAATCAAAATTTAGGATTCGTTGAATCTCGTGAGTTTGGAGGAATTACGTTACCCAAAAAATTGGGGCGTTTTTCAATTCTATTAGATTAAAACTCCTTTAATTGTATTAGAAGTTTCAACTACCATTACCGAAGTTAATGCAATTATCAATGTCTTCAGAACTGTTCAAAACATTATGCGCGCGTGGATTTCCTTAGCAGAGTTATTTTAGAAATGTATTTATTATACTCTTCAAAGATCTTATACTTACAATCATCAACAAATATATTTCGAAAAAGATTATTACAGGATTTTATGTTGATAAAAAACTCTATGGCCCATAACTCATTAATAGGTACCAACTCTTAACATCTTACACACGTGATAACTTTTAAACGAAATATCCGATTGAGATGAAACAAAAAGTATTTTACTTCTACATAAATACTCTTGATAACATAATGCTTAATTTCGATAAAGATTAATATTACGATACGTATTTAACGTAGTTTTTTTTCTTTAGACGATTTAATAATTATTTTGAACACAAAATGGGTTATTGTGATTAAACCATGATAGCTAGATATATGTTCTCGCGGACTTTTTTGTAGGTCTTAATGGGATCTTCTAACCCGTAGTACATCATTTTGTTCTTTTGTCAATAGTTTTTGCAGCGCACGCAAAAAAAGGTTTTTGATTTTACACCTTGTGTTACGAAATAGCAATTTTATTACGGATCCCTAATTTTGAAAAAAAAAAAAATATAGCCTATAGCCTTCCTCGATAAATGGACTACCCAACACTGAAATAATCATTCAAATCGGACCAGTAATCTCAGAGATTAGCGCGTTCAAACAAACAAACAAACAAACAAACAAACTCTTCAGCTTTATAATATTAGTATAGATTATTGAAGCCAAACGACAACTGTGTGCTACGAAGCCGAATACCCCAGTGTATGTTTCTCGTCTCCACTACACCACTGACGCGGAAGACAACGTGAAGGACGTGTGCCAGAGGTTGAAAAATTAAAAAAAGGGAATGCGCCGCGAGTGCAGCTGCTGGAGTCGCATCGCAACGTCAACTTTAGAGCGTTTGTGGTGCGCACACCACCATGCTACCTGCATCAGGTGATGGAAGAAAGCTTTGGTCACAGGATCTGGTAATCGCGGACAAGTGCCATCAGAATGCACAAAGACTTAGTACAACTAAGTGATGCTAACATAGTTTTAAGTTTTATTTACTAACACATCATCATCATCTTCCTGCCCTTATCCCATGTAACTTGGGGTTAGCGCAACACGTTTTTTTCTTCCATTCTGTCCTGTCAACCGTCACACTATCACTAACTCCCTTTTCTTTCATATCACTCCTAATACAATCCATCCATCTTTTCTTTGGCCTCCCTCTCCCTGTCCATCCATCCACATTTATATTCATAACTCTTTTAGTTACGTGCATTTCATCCCTCCTCTTCACATGACCATACCAAGATATGCGGTTCCCTTTTAACTTTACCGTTACTAGCGCCACTTTTAAGCTTCATTAGATGAACTCATTCTTCACTTTATCCATTCTCGATACTCCACACATCCATCTCAACATTTTCATTATTCGTATTACTTTGGTTAAGGCTTTATTTATCTATGGGTCTTTGTAACCTAAAAATAAATGGTTTATTATTATTATATATTGGCCCATGTAATTGATTTTTTTAAACAATCAACAACATCATAGAAAAACTGTTAAGTAGTGATGTTCTAACGCAAATTGATGTTCAACAACTTTTTTAAATATTTTTTAAGCATAGACATTATAGAGAACCGGTCTCGATCGATAAGAGTCGAAATATGATAATTAGACATTTTATTTATTACTATGTTATTTTAATACATTTAGGAACGCAGCAAAAAATATTTAAAAAGAAATATTGGAATAGAAAACGATATTTTTCTTCAGTTTTTTTTTTAACATCTGTTGAAAAGAATACGGTATTATTTATTTTAACAGTTTGTTTTTATATTCATGGGTAGCATATACATTGAATGCCACGTTGGTGTAGTCGGAGCAAGCGCGAATATTGAGAATAGGGTTCTGGGTTTAATCTCCAGGTTTAACAAATTGTTATTGAAAATTTTCTATTAGTTCCTAGGTGGCAATGTGTTTTCCAAAAATATACTTAGTGGAAGACAATTAGTTCGATTCCTATTATATATACAATATACTAGCGGACGTCACGCGGTTTCACCCGCGTAGTTCCCGTTCCCGTGGGAGTACGGGGATAAAATATAGCCTATGTTACTCGCTGATAACACGGATGGGTTTTAGTCAGTAAGAATCTGACACGCCCTTCCACTCCCCCCAGAGCGGAAGAAGTCATTTGATGATTTCCCATCCTTAAAAAAAAAAAAAAAAGCTATCCATTGCTGAAAGAATTTTCTGATAAGAATTCAAATCGGTCCAGTAGTTTTTAAGTCTATTCGTTACATTAAAAAATAAAAATCTTTCCTCTTTATAATGTTACTAGCACTTCGCCCGCGACTTCGTCCGCGCGGATTTAGTAGGTACTCCACAAACTTCAACGCCCCCTCAAACCCTTTTTAAAGGTAAGTTTTGGAAAATTAAGCACTACGATATCCATTCAACGGTCTCAGGATCAGCCTACTATCCACCCAGTTCACCCCGTTCACCCCGCCAGAGGTTGACTATGTAAACATTGTTAGATCTGTTTCAAATTTCCCACTTTTAGCTTGTTCATTCCAATTTCCACGTAAATTGAAGTAAGCAATAATGTCCTCCCCTGAAAAATTCATCAACCCTTTTCGCCCCTTATATTTGTTATTCTTAATTTTTTATCCAAAACATTAATGCCGTGCATTAAGTTTCTCCCCAGTTAGCTCAAACCGCAACATTTTTCTTACTTAGAGCATCGAAAAATCCAAATATTTGTTATTTTTCTTTTTTTATCCAAAACATTAATGCCGTGTTTCAGCTTCATCGGACTAAGCGTTAAGATTCTCCCCAGTTCGCTCAAACCGTAACATTTTTCTTACTTAGACCATTTTTATGCCCGTCGTAACTTTAAAACGAAAGGTCCGATTTGAGTAATTTGAAGTGTAGTTTACATGTACATTATCAACCTTAATTCTAAACAAACAAACTAACTAATCTTTACTCTTTATAATATTAGTTTAGATAGATTAGATATATAATCCTGATGATGTGTCTGTTTGAGTATTATTCGCAAATTATCGGCATTCGATTGAACTGAGTCTATAAAATAATCATTAAAATGTCTTGCTATCATTTTAGGAATATTAAATTTCATAGAATTGGTTACCTCCCAAGTTGCTTTAGACTTGTTAGTGCTAGTTCCTATAAAATAGCTGTTTTGAGCCCTTTGTGTTAATTTGATCACTTTTTAATATCTCTTTGAGAATTATTTGAAAGCCGCTTTTGTATCACTATTTCGCTTTATTCTGTATTGCTATAATAAAGTTCATAATAAAGATCAAATAAGTTCATTGAACTTTATAGAATTTACTGGTGATTGTGGAATACTGAGCATACAAATGATAAAAGCACTCAATACAATTGCAAAAGAACTTGGCCCAAAGGAAATAAATACTAAAAATATTCTGCTTTTAATTTTCAAGATTAGAATCAAAATTTAGGATTCGTTGAATCTCGTGAGTTTGGAGGAATTACGTTACCCAAAAAATTGGGGCGTTTTTCAATTCTATTAGATTAAAACTCCTTTAATTGTATTAGAAGTTTCAACTACCATTACCGAAGTTAATGCAATTATCAATGTCTTCAGAACTGTTCAAAACATTATGCGCGCGTGGATTTCCTTAGCAGAGTTATTTTAGAAATGTATTTATTATACTCTTCAAAGATCTTATACTTACAATCATCAACAAATATATTTCGAAAAAGATTATTACAGGATTTTATGTTGATAAAAAACTCTATGGCCCATAACTCATTAATAGGTACCAACTCTTAACATCTTACACACGTGATAACTTTTAAACGAAATATCCGATTGAGATGAAACAAAAAGTATTTTACTTCTACATAAATACTCTTGATAACATAATGCTTAATTTCGATAAAGATTAATATTACGATACGTATTTAACGTAGTTTTTTTTCTTTAGACGATTTAATAATTATTTTGAACACAAAATGGGTTATTGTGATTAAACCATGATAGCTAGATATATGTTCTCGCGGACTTTTTTGTAGGTCTTAATGGGATCTTCTAACCCGTAGTACATCATTTTGTTCTTTTGTCAATAGTTTTTGCAGCGCACGCAAAAAAAGGTTTTTGATTTTACACCTTGTGTTACGAAATAGCAATTTTATTACGGATCCCTAATTTTGAAAAAAAAAAAAATATAGCCTATAGCCTTCCTCGATAAATGGACTACCCAACACTGAAATAATCATTCAAATCGGACCAGTAATCTCAGAGATTAGCGCGTTCAAACAAACAAACAAACAAACAAACAAACTCTTCAGCTTTATAATATTAGTATAGATTATTAAGTATATAAAGCAGAACTGGCGATATCTGGGTATACGATACATACGCCTCTGTCTTACCCGCCGGGGAAACATGTATGACGTACAGGTATGCTATACGAAAACCGTCTATCAGTATCAAGCATGGTTATTAAAACCAGCTGACCATTTTAAGTCTAAAATTAATAATAACGACACTTTAAAGAAAGATGTGTCAAAGCCAATTACATAAAAATAATGACTCTATATTCCATATTAGGCTAGACCATAGACAGGTAATTTAAAACCGGTTACCATAGACTATTTGGAGCGGTTTGATAAACAGCTGATCGTAATCTAGTTCTTTATGTACGAGTCAGTATATAAAATTTATGGAAATTGTTGCTAAAATTATTCTGAGGTAGCTAGAAATCTGATAACGTTTGAAAAAAAATTGATTGGGAAAAAATATAAGATAAAAACTTTTTAAATAATATTGATGAACCATAATAATATTATCACCTGTGTAAAATATATTCCACTTTTTTTTCATGTTGGCACGAGTCACGCGAAAATATGTCTTTATCAATCCTAATATATAAAATCTTCCATTACTGACTGACTGACAGACTATGCGCAGCTGAAACTACTGGTCGTAGAAAGCTAAAATTTGGCATGTCGCTTCCCTAGACTCCGTAGGGGAGCAACAAAAGAGGATTACCTCAAATTCCTATGTGAACGGGAAAAAACGGGATATGCGCGTACGAAGTCGCGGGCAATTTCCCGTTCCAGCAGGAATTTCCAGAAATTCTCTCTTAGTACTCCTCTACACTCCCCAAAGAACCTACATGCCCAATTTCAGCTTTCTACGAGCAGTAGTTTCGACTGTGCGTTGTCTGTCAGTCAGTCAGTAACGGACGAGTTTTATATAGGTATATTAATGTAAGTGTCACCGGAAAATTGCAGACTCCGTAAGATTGTAATAAATCTTTATTCGATTATAATTTCTCGATCTGCATGTGCATCCAAATCATCTTGCCACCGCTTTCTGGGCCGGCCTCGGCGACGCCGTCCATCCTCTGGTACCCATTGCGTGGAGACTTTTGCCCAGCGGTCACTATGCATGCGGCTGGTGTGACCCGCCCAGTCCCATTTCAACCTGGCAGCTTTTTTGCCCACGTCAATGATACCTGTTTTGGAGCGCAGCGTGGTGTTCCGTACTCTATCAATTCTTTTTAAACCTAAAATACTGCGCTCCATTGCCCTTTGAAGGCTGGTTCGAGGTGGCACAAGAAAAGAATGTCTGGAAGAATATGGGGGAGGCCTTTGCCCAGCAGTGGGACACAATAGGCTAAGAAAAAAAAACTCGATATATTATGAAAAAATCCCATCCAAATTCAATAGTTTCCAATATATCCGTGTCTAACTAAGAAAAAGTAGAGTTCCCAAAGAACTAGGCAGAGTTTGTGGGCAATACACCCACACTACATCAGTTAGGCATTCTTAATTCCCACCATAAGAATATGGGGCGAGCCGAAATTGCCATCACGTGGGCACAAAACCAACCCGTCACGCTCAACCATATCACTTGCTTCCAAAAGAACAAAACAAACGTAGCAATCGCTCAAGTTACGGAATTGTTTGAAAGAGTTACCACGGCTCTGGAACGGAAACGGCATTTGGAGGAACACGGATAGGTTTAACTGGCCCGTTTCAATATCGTATCTACCTTTTGGTAGCTAATTTGACAGTTGTTGTCAAATTAGCTACCAACAGTAGCTGAAACGTCATGTTCGAAAGGCAAATTTGACGTTTCAGCTACTGCTGGACGTTATTGAAACCTGCCGTTAGTCAGTAAGAGACTGACACTCACTTCCGCTCCAATTTCTGAAAACTGAGTAACTTAACATAAAAGAAATTTACTGCACTAACAAAACTAAAGAAACTAGTCATTGAGTAAAACACAGTCACAATTAATTGTCAAGCATCGAACTGAGCACTCGTTGAGCGCATGCAAAACTATTAACTTTTTTACCCTTAACGGTTTGTAAATGCAACTTGGATTAAAGAAATGTGGAAATGCAATCGTAACTTTGTGGTTCATTTATTTTGTATTGCGACATTTTGAAATTGGTGTGTTGTGAAAGGTTGTTTTTGTTTTGTTTGTGATTGTAATGTTGCACGCAGTTATTGTGTGGCCAGTGGCCTTAGTGCGAGTTCTTTAACGTTTTCGACCACGTTAACGTAAACGTCAATTTGTATTGAAACTGAATAAGGGCCGTTTGGTGACACTCACGGGAAACCAGTTTTTTTCCATACAATTTGACATAAGCGAACGTTTACGTTAACGCGATCGAGTGCGTTAAAAAACTCGCACTAAGCCCTCTGATCATGTCTATACGTGTACTTAGTTTCATCAAAATCGTGTCATCGTCCGTTCTTCCATACTAATGAGTATTGAAGTATGGATTTACACATGTTTTCGGTAAATATAAATGTAAAAGATACTTTCATGATTGATTTGTTATGAATGCTATGCCATTGTAATTTAATGTTTTGTTATTTTACAATTCAAGTAGGTAAGTATCTATTCTGACTTATGGTGTAAGCTGCTTGGTTCATTGACGGTCTCGACAATTTATCTAATAAATGCATGGCCAGAAATGATTGATTAGAAAGGCGCATTTGCATGGTTTAACAGTCAATTGATTTGGTAACAGTTTATTTTTCAGAGGAACAGTCATTGTTAGAATTAATTGACAAGAAAAAAATCTGTGAAAAATTATCTTGAATTGAGTTAAAAAAACGCCTAGTTTCTTTTGAAGATTAAAACATTTACTTTAAATGCACCCTTCAATTTAAATTGCTTTGCATTCGCAGATAAAACGATTTGTAAGAAAATGCTTTGACACGTTTCCACGTCGCATCTGTCGGCGAGAACCTTAAATATTCATACATACATAGTTCCAGAAAATAGAAACACTAACATAAACGAGTAGGTATGTATAAATATACCTACAATTCCTTGTCCATACTCAACAAATCCAAGCTCGTTACCTTACACTGCGAGCCAAGAAAACCAGTCCCATCTCCATTTTTTAACCAACTTTCAAAAAAGGATATTGTTAATTTCATGATTATTCTATGATTTTTTGCTTGTAAACAGGCCTAAATGATTATGTTAATTACTAAAGGGCATGTAGGATTTCCATATCGAACGGGGAATGTATGAAAAAGAAACGATTTATTAGGTGCTATGAACTGGAGTTTTCAGAATTAGCGTAGGGTAATGAGGTGCCATCTTTGTTTGCGAGAAAGAACAAGGCTGGTAGGGGTTCTAGCCACTGACTTATGGTAAAGGAAAATGTCGTGGAGAAATCTGGATGTATTAATGTTATGGTCAGAACACAGACGGGCTCAAAAATTTCAGTTTTTTGTTTGAGCTAGTTATCTGCATTTTTTTACCTGAGACATCATTTATTTGTGTAGTAAAATGTTTAAATGAAATTAGGTATTGTTTTAAATTGATTGTATTTTGGTTGAAAACCTGCTAATTGTTCTGACTATACCTTAACACAATATTTTTATTGGACCAAGCCCGTCAAACTACCCAAGCTATATAATTCCTGAAACCTAGAATCAACACTGATGACTACCAGAAAAACGTCGAGTCAACGAAGCTCAACGAGTCCCGGAGAAATGAAACTATCTTGGATCTCATCTGATGGTAGTAAGCGATGATGTGGGAGACGTCCGTAAAGATGAAGTCACCTTAAGGTGGGTACTGACCAGTGTTACGGGGCATAATGTAACATGTTACAAAGCGAGCAATTGTGCAATCAGTACGTGGAAACGAGCACGAACGTTTGTGTTATGTTTTATACGGATTTTTGGACATGGACATGGCGTATCATAACATGCTCTTTTATTTTCTCTAGGTCTAGGTCATAGATGACAGAAACAAAGTCGACGATGGAGTGAGCTTACCCAGAAGAAGCCTGTTCACTCTAATTTTGAAGAGATTAGGGTTGTATTTGTTCGGAAACACAGACGCAGGCAGAGAGTTCCACTCCTTTACTGTACGCATTATAAAAGACGTTTGGATACGTTTTTGCATTTTTATGTACGAGAAATGGCCTTCATGCCACCCAAACACAAATAATTCATTTCAATGACTTGTAATGCAATAACTAACCAAATGTTACAATTTAAAAAAAATCGATCCGTATCAGAATCAGCTACAATCACAAAAACAAACGATTACAATCTAACAAGAGTATTAGAAAGTGTTGCCAATGCCGGTTGTTTTGTACCTACCATTGTGCAACTACGCTCACCAATTTGACTTGATCTATGAGGGTGGCGCTGCTTGCTTAGAAGCAGATCAATGCTGTTTCAAATTGGGTTAGTTCAGAATTTAGTCGGGTGTAAAGTTGAGGTGGTCGCTTTAGTATTGTTTACATGGATAAGTAAATGTCCATTGTGTACTTTCGAGTATCATGGTTGTAATCAATTGTTTTGTGATTGCGAAACATGCTGGTTTTCACTATTGCTATGCATTTCTGAATTTAGATCTATTCTTATTTATTTATATATAGATTTGGGTTGGTGGAGCTCGTGGCTAAATAATAACAGCCGCACGGGTCGATCTTCAAGGTTAAGCAACGCTTGCCGAGGTCGGTCTGCGGATTTGTGACCATCTTAACATACCGAGACTCCTCCGTGCCTCGGAAAGCACGTTAAGCCGTTGGTCCCCGCTGTCATTTGAGACACAAGATCTACAAATGAGAGCCGCGACCAACGGCTTAATGTGGTTTTAGAGACACGGAGGAATCTCGATATGTTAAGATGGTCACCCATCCACAAACCGACCTCGGCAACGGTTGCTTAACCTTGAAGATCGACCTGTGCCGCTGTTATTATTTGGCCACGAGCTTTGGGAATACAAGCGTGATATTATGTTATGTACATATATCCTAATTTACAAACGTCAGACTTAGTTGAATTGTCAAAGCTAATGACATTCGTTTCAATATCACCTGTCATTTCCATGATTGGTAATAGCATATTATCAGTATTGCAATAAATAGTCTAATTATTATTCCAGGATTCAATTCCTGTTGAAACTTACAATAGATAGGGTATTATACTGAAAAAATCTAATGTCTGTCAGATAGATTTTCAAAAAATATCGGACACGTATTTTTTCTTTTGTCACGTGAACAAGAAATTAAGACGATACAGTGCGTTGAAAACTCGCGTGACGTCACTACGATAGTACAATTTTTACTTGCGACGTGACGTCACTAGCCTCCTCTCTTGAACTGTGATGCGCTTTATTTTTATCATTTTTTATCCATTTGATATGGCAAAAAATACGTGCCAAATATTTTTGAAAATCTAACGAAATGACCAAATAGAATAATAATTTTTCACTAACTTACTAAAAGCGGACTTGGTTGGTGGTTTAGTGATCACGCGCCCGATTGCCAAAGGTGGGGTTCGATTCCTGTGTAAAAATCTCAGTCACATCCTTCACTTCGGATTTCTCATCGGTTTATGGCAACAGCAACGAAGCAGGAGACATTTTGTAGTTTCTGCCTACCATGGGAAAAAGACTTTATGTATGTATGAAATAATATCAATAGGCTTTCCTCCTATGTCACCGGAAAATTGCAGACTCCGTAAGATTGCAATAAATCTTTATTAGATTATTATTTCTCGATATATTGTGAAAAAATCGTTTTGTAAACAATAAATCCCATCCAAATTCAATAGTTTTAATAGATCCGTGTGTTGTTAAGATAAAAATAGTTTATTACAATTTCACGCGATATTTTACAATCTTACGGCGTTTGCAATTTTCCGGTGACACACATATTATTTACAGACACCAACACATCAAGTTACAACAATCTGTCAAATATCTATAATAGATTTGTCCGGTCCTGATATGGGCTGATAGTGATGAGGTTTTTTTTTAAATTTATTTTTGTTATAATTGTAGTTGATAAGTTTTTTTATTTTTAGGTGTTTCTGTGCGTTTTTCCGGCAGAACAAACTGATTTTCATTCTTTCTATATTCAACTTTACCGCTAAACCTAATGCTTTAGCAATAAAGTTGAAAATTATTCAAGGTTGACTGGGAAAATTTGAAATTTCGTTTAGCTTGATGAGCTGGCGTCTGTCCATCATAGGTAGCTGAAAAAATGTTGGGGTGTTACCAGTACTTGCTTTGGAGTGTTTGGTTAACTGCCGGTCTCAATAACGTATCCACCTTTAACCAACTGTCAAATTAGCTACCAACAGTAGCTGAAACGTCATGTTTGGAAGGCAAACATGACGTTTCAGCTATTGTTGGTAGGTGATTTGACAGTTGGTTAAAGGTACATATGATTTTTGTTCACCCAAAAGTACACATATACACAGTATACATATAGCTTATGGAAAGCGTTCAGTGACGATGACGCGAGTTTCATGATATTTGTTCACCCAAAAAGTACACATAGGTGTACACTGTATACATAGGTGTAGCTCATGGAAAGCGTTCGGTGACGATGAGTTCGAGAGCGAGTTCCGTGATTTTTGTTCACCCAAAAAGTGCTCAACGCGCCTAAAGAAGTTTTCACTTCAAAATCTGATTAATGGCTTTAGCAGCTGGTACCTGGAATTCGGCCGGCGGCCCAAGTTAGCAGATATGCGTATATTAAAAGTACATACTAACACTGCTCTATCTGGACTGACCTGTTGGTCTAGTGGTTAGTGACCCTGACTGCTAAACCGGAGGTCGTGGGTTCGATTCCCACCCAGGACAAATCTTTGTGTGATGAGCATGATCATTTGTTCTGTGTCTGGGTGTAATTTGTCTATAATATGTAATGTATAAATATATAAGTATGTTTATCAGTTGTCTGGTTGCCATGGCACAGGCTCTGCCTAGTTTGGGATCGGATGACGGTGTGTGAGTTGTCCCAAGATATTATTATTATTATATTATTATCTCACATATTTTGTTCGTGAGAAAATAAGGCAGCTCTGGGATCTCAGACTTAAGCTGCATTTGGTGAAACTGGAAGCCACCCCTGACGTAATTGGGAAAAGGCTAGGCAGATGATAGATCATGATTGCTGTAGTAGTACTAACTGCCTTGCCAGGGTTGCGGAATTTGTTCGAAAGAGTCACCGCGGCCCTGGAACGCAAAGGGCTTTAGATGGAACACGGATGGGTTTTAGTCAGTAAGAGTCTGACACGCCCTTCCGCTCCACCCAGAGCGGAAGAAGTCATTTGATGATTTCCCACCCTTAAAAAAAAAAAGTTTTAACTGCCTAACAACTTGAAACTGACTGAAACCGAACCACGGAACTTGCAGCTGCGGTACCAGACTACTTCAATTATCATATAAATTCCAACATAATTACGAACCTTAGAACAATACTTGCCTGAACGTCGCTCGTAAATCTGAAAATCTAGACCAAATCTTATGACTCATCTAGGTTATATTTCAGTGCTTATTTTGGTCCTATTAAAGACCGTCTACTTATCACTATTTTTTTATTTTTTATTATATACTTTATTGTACACCACATACACATAACACAGTAAAAACGTTTAAAAAACAAGTGTACAATGTGTAATCTTAGAGTTCAATTAATTGCATGCTTACAAAAAAGATTATTCTATGTACCTATCTATCAGTTGCAGGTACCTAAAGTTCCTGAGCTGCATGACGAGATCCACGAAGTGCTTCTAGACTCGTCCGTGCCTCCGAAAGCACGTTAAGCCATGGGTCTTGGCTGTCATTTGATAATAATAATCAGAAGCCATGAAATCTGGCACCAATCTTGCCAAGGAGTATCGTGTTCCCCAGTTGCTGGGTTGTAGAGGTCTGGTAGGCAGTCGCTTCATGTAGAATACTGGTATTCAGCTGAATCCTGTTTGACTGGAAGCTGACCCCGACATAGAAAATGGCTAGGCAGATTGTTTGATACAGCTTTTCTACATTTATTTTAATTTTTATATTTTGATCTGCGCTACCTATAAGATTTTAAAAACTACAGAAAGGCCACCATATCCTTCATACAATGTATCGCACGGTAACCGCCACGCCATGTATGATTCATGTTACATTTCATGGTGCCCATCGCTTTTTGGTCTCCATACATTAATGCTAATTATACAGGCCTCGTATTTCTTTACGTTTAACTTCAGAATTAAAATTCTGACAGTTTTTGGTAAGTACGGCGAAAGAACAGCATTAGAGACTTCAGATTTTCTTGTGTTTAAGGCTCTTCATAGAAATATGCTGTATTTAAGGCTCTACATATTTGTTCTTTAGGTAAAAGTTATGTGAAATGAATTATTATCAGCTCTTAATTGGTCAAACAAAAGCTTAAATTATAACAAACCACTTTTTTACCATTATTGATAAGCTCGTGTTTAACCATAGTTTCTTCTTCAAGTGATCGACGATGGAGCACGTTTGCCTAAAAATATAAACAGCCTTGTCTTTAAGACCCCCAGGTTTCTCCCCATACTAAAACAATTGGAGGGGATCGGCACTGTGACTCCTTAATACAGGCTATTTCATAGCCTTGCAAGGAGAACAGCACGTCACCCATTTAATTGAATTAATACCCCCAGAGATTTAATACTACCTACTTTGTGAAAACTGTTCTGGAGGAGCTCGTGGCTAAATAATAACAGCCGCATGGGTCGATCTTTAAGGTTAAGCAACGCTTGCCGAGGTTGGTCTGTGGATGGGTGACCATCTTAACATACCGAGACTCCTCCGTGCCTCGGAAAGCACGTTAAGCCGTTGGTCCCGGCTGTCATTTGTAGATCTTTGGCAGTCGTTACGGATAGTCAGAAGCCAGATAATCTGACACCAGTCTTGCCAAGGAGTACCGTGTTACCCAGTTAATGGGTTGTGGAGGTCTGGTAGGCAGCCGCTCAACGTAAAATACTAGTATTCAGCTGAATCCGGCTTGACTGAAAGCCGACCCCAATATAATTGGGAAAAGGCTAGGCAGATGATTTATTAAAGTTTCAGATTTTAAAGTCTTTGTATTTGAAAAACGACCGCCTTTCATTCTACATACTAATATGCAACACACAGAAAATAGAAATAAAACAAAAAACATAGTTCTCTCCAACATTTATTGGTCGAAAAATAAATTAAAAACTTTGGATTTCAACAAAGGCCCGAAATCGTATAAATAAATACCTACAGGGACTACTCTTATTTTAACAACATATTTACAAGTTATTTAATTACCAAATACTTAGTAGGTACAATTATTTTTCGAACCTCCAGTACTATTTTTACAAATCTCATTTGGACCAGCGATTCGAAAACAATGTGATTGAAAGACCACGAACTCTAAACCCAGCAAACAACAGACCAAAGAAATAAAACAGCGGCCATTGCTGGAGACTATTGTCAAAAAGTTCCAAACAAACCAAGACTATCAGTGAGTTTCACCCTTAGAAGTTGACAGCCACTGACAATTCATACACAAGCGTTGTCCTTAAAGAAAACGATCGTCTCGTGAAAACGCGATCGACGCGATAATTTTTTCGGCAAAACCTGAGGCCGGGCGCTGTGTCGGTGCGGCGACGCGTTCGATTTTTCCGAACGAATGATCGCGTCGACCGTGTTTTCATGAGATGATCGTTTTGTATTAAGAGGACGCTGGTAATGACATTCCAAATTAGTGCTCAATGCACAATACACTGGAATATTTTTAATAATTGCGTCTCTAGTCGCTGTTGTTGGCGTTACATGGTCTGTGCTTAAACCCAACACATTATCTAACATTACAGTCCAAAAGTGCTTTTCGGCCTCACGGCCATACACTTCAAGTGATAAATACCTACATTTAATAATATCGAGTCGTTATATCTACAATGTGGACTGGAGCTACAAATACTGGAAGCCAAAATATTCATAAGTGTGAAAGAAAGATTACACTCTATCTCTTTCTAACCTGTGAATGTTTGACGCGTAGTGTGATCGAGGCCATTTGCAACAACATTGTTCTCGAATCTGTGGCCTCACTATTCCGCAAGGCCTCAACTCATAAATCAATTGAATGTGCTCAAAAAAGTATTTTTTACAATAGTACTAAAACATTGCAGTATAAAAGCCTTGAGCTTAATATTATTAAGTACAGTGAAAAGCGCAAAGAAAATGTAGTTTTTTTATTTCAATATGAGACATGGTTTTGACAGCTCATTCAATTGATAAATGTGTTGGACAGGGGAAACTTTTAACCAATTTCAATAACAATTTATTACTATTCGTCCCATATTCAGGCAGATAGGCAGAGATTTTATTTCAAAAATAATAATTACATACAAACATTTTTTTAAAATGTTTCCAAATAAAGAATACATATTTTTACAGGATTTTTATGAAATTATAAACCTAAATTGATTTAGAAAAGAATAATTACATATTTTAGTAATACTTTATACAAATTAAATATTTAATTAAAATTAAGTACACGTAAAGGAAATCAATCCTCTGCCCCTACCGAAAAATTTACACTTTTTATTTCAAATCAAACCAGAGACATTATGGCCGCGATTTTTTAATAACTACAGCATTAACTAACAATACAGCTGCAAAATATATTGTACAGTACACTAACGGTAGTTACCGTCGCCCTACAACCTATTAAGTATTTTTAGAGTTCCATAGGTATTAGAGGGACAAATAAAAAACATAGTCCAATATAATACAATTTCATTTCTGGGTTATCTTTTTTGAGCAAAAAAATATTAGTTAACTTTTTAAAAAATTCTGTCAAAAATGTTTATTCCAAAAATATCTACAGAACCCTCTTTCGCGTGACAATTCACGCACTCATTTTATTAATATCCATTTTAGGAAAAGTGTGGATTTTGAATCTTTTTTTTTCGTTTTAGGAAATCGCAATGACCGATCTAGTGACTCAAGATTTTAAGCTTATTTCACTAATGCTAAGATTAGTTATTTTTACAAAAATACCTTTAGAACAGTTTAGAGAGGTAGCTGAAGCTTTTTCATATTTCTAAAATTTTCTCGCTAATTAAAACGTTTAAAAAAATTAAGTACATTGAAAAAAGTCTATAAAATGTGAAATAAGTACAAAATATCAATAAATTAAAATGTAAAACCTATATTAGCGATCGCTAGTAGCACCAATGCGAATATTTCTTAATAAAAATGGAACTTTATTTCATTAAAAATAGTAAAATGAAATATAGTAAGAGCAATGAACTATATAGTAAAATAATCATTATTATAAATTCATTTTTGATATTTTTAGTTCTCTACTATAGAAAACTTTAACATAAAATAAAGAAATATTAATATTGTTAATCCATTTTCTCCAGTCATCGATGAAATTAATTCACCTATTTGAACTTATTAATAGAAAACGGCTAGTTATAGTTCATTGCTCTTGCTTTTCGTATAAAGCAAGATTATAAATACAGAATTGGGTCATGAAACATTTAGATTTTACAACCTTTACTGAGCAAACAAACGTTTTACCAACATACTTCGTTGAAGCTTTAGTTTTTAAGAAAAAAAGATTGAAAAAAAAAGATAACGTGTATCTTTTTTTGCAAAAAATCTTTTAAAGCTTCAACGAAATTGCAATAAAACCAGGCACGAGTTATAGGATTGTTGCTCTCAACTTGAGTTACTAGACCGATCAATTATTTTAGTATGTACTAACAATTAGCGTAAAAGGAAATTTGTCACAGACAATATAATTTTAGGCTTACACAATATCAATTATTTTTTAAATCTTTCCCAGACAGTAATCTGTTAACATCTTACGTCAAGAATTGTAATGGTTGATTTAAACTTTTTGTTGTATTTTCTGTTACATAAATAAGAAATCTGTAACTTGAAAAAAATCGAATACTTAGGCCGTTGTACTTTTTGCTTTCCTCAACAAAATGTAGATTGTACAGTTTTTTACATAATATTTTCACATGAATATTATTGTGTCGAAGATGTAGTAAATTATTTCATTACTAATACTCAAAAGAGGTGACAAAGGTTATGTTTCACTGTAAAACAAATTAACATAGATTAGAACAATTAAGACTGACAGATATTGCCTAAGAAACCATTACAAGAATAAATGTTGTCGCAAGCAATTAAATATACCACGAGCACGTAATATTGGCTAGCACGAGCTAGATTTCTAGTCATTATTTTGCGACACATTTTTCTTATTTTTTGTGAATATTTTTTTTTTCTTTCGTAACTAAAACAACACAACCTGATCCAATATGTTTTGCAAAAAAAGATACATTCACATTTTTTATTTCTCAACGTAAATTCCAATTTCTGTCTGGGAAAAATTTCAACGTTAAATATAGAATTATGTTTTTTTTTTTTCATTATAAACTAGCGGACTGATTTTCTTTCGAGATTCTGCAAATGAGGTCATCATTTTAATAATTAATAACAATAATCAGGCAATAATTATTATTTCTAAGTACACAGCACAACTAATCAAAACTAATTAGAGAGATTACTAAGAAAAAATGTTTGTTCGTCACGTCCGAGTTTCAAATTGTATTGAGATTTATAAATGCATTGTCAGTTTTTGTTGTGATTCTGCTATTTTAAGGCTTTAAAATAAATATCCAGAAACATTATTGTTACGACAGCAATGTGTTGTATGGGATCCCTAAAGTAAAACAGACACCAGAGAAGCAAATTTTTCGCAATGCAAACTGTCAAAAACAAACCCATCGGGTATTTGACTCTATGAAAAATCGATTTAAATGAATACGTATTTGATAGATGGTATTAAAACAGTACGATTGGTTAAAAAATAAAAATTCTATTGGTGGAAAAAAAGATAAATTTAAAGTTATTGTTCTATCCTTGTCACACAAAATGTCGTTTGTACTGGATGGCTTCAATTCAATATGGCGGGACTTGTGAGTGACGTCACGCGCAATTAGTGCTGTCTCTGTTTATCACAGATTTGAAAACGGTGACAACACCGCTTTTTTTTTGAGATTTTAAGTATTTTTTTTAACTACGTCTTGTCTTCTCTCTAGGTTTTGAGAAATGTAATAAAAAATTCACTAATTTTTCCCTTCATTTTGACAAGTTTTTGAAATTTATTGTCGCTTATATGAAATCATTGCGACTTAAATTTGAACGATTTTTAAGTACGAAAATTAGCCTTCTGGCCCGGTTGCCAATTTGGCTACAATGGACATTACATAACAAAAAAAAAATCACTGGGAAAATGCAGTATATTTTTCCATAAAAAGTGTTATATGACATAAGTCGGTACTTTCGTTTCTTCTTCTAAAGAAAAGTCACGTCTTAATGTCCATATTAGTCGTCGGAACGACATCAAAGCTTCTCTTAATGTTTAATTGATAATGTTAATGAAGAATTCTCAAAGGACTGTCGAGGTACCGACTTAAATAACTGTGTTTTTCGACTTTCAGCGCATAGTACTGGTGATTACCCAGTGGGAATCGTGAAGAAACAACCATCGTAGTTAACCTTTTAAATGTCACATATACGTGACAAGCAAGCGACTACTGCTACGCCAAACGTCACACTTTGCGACGGGGTTACGTCGATGTGTTTGTGCTCTGGCATTCAAAACGTTAAGGTGTAACAGTCATAAGAGGTTCTAGACAATGTGACATTCTAACAGCGGTAACTGGAAAAGTCCAAAATATTTGCGACTGACCGCGTGACATTTCAGTAGCGCATGTCAATGCTGTACATTTCTGAATTTATGAAAAAATATTGTTTGTTTGAAGTCTCATAATGCTGAAGAGGCATGGTTACTTTTGTCAGGAGTATCATAAGCAGGAATATCAAATGTATGCTTTAGTTTCTCTTATCTAAAGCATAAATGTTCACTTTTAGAGTTTGTACTGCCTGAACGAAAATAAAACGTGTGCTTGTGATTTAGTATAGGATATCTTACAGCTCTCCATAACGCTTAATCTGCATCGCCCCTAAATCACCAATAATATCATAATTGCAGCAAATCCCAGTACACCGATTAGTACCGATCGTAAAATGTTCAGAAAGAGACAGCCTTCCCAGTCGTATAACAGAAAGAGACGTCGCTAATGCATCCGGACCGTCCTCAACCAAGGTATCGACTTGTACTATAGGGATTGGTATGTACTGGGATTGCAACCCTTTGAAACCCAATTCATAGGGTTTATCTGCTCATTAAGGGGTATTAGCCTTTCTCCCCTTTTCATGGCATTCGTTTATTAATTAATTTGCTGCAGTCAAGCAACTTTAGGTACTGAATTTTGATATTTCATTCGGAGAATGTTTTGAATCGTAGCTAGATTATAAAGACGAAGTTTATGAGACGGTGACTATAAATGATATGAGATTTGCGATGATCTTGTTGTAGAATAACGATAGATAGTTTGAGAACAGTTACATAAAGCTTAACTGTTCAGTTGCAACAGACACATCGATTTAAACAGTCACTTGTCGATTGTTGTTTTATAACGGCCCTTAACGTTTTGAGTAGCAATGAATACAGCCATTCTTTAAACATTGCAGTTATTACTAATATTATAGTAGATGTAGAAAATCGATCAATAAAATAACAAAATCATCTACATACACAAAATTCTCGCTAACACCATTCTTAAAACCAACACAATAGACATAAAGAATCATTTAGCGAGCAAAAACTATTAAGAATAGAATATCTCAGATATCTAAGAGATATACCATCGAGCAAATGCAGCGATTTTACGCTCATACTGGGAATGAACTCAATCAAGGCCGCCGTTTTTTATTGGATTTAAATTTTTTTCGAATCTTGTCGTGTAATGGATTACCCGGAAAACTTTAACAGATTAAGAACGTGAATTGTTTTGTGTGAGATTTTAAAAGCCGGATGATTTTGGAGTTTAAACGAAGCTTGCAGAATTTCAGAAAGATGAAGGCTTGTATGAGTCATAAAAGTATTAATTGATTGGCCACATAACGGATTGGAATTATTCTTGTAATTCAATTCGATACGTTAAAAAGTATTTGGTATGAATCATCTGAGAGCTTTGTAAGAAAGACATCCAGAACATGACCAAAGTGAATACACTAAGGATGACAACAGCATATTTATGAGAAACTAAAAACATCCAAGAGATATCGTGATAACTAGGCCAGATAAAAGTCAAATACTGGTATTCCTAGACTAGAAGCCGATCCCAACTATTACCAACACGGTTGGGATAAGGCCAGACGGATGCTGGTGATCAAAGGTTTGAAAGTTGCTCTCAGAGAAAACATAAATGTCATAATACTGTGAGCAAGGAATGTAATCTAAGTGAAACTTGTTTAATTACAAAGACCAGTTCAGTTGCCAAATGAGGTGATTAAAGCCATATTTCAGGGCTTTTGACTTTTAGTGACTGCCGCGAATTGAAATAATGATCCGAGAGTAAAATTCCGAATTCCCAGATCCACCACAAAACAGTTCAAAAATAAACCTTTTGTTTTGAAACGAATCCAATAAATAAATCCACGTAAGATTCAAAGACTTGAAATTCAGTAACATTATGAAATAAAAATAGCCTGACCACCATATTCTCTTGACATACTGACGCGAGCATCAATCGTTAGCTTTGATGTCAGTATTCAGTGAATCGGCTCATTTCTTTAAAGAAATGTGCGTTAAAATTGAAAAATTGTGTCCCTTGAACGTTTTAAATGAACAAAATTATGCTTCCTAAAAATATAAAGATACCAAAAGGAGCCCTTGACAGAGCATTATAGACAATTCTGTTATTCTTAGCATTTTATCTATAGACGGGTGTTGTCGTCGAGGCCGATAGGAAACCTGATGACCAGCATGAGCTCAGGACAGATTGGCAAGAAAAAACAATTCCGACGGTAATGTAGAAAACTACGAGAAATATTTTCCCAAGCAGTGATTTTTTTTAAATACTCAGAACTATCTCAAACTAATCTTTCTTTACTAAAACTTTTATAGAGCTGAACGATAAAATTAAAGATTGAAAGATGCCATGAAATTCAAAAGTTTATCACTCGGCCAACAAAAATAAAGTATTTTGCTTGCTACCAGAACAAAAAATAATCAATAACAATACGCCAATGGAAGGATTAGTTCCAAATATAAAAGAAATGAAGACCGTAAAACTATGAACAAGCTGCTTCACAAGCGCGCCTTAAAAATGAAGTTTTTAATTGCCATTTTTATTACAACCGTTTTATTATAATTATAATTTTTATCTTTTAGCAAGCCATTGATGTTATCGGTATCTTAATTGTATACTTACATTAAGTTTTAAGACTTAATTATTAGTTAATTTTCGAAACAAATTAGCCAGCGGATCTAAAATTGTTTTATGGTTTTATTAATGTTTCAATTTTTCTTCTTCATAACTGTGCAGTCTCGATTTTTAATTTAAATGTTTTATTTATTGGTTATTTACCTCCGTTAGATTAATATTTTGATATCGACATTTCCTTTAACCTACAATGTTACTCCATTTTCTTGGATTGGGCTGAAATTTGATCAGTATCATCTTGCATTATGTATCTAGAACCTATCACTCATCTTTACATTTTCGAATACAACGACACATTAATCCTTCCAGAATTTGCATTTCAAACCGTGCTTACTCAAACTCGTCACCATTTTCCTTTACCAACAAAATTTTGAGCATCGCTGTTCCAAAAATAACAAACGAACGGATGAGGTCGTTTGATTCAGAAGATTAATGTGTTCCTATGATTTATCATCTAGTTTCGCGTATAATTTACTGCCATTTCTTGCTCATCCTCTTTTTATAATAACACACTGTTTTTTGTTTTGTTTTGTATTCAAACAATGCTGTCTACAACTTCATGATGGTTATGTTTTCGTAAGTTTATTTCTTTATGTGTTTTTTACAGACAGCTGGACGAAGTTTTGCTAGCCTTGTGTCGATTCCAACCTTTTTTTTAAAGATTTGTTAGTATGAGATGTAATAATTATTATTCGTTCAGAAAAGTATCTTCTTCTACTATAATTAGTACTGTATTGATTAAATGTATTGAATACAGTCTGGCAAATATATTAACCGTAATAGATGCTTCAATATTTCTTACTTTATTTATTATTAATGGATGTAGTCTGTATGTAATGTCACCTATGATATTGATTGCTTCGGGCTCTATGTGACTAATTAATAATTGATTAATGTCAGTAGAGTCACATTCAATCATGAACAGAAGTGAAATATTCATGTTTACACACACTTAATTTTCGAAAATCATCACAATGCTTTTATGTAAAGTTGAGAAAACAGCAAAAGAAATAGCAGCCCAGTGTTGGGATTGATGCCCGCTTAATGTCAATAGTCTGGCTCATGGGATTGAAGTACAACCAGACGTGGTCGTACTTTATGCCTCTGCATAACTCTTTGCTGATTACAAGCATGATATTTTATAAAGTTATGCAATAAAAATAAATATCACTGAACCAGTTACTGCACACGCTATGCAACTCAATCAGAGATCAATTTATAATGCATTCGCTGACGGCTGAGGTATTTCAAATGAAACGCTGTCCAAAGTTCTAAATGAGAACATCAACTACACAAAAAAGGACATGATCGCAAAAGTATTATCATGGACAGGACGAGAATGTGATTAGAAAGACACCAAAGGACGGAAACAGCCTTAAAAGGTTTTGAAACGAAAAATAGGTTTAACAATGCTTAAGTTATTGAAGATAAATAAAGTACCTATTTCATGAGCAGCAGTAGCCATTTTATACGTAAAAAGGCCGGATATAAGAGGAACAACCACAAAACAAACAAAACGCTAACGAAACCTCAAAAAATATTAGTAGAAAAACAAATATTTTCAAAATTATCCATCTTCATATTCGATAAATCATTTCACGAAGACGTGTTTATGTTGATACAAGATTCATTTGCATTTATGTTGTTCGGACTACAAGAAAAATGGCCGCCGTTCAAGTTTTAGCGAATATATCAGAGGAGATAGATCGTTCTTTATTTTCCTTCAACTAGCTACGGTCAACAACCCGTTTGGCTGGCGAGGTGGCTATGGATATTACTTTCCTTTTTAGGAGAGGGCCGTGTCTGCCATTAACTTTAAGTATTGCTCTAGCGAACATTTTTCTAGCTTTTGACCCTTTACGAATTTATTCCCGGATTTATTTGGGTATTTGTATATCATTCTTTATCATGTCGTCTTTATAAAGTTCACTCATACAGCTTTCGGTAAAGATAGGCATGATAATATATATGTTATTCTCTAGAAGTTACCATTATTTCGGAATCGAATATTTTAAACAAAAATTCTGGCGCTTGCTGTTTTAAATACGGGTAATAAAACTAACGACCCATCACCCGATTAAAAGAAGATATAATAGACTAAGCCATCTCCATTTATTCTTATTATAATAATAGTCAAAAGTTGCCTAAATATCAAACAAGATAATGATTGAAAAAGCTCGGATAAATCTTAAATTTGTAACTGTGAATTCAAAGATAATTACAGTAGGTACAGTAGAGACATTTTGTTTTCCTCAAACGCCATTTAAGATCTTATAAACAATTAACACACATATAAATAGAGAGAAAGGAGCCTCGTACAGACATACAAAAACTAATAGAAGAAGTGTATGAAATAAAATTTAATGGGAAATAATTAAATTTTATTGCAACACGACTGGTCGCATAAACATTTTTAGATAAAACGCTTGTAAGATTTATAGCAGATCAACCAATAGTAGCAAAAGTAGCAGTGTACATCGTAAAATGAAAACCAGTTCAAATATTGTTACAAATTCTTGGAAATAACAACGAATTTAATGGTAACTGAGCTGGTGAGGTCAAATAAGCAGTCGCTTCATGTAAAATAATAGTATTCTGCTGCATCCGGTTAGACTGGAAGCCAATTCCAACATTGGCTACAAAGAAATAAATGTAAAATAAGCTTTGCGCTTTGTAGACAAAAGTAACAGCAATGACAAATGGATGATGCAATTCGTTCAAAAGACACGACTAAATGAAACTCGCATCGGTAATAATACACTACCAATTGATGAAATAAGTGTAAAGATTATTACTTCACCTCCAACCGTCAGAAAGATAGATACTGACAATTACTACAATGTGATTTTAGACTAAGCAAGCAGCGCCGCGGGCTAAAACAATATCTTGGTACAGTATCTTTGTCAAACAATTTGGAATAGGTGTGCCCTAAGACACGCCTAGTAATTGTAATAACATAAGTTTATAATGTTAAGGTTGAGTACGATCTGGATAATGTTGGTAGACTAGAAGCTAGACTGGCTGAAATTGAGGAAAAGTATATGGTAGAAAAACTGGGCCTTTATATAGAACTGTTTGACAGAGACAAAGACGGAAAAAATCCCATTCTGAGTGATTTAGCGCGATGCTTAATGCTCCTGTCTCCTCTGTGTGAAAACAGGCAATTAACCTGCAGAGCTGGTATTATTTAAAATTCTACAAAGGGATGAAATTTATCTAAAACTCGATATATGCCACATTTGAGAAACCAAAATTCAAGGGTAAAGATTATTACATGATGAGGAACCAGCTTCACGGAAACTTTTGTAATTTGACGTGACACGTTTCAAAACTTTTGTGACATTATCACGCCAAAGTTTTGTTATAATGTTAAAGCAATTATTATTTAATTTTGATTATCACTCAATTATTTCTTAAGATCAATGGTTTGAGAATTCAATATTTCGGTTTATTTGTCTTCTGTATGTTTTACGAATTTCTCAGTAGCATCTCGTAAGTAATCTGGACTTATAAGTTTTTGAGTCGTTTAATTTGTGTAGTTCTACAATTCTATCTATCCCTTTGGGAAAAACAGGCCGTTATGTTATATTCTACATACTTATTTGTGAAAGATGAGTATAGTCACATATGTAACATTGTGTTCTCGCAATGAACTAGCTAACTATATAATTTAGCTGGCGCTATTTTTAAATCCAGTACGTTATATACTGAACCGGTTACAGTGGGCCTTTGAGGAGTACAATCAACTTATAACTGGCTTACAGTGCCGTTTTTAAGTTCTTATTAACCGTAAGAAAGATATTTAATTCTGTATGGTCGAACCATTTAAGTAAAACATAGACCAAAGTAGTATTTGACAATTATAACGATTAAGATTTGTCAAAAAGAGGGCATTCGTTTTTTGTATTATATTAATTGAAGAAAGAATCTTGTGAACAATAATGTTTTAGAGACAAGAAATTTCTACATGGATATAGGTAACACAGATTCCAATTATTGCCCTAGCTAGAGTGAACGTAGCTTTGTAGAGCCAGAGAACTTGATTAATCAGAAAATTAGCTATCAAATAAATTGTCTGTACACTCAAATCGCAGCAGCTGCCATTTGTTGTTACCCATACGAAAAAGTTATAACTCGGCATAATGACGTTGTGTGTCAATCTACTCAACAATCAATTTCCCTGACTGTACTATGAGGTAGAATTCTCAAAGCAGCTCTAAAAACCCCCTATTCAAATAACAGAATTTAAAATATCTTTAATACTTCATAACTATGTCCACGATCGTATTATATCCGTCATAAGTCCGTTTCAAAACCCATATATTTTAAATAATTTAATTAGCTTAACTGAACATAAAATTTAATGAGTTGATATATTTATTGTTATTATGATATAAGACGGTATAGAAGTGGTATATCATTTCGAGTCTTTTATTATTGAATATATAGTTAGAGAGGTTTCTTTGCTGAAGATGGTGCGATTTGCCATCACACTAATCACTTTATCAATGTTTCAAAGTTTGGACGTAACGCTGCTGCTAAAAAAATCAATATTTTTGATACAAGACAGTTAACTTTTTTGACGTTTAGCATCATTTAGATACTACTACTAAATGAAACATAAAATCTACACTAATATTATGATGAGGAAAAAATTGTATTATTGTGTGTGTGTATGTTTGTAATGAATAAACTCGAAAACTACTGGACCGATTTGAATAATTCTTTCAGCAATAGATAGCTACATTATCAGCGAGTAACATAGGCTATATTTTATCCTCGTACTTCCACGGAAACGGAAACTACGCGGGTGAAACCGTGTGACGTCCGCTAGTCATTCATAATTTTACAGATTTGCTTGGTACAGTTATACCTCTAGTTTAGCAATTTGCAATGTTAGTAGTAACCTAATTGATTGCGGCGTTTTCATAGAGAAACCAATGGTAATTATTTCATTAAGTACAGCCAGAAACCGATTTGGCAAGGTACATATAGAATTGATATGGATATATAAAGTTCATTCATCATAATTGCAGAAACAAGATACCGACAATTAAAATCATCAAAGCAAATTCTCTGTTTTTGCGCTACTTCATTCATCAATGCGGCTTTATTAATATAAGCAGTAAGTTCAAAACAAAGAATACTTTTAACAACCTTCAAATATCGTTGGAAATGACAAAGAATTTATTCTTTAAAGTAAGATAACCAGCATTTCTCATTTGATATAAAGAGTATCATTTGTAGTCTTATCAATCAGACCACCAAAGGTGCTTGACTGTAACATTTTAAAATCAATCTTTGTATTAGACTACTCGAGTATCATACTCAATAGCATCGTATCTATGAGCTAACATAATGAATATACTATTTGTTTACACAAAGACCTTTGTAAGACATTAACGAACTAATGACGAACGAACCCTTTTCCAAAAACATCTCTATATTATGCCCACAAAAAGACAACTCGAAAAAGAGAACCACGACGTTTTAACAAGTCTATAAACATCAAAAAGGTGTGTACAAAAAAAACTTCACGTCTAAATTATTACAAACACGCCAGGGAGATTGGTTCGTCCACAATCCCTTCAGGAACTGAAAATAGCTTAAGACAAGTTTAAACAAACGAGCTGTACCCAGAAATGCTAAGTAGACGTTTAACTGTTTGGTTTAAAATAAAAATAGAAGCACTCAAAGTCAGTTGAGACTTGGTTACGGCGTATACCTGTGCTTGTGATTATATTTTCGGCGATAAAAACTTTACTGCTCATGTAGATTGTGAAAGTATGATGAGAGTTGAAGCAATAAATATCAAAGGTCCTACGAGTATACCTTGTGGGACCCCAAAGAAATGTTTGATATTGAGAAAGTTGTGATCAATTAATTTCAAAGCAAAGATCCGTCTCTGTTGGATCCAAAACTGTTTGTAGTTCCTGAAATTGTCACGTTTAGTCATACCAGAAGATGTGTTCGATTATTTAACTAGAAACCGCTTTCGAAAGATGAAATAGCTACTATAGTAAACTATATGGGTTACGCTTCATTATGGCCAAAGATACGGCTCTTAGTTCCAACTAAGACATATGCAGGAATCAGGCATAAGGCTATTGTTCTCTATAATTTATTGCCTCACGCTCTCTCCAAAGGTTTAAGCAATACTCCAGACGTTCAAATGTTAATTGCGTTAGCACAAGTCAAGAATACGCTTAGAATTGTTTACTTGGAACTAAATGAGAATATTAAGGTAGTCACAATGAGACTCCTTCCATTACGACTACCTTAATATTCTGCTGATTCAATGGAATATGAGTTATGACTAAGTTCTTTATGAAAAAGAGAGTTAATGAGAAAGACGATACTGACTGTATGTGAAGACTTTAAAATCATCGTATGATATTTCGAATTTTCTCAACGATGTTTTCATTTAACCCAACAGTAAATCACTTACAAGTTTCAGCCGTGTTAGACACAGCTTAAAGCCAGGTCATGCAAAATACAAAAAGCATTTTTCATTTGAACTTTGAATGTTTCTTAGATTTTTTAATTACCAGATCATTTAAGTCCTCTAACGCAACCCAAATTTATTCGCCCTTAAGTTTCAACCTGTCCTTATCAATCTAAAATAAGTTTTAGCGATGGAAGTCTATTATAAACGACATCAAGTTCTGTATCTTCGAATTCGGGAGTATGAAAACGATGTTTGCAGTAACTCACACCTTACGAGTTTTCAGTATCATGACGCACTGTGGTATGTATACCTACGTCAGGTCAGGTGTGTACGCATATTTCCTGGACTAAGGTGTGTTGAGACGTATTGTTTAAACCATCGGAGTGTTTGGGGCGTATCTTCCGGTTTGAACGTGTGAAATGTACATATGCTTTTGGAGATTTGTAACGATACCAATATCCGTTGACGACGTTAAGGTATTTCTAAATAAGTTCTTTAAGATCTCTCCTCTGCAGTGGGAGATTTAATTGTGTATTTAGATCATAAGTTCTTCTCAGACTAAGCTCATGAAACGGTTGAATACTATACTTTCGTTTTTCAAGGAAGGATCACATAGTCGCAGCTAGTCTATGACAAACACGGACAACTTAGGTTCAAGGAAATTGAAGCATATCTGCCAAAACACACAAAACCAAACCATTAGTAACAACATATTAGGGTCACCTAAGAGAAATGGGTAGATTTATCAAGTTTCCATTTGAGGAGAAATCCATAATTCAAGTATTCTTTTTCTAGTAAAACACAGCTTTCGAGAACAGTGATTGTACAAGTCACGACTGAGTGAGACCTCATTGCCTACTATTGACTTTGAGCGTTAAAATATGCATAATTTCAAATCGATTTTCCATTACAATTTTAGTTTCATGGTCATCAAAAAACTGGGTGACAGATATTGGTAGCCAGAACTAATTTATTGTACAGCCATTTGCTTGATGAGCTTGTCCCTCACCAAAAAAACACCAAATTATGAATAATCTATGGAGAGAAAGGATTAGGTGACCATGTGAATAGGGAAAGTCTTAGCAGTATACTATATTGTGTGCAAGATGATATGGCTACAAAGAAAGTGACTTTCAAGATACGGATCGAGACATCATGGCGGCAAACGAACTGCACGAAACCTAAAATATTAAGTTGAAATAAGGCAAGATAAACGATTATGAATATCATCTTTAAATACAAAATTAAGTTACTTTCAACAGTGTGTGTTCAACGTCATAACGATCATGCACGGCCGGAGTTCTATATTTAAAAGCACATTTGTTTAGAAAACAATGCATGACCAAAGTCACTGTTAAAACCGTTTTGTTTTTAAAAGAGAATAAAACCTTTTTATGTGTCACGTTCTTTTTATCTTTAATTAGCTTTATTTTTGGAACGATAAAAAGATTTTCTTGACTGTTGTGGCCAGATGCTGTAGTTTTAAAGTCTTTTCTCTGATAAACTACAGTTTTGAAGTAACCTTAGCTATGAACATTATATCTGCGTTTTTTATTATCACTCCATTCAGTTATTTATTATGGATAAATCTCTGAGAATTGAGATGAATAGCTTCGTCTGTCACATTCGGAATGAATTATAGGCTCATCGTGGCTAGGTCGAATATCATTTCTATGTCATGACTCATTATAGTGAGTTCGCTGCTCAAACTCTTGGAATATGCAAGCTGATACTTATTTGGCTGTATTTTTAGAACTGTAATTAGCATCTATTTTCTTGGGTACACCTTTATCTTAACCAGTTTTCCTGGAAGAGTTATCTCAGAGATTGCGCTCTGTCCTAGCTTCACGTAAAATTGCGTCACGTTTTGTGGATAAAGCTCTTTCGTTGTTTCTTTCACACAAATGTTTTTCTCATTTATGTGTTTTCTCAATACAATTTGTATCTCATTCGCATTCTTCTTAAAAACTACCTAAAATATATCAACTGTCACTATTGAGTTATGGCTAACAGAAAACCGGTCTATTTCGACTACTATTTAACTATTTGACTATTTCGTTATTATGTTAAACATGGTTTTCACACGTTTTAGTAATGGCACCACTGTGCTTAATCCGTATTTCCAAAAAATGAAATTTTCACTGTCTTCAAACATTTTTGAAAATTCCATCTTTTCTAATAGGTGTAGGTCTCAGAATAATTATTTATTTAGCTATAAAGGCATGTTACTATCTTTGCTACTTTATTTTGCTATTTTAGTAAGAAAATGGCGGATCTTTTGACATTTCATTGACGTTCAGACCCGCCATTTATAAAGATAGTGACGTGCGTATTCAAGCAATATTTTTCGTTAAAAAAAGAAAAAAGCTGAAATGCAAAAATCAGTCAAGAAAAATGAGGTGAAAAGGCTTCACTTTTAATACATAATAGGTAAATATATCACATAATAAAAGCATATTATAAAGAGAAAAAATACTAAAACCAAAATCACAGTTTTCTAGACAAGATTCTTAACTTGTCCAAAGTTTTTCATTTATAATATAAATAAATTCTAATTAATGCATTATCCGTTGTGAAAATAATAAAAAAAACTTGTCTTTTGAACTAAAAATTAAAAAAGCTACCTAATGTTTTATATACGTTTTCCTAATATCTGCATTTGATCCGTTAAGAACCCTAAGTCTTATTCAAATATCCTTTGCATAATGAAAAATATAAAAAATCGTTAATTCCTAAATGGTTTAAGAAACCTAATTTTATCATACATGTTAACATTTCTTTATATATAAATATATTTAACTGATCGTAGACTACAGTTTGATGTCCTCTAATGAAATTAACTTCACATATTAGTTCGATTACTCAGTAGGCCCATTATACTTAGATAAAAATTAGGCTTTCGTGTTCCTTAAAGACTAAACTGTCAAATTGGAACTTGTTCGGAACTTGAGTTTTGCACATCCCTAATCACCATTCGGTTACTTACAACTCGATAAGATCCACAATCCTTAGGGCACTTCACTAATGCAGTACACCACTTTAGTTTTTTATCACACAACGCACAGATTCACGTGTAAATTAGAGTGTCAGGACGTAAATGTAGCGTGTGTAAAGTTTGTGTGGTGTGTGGGCCGGGCTTGTCGGCGAGGTTGGGACGCGGGGGTCGCGCCGCCCGGGCGCACATTCACCGAGCCAGCGGGGCCAGCACCGCACTCGCCGCCAGGGCCAGCGCGAGCGACGAAGCCAGCGCTGCCCCGCGAGAGTGAGACAGCTCCTCGCTCTTGATCACCTCATTCGGCGTCTTGTCGTACTTGTGCGTCTTTTTTGTCACCGGCTTCATTGTTGTGGTCGTTGTGGTGGTCGCGGGGGTCGTCGGCGGCGGCGGTGGTGGCGGGGGTGTGGACTGAGGCATGGGCGCCGGAGACTGCTCCTCCGGCTTGCAGCAGACCCGGAACACCAACTTCATGTTGTGACTCAAACATCGACCCCCGATGCGTCTGTGCAAGTCATCTTTACTGGACGTCGATATGAAGTAGTAGTCTTTCCCCGGCAGGAACTCTAGTCCACCCGGCTGCGGTGTGAACGGCCGGAAGGTGATAGTGAAAAACATCAATTTGTGCGGTTTATCGCATATAGCGATTATTCTGGGGTTCGGATTAGTTATTCTACACGTATCATATTCTTCTTTGCTCACATTATAAATTATATACTTTTCTGTGTCCTCCTCAAAAGTCCCTGGAGTATACACTGGACAAATTATGTTCACTTGGTCGTATTCGAACTGAGCGTTTCCTTTATTCAAGTCGAATACATGATCCGTGTTATCTATTCTGAATATGCTGTTTGTTGTGTTCCAATGTATGTAGAAGGACTTCGCATAGTTCCCCATCACGCTTTCGATGAAGAAAATGAGCACAAGGACGGTCCACGGCGTGTGACGGAGCCCGAAGTAAGTTAGCGACACCATCCTGACTGGTTTACTCGACTCGCATTATTCGACGAAGATGCTACGAAGTCGCTGTTCGCTACACACTATCACACAAACACCAATCCATATTTATATTCCACGATCACTATATATCACTGAACGTCCACAGTTTCACATATAAAACACGATCAATCCATTCAGAGGCGACGCGATGGGTCCTCCATGTTACTCCGTCCGCTAGATTCTATTCAACGATAAATGTGGAATTCCATAGGACGTGGCCCGTTCAAAACGCGATGAAAACGACGCTTTCGTTGATTTTAACACTGGTTTGAACTTCACGGTTGTGTTAGACGGCTATTAGTGTGAGGATAAAGTTGAAATTAATCAATACATCACAGATTTTTTACAATACAGAGGTGTTCTTTGTATTGGGAACGGGCGACGCGGACTGGGTCGGGCACGTAAGCGCCGCGCGGTGGTCGGCCGAACTACTGGAATGCGACCCGCGGGCACGGTACGCATGCTCGCCCCGCCCGCGCCCCGCACACCCCGCCTTACCGACGCGTTCCGAGCTTTGCCGAGCTTTCGCCCCGTCGCCATTTTATTTGTTGCCCTGTATGAAAACATAAAGCGTTTTAAAATCTATAGTATTCCTAACAGAACTGTTAATTTTCGAATTAGTACAATAATTTTCTTTCAAAATTTTGAAATAATAAATAATTTTTATACGAAAGTTCAAAATTAAGAGCTTTTTGGTTCAAGACGAACGCATCCGTTAGCGGCCATTGAAAAAAGTCCACAACTGGTTTACACAGTCGTAAAAGGGTATGACGCCGAAACATAACAGCGGACGATATTGCACACAATAATCATTTATAATTTTATGCTAATTATGCCAAATGATTTTGTTTCGCATAAAATTTTTCTTTTTTGTCTGTCGATGTTATTAATGAAGCTTTTAGTATTCGATTTGAGGATTCCATTGACAATTAAGAATCGATTATTATGACCAGAAAGAAGAATGATTGGGAACTGTGATATTTTTTTATTGGTTGAAATAAGATTTGTATTTTGATTGATTATTAATATATTCTGACTTATTAGATTTTGGTTTAATATTAGAATGCAGTATATCAAAATCATCATTTTCATTGAATCCAAAATCAGGTGTAGAGTTATGAACAGTTTTTTTTTAGGTATAATTTATCTAATAGATATATCTCCGGTTATAATAATTATGTGCAATTGTCAGAGCTGGGCAAAATATATGCTTTGCTTTAATTAAAATACAAATTACAAAATACAAATTACAAAATACTTTTAAGTCGTGTATTTAAAATATAGAATACAGTATTTTAACTATGTTTGTTTAAAATGCTAATTATTTTACAAAATACTGTCAGGTGTTAGGTTAGGCTAGCCTTTTTGCTTACGATACCTACCCATTAATATGATTGCTAAATTTATTTATATTCAAATATATTTTGAAGTCCTCTGCGTCATGTATTTCAAATACCAATTACAAATTACATTTATAAGAAGTAATAGAAATACAAATACCAAATACGTATTTGTATTTCAATTACGTATTTTAATTACAAGTAATTCAAATACTGTCCAACCCTGACAATTGTATATAATTATCTGTTGTGTTTGTTGCTCGATTAATTATTTACCTAACTGGTCACAAAATTAAGGAAATGAATAGTGGCCCCCACTTTGATTCTAAAATAGCCACATAAAACAATATTTACTTTAAAATTAGTGTACGTGGGTATTTGGGTAAGTCTCTACTTATTAAATATCGACGGTTGAGTGCCAATAACTCCTAACTGCTGAAATCAATAATTTACGCAAACTGGAAGAAAAAAAAAATATCTTGAGAAGTTGAAAATTAATTAGTATATTAAATTAGTTAATAACCATTTAATGCAGTTTCAACTAAAAATACATGGGAAAGCGCCAGTAAATTAAAAGCTGTAAAAAAATAAATTTCTCAAAAAATGTCAGTTAGGGAGGTATTGGCACTTCACCGTCGATATGTAAAGGCCGATTATGTCGGACTAAATATTTTCATACAGTTTGAGGTTCTATTTCATTATTCATTTGGGGAATGATACGATTCCTAGTTTCAATAATAAATTGTTTTCAGTTAATTTAAGTATTTGATATCAATAAGTAGTTGAAATGTACTTGCCTACTACATAGATACTAATATCTTAGGGTACTTATTTTGACGTATAGTAACGTAACGTAAAATTTTACTTTAACTATAATATTCGTTTCGCATAATATTTATTTGAATTGGATAATATATTAATATTTTTGTCTGATACAAATTGTGTATTTCGCATATTATTTAACCAAAATACTGTGGGGTTTTAGTTTTTTATATTTATAAATCATGCCGACAAAGTGGTAAAATAAAATCTTGTTTTTTTTAAGGTTGTCCCCAACATGTTAAATATAAAGCTTAAAGTCAAGTGTGTGTGTGTCCCTCTGCCAGCTAAACGTGAAAAAAATCATGGTAATAATATAAAAAAATTAAAGGGAAAACTATCACTGCTAAGTAAGCTTTACAAGTAACTCGATATCTAAAAAAAATGTAATAATTCCATTGAAAATTACTTAAGACTAAGTGCTTTTAATCTTATAGTAAAATTGTATTAGCTATTTATTTTTTATCATGGTTTATGACACGGGTTACTACTGAACCCTAATTTGACGCTAATATAGTTATTTCCGTTCTTTAATTATTTCTTTATTAGACAAACTCCTCATTGCTAACCAAGGTAAGTTATGAGCCGTTTATGGCCCTCGTAAGCGGGCAAATAGTTGTAAACATTATAAAATCATCACTCTGACGATAATTACATAAAATTGTCAGCGTTTAATGTGTCATTAACTGTATAATTGACAAACGCCTTTGCCGTAATGCACAGAGCTAGGCAGCATGAATGGCTTTTGTATAGACAATAGACTTACTAATAGAGGACGGTATAAGGCATTTTGGTCGTTGAGGTAGGATTGTACTATAAAGCATAATTCGGAAGCATCATGGTGAAGTATTTAACAAGTAATCTTGAGATAAAATAAAGATAATTTATAATTTCCAGGAGTGGCGATAATTAAACGCAGGTGCACCCTGCGTACCCGGAACGTCACTTTTACTAGATACTAAATTTCTGATTGGTTAATCTATAAACTATAAAGGCTAAATTAGCTGTTTTCATGCTACACATAAAAATAAAATTAAAAAGTCTCTTTGTGATACTTTAAACCCATTTTAATTGTTTTGTCTATCTGTCGGTCTTTCTGTCTGTCTGTCTGTTTGTTCCGAGTAATCTCCGAAACAACTGGAGCAATTTTGACGGGACTTTCACTTGCAGCTGATGCAGCATAGCTGATGTTATAAGGAGTAAATACGGCATTTATTTGGATAAAGAATTAGGGTTCCGTGTCAAAAAAATATACCATGAAAATACTTTTTACTCGGGTGAATCCGTGGCCAGAAGCTGGTTTAATTATTACAACTCTATGCACTAATAAAACAATAAAAAAGGCGGACCGAAATGCCTTAGGTATTTTCTAGTTTTTAAGGTCCAATAGAACTGCCACTCCCTTCCGCTCCTCCCAAAGCGAAAAGAGTCATTTTTATGAGTTCCCTTCCAAAAAAAAAAGACCAATAGAATTTAAGGCTTCTAGAAAAGTGTGAACTACCACTGTCTACCCCATCAGGCGTTTCAAGCGTGATGTTATGATACCTTAATTGTCAAGTACAACAATACTGTTGTGTCAAAGAGTCCAAGGTTCGATTCCCTACTCAGACACTCATTAGCATTATGCAACGAATTCTATTTTATTACAGATGATACGGTTTCTGGTGGGTGTAGCGTGTAGGGGGTGCATGACTTCAGAACTAAGAGGGACAGTCTCCTGCCCTCCAGCCTGACGTGCCAAAGCCTTTATGATTCCTTCGTGATGACATCGGATAATAGGGATGTTGCCTGGGTTAGAAAAATATGATTCTATTTAGTCCGTCAGTTAGATTATCGAAAAAAATTGGATACGTATTTTTTATTTTATCAAATCAATAAAAAACTACGAACATAAAACGCATCCAAGATAAGGAGTGGGGCTTGTAACGTATCTTTGCAGTAATAAGTGTACTGGTAAGTGACGTCACATGAGTTTTCAACCCACTGTATAGTTTTCATTTTTTGTTTACGTGACAACAGAAAAAAATCGTGTTCAATATTTTTTGGAAATCTATCTGACGGACTAATACGTTTTTTTTGTCAAATACCCCATTGCATCGCCTTTAGATGAAATCGCGTGAAATTGTGAACTGTTTTTTCTCATTAAGACGGATGGATTTGTATGGGATTTATTCCTGAAATTTTGCTTGTTACAGATTCTTTGTACTTATAGTTTGATTAGCCCCAAGTGAATAAAAATTTAAATGAAGAAATAAATCAAACACCTTTAACTGATTTCAATAAACGGTTTCCTTGATCTGATTTCTTTACATAGTATATTATGGATATTTATGTTTCATGATTTGATAAAATTGATTACCCTCTCGACGGTCAATATTAGAAGAAATCAAACGCCCACACTAAATTTTTTCCACTCCTCTAAAATGAAGTGAGCATGAAGTGAAGTTTGTATAGATTGAGTGATTGACAGCTCACTTCATGTTCACTTCACCTAAGTTTACTCTGTGAGAGGTTTACAGAATTGCACTGCAGGACAGTCCCATACCCCCATGAAACCATGGCCACAATAACATTCCGCCCCAGTTCTTCAGCGTCACCTAATGCGTATTATACGTACGTTTGACAAATCCTATTAACGAATATACTAGCCATTTAGCCATCCGGACGGAATAGGATCGGCTAAAGACCGGATTTGTGAATGCGACAAACAAAAGTGGTTAATTGGTGGTGAATATTCATTTATTTAATACGCCTCTGTACAAATATTATAATTAAACCAGAGAATTTAACTCTGGACCTTTTGCAGACGACTGTATTAGTGGTATGATAATGGGGTTTTTCCATTCGAAATTTCTCGATTTGCTGGAGTCAAAATATTATTAGGTATGTGCATGGTAAATAGCATAACTCACCCCATACATGGGCCTATAACATGCAATTCCTAAATATAATCAATAATAATAAGTATTATGTTTAAAAATCTAATTAATATAATAAAAATAATATAGAAAAATCTAATTAGTCCCGTTAGATTTTCAAAAAATATTGGACGTCATTCTTGTATTCCACGTACGGATTTTTTTAATTTCAAGTCGATTAAAATTGATAAAGATAATATAAATAAGGGATATAAAATAGCGCATCAAAGCTGAACTTTGATGCGCTATTTTATAGGGCGGGACGTCATATTTTAGTTAAAGTGTACTACAACGCGACGCGAGTTTTCAACGCGCAGTATTGTTTTCTATTTTTGTATATATAAAAAAATTCGGAAATCTATCTTACGATCTAAATAGATTTTTTTCATGCCAGAAAATATCCTATTGCTCGTATTGTAACACTTCTCTCCCCTCGAGGAATACTAGGAGGATTTTACATATATTTAAGTGATATATTGACTTATGTCATGTCGAACATGTATTCTGAAGTAGCAGATAAGCTACCTATGCTTGTTACGTAGGTAAATATTGTAACTTGTCTGTCTGTCTGTATGATAGCCACTATCTCATAACGCGTTAGTTTGTTTGGGGCGACTGATATCGGGAACTACCGATTTTGATGTTTGTCAACATGTTTTTAAGGTGTAAGTGGTGTAACTAGACGTTCGATCACCGTCGACTAGTCCCAGCGGCTTGAATTACTCAATTCTGGGCAAAACCGGTCAAACATGCGTTGGGACATATTTTAAAAATGTACTAAGGCTATTATTTAAATAATTCAGTACTTACCTAGGTGCTTTCGAGAATGTACTGAGCTATATTATAAAACAAATTAAATAGGCCACACAGTATAATTTGGAACAATTATGGGATATAATAGCTGACCCGTCACACGTTATCTTGTCCAAAGTTGCGAGTTCATACAAAAATCTCAAAGAAAAAAGCACTTCCAGTTTTCGCGATTTTCCATTTTTTTTTGGGATTTCTTTGCATGTTTTTCATCTATACAAACCTGATGATATTTCGCACATTATAAACTAACCAAAGCGGCAAAATCGTCCTCAAGCACTACAGTAACGAATATTAATTCATTTTATTATTTAAATGATGAAAATGAAAAGATTACAAAAACAATTGAACGAATGAATTTCTAAAAACTAATTAATGATATAAAACTGCTAATTGCTTGCTAAAAATCCCGCGTCATTTATTCTAACACGGTACGAGTAGCGCCATCTAGCGTAAGTTTGTCAAAGTGGTCGTCATAAAGTGCAAGTTTAAAGTTTCACAATACATTAGTAACTTAATATCTTGTGTTTGTTTGTTTGTTTTATTGATAGTCTGTGCGCGTCCTAGGGTTGCGGAACACTGTAGTGTAAGTTGTCTCTGAATTTACTAATGTACGGTTGGGCCAATGTTCAAATAAAAATCACAAATTCTCATGGTATTTTAATAATTCCACATTTCACCAAATTATATGATGACCTTTAGGACATAAATTAAGATACCTATTTCTATCTCGGTACGGACCGGACGTGTACAGACCCTTGTGATGATTTCCGACTCTAAAGCGGGCGAAGCCGTTGTCAAATCGAATTAAACTAGCTTAATGTTACGCCATAACAGACGACCACCTTAACACTTAGCCCCCGTACTTAGCGCAGTAATAAAACGTGTTTGCGCAACGTGTCAAGTATTCCGCTAAAACATAGCTTTACTCCCTGAGCCCCTCGGGACAAAGGGCTTTTTATTCGTTAGATACTAAGAAATTTTCAAGACAAACTGTAGGAATTTGTGGTGTAAATGAACAATGACGGGGAGAAAGAGGGATAATATTTTTGGGTCCATGATATTCTGAATAGTGTGATGTTTTTATGACAAATTTAATAAGACACAATACAATACCTAAACAGCCGGTCGATTCTATAAACATGTCGAAGTGAAGGCTTGGGTGATGATGAGATATAGATTGACAGCTCACCTCGTGATCACTTCACCCGAGCCGACATGATTCGACATGTGCTCTACCAATAATCGCCTTCTACGATGTCCCTCTCACCGCTCTGGGTTTATCCGCTCCTCTTTCTTTGTCCAAGCGATTTTCCTCTGGAATGCGCTCCCTCTGAGCATCAGGACGGCAACAAGTCGGTTGTCCCTTAAGGTGAAGGCACGTGAGCACATTCGCAAGAAGTTGGTAGAATCATCACAGCGTTAATTTGTTGGATTCGTTTTTTCTTAATAATTTTATTTATGTGTATGTATCTATGTATTTATAAATGTTTTTTTTTATTTTTTTTCTTCTCTCTATTTTTAGTTTTTCTTTAAGTTGCACCTGCCATGTTGTCTCTGCACCACCCTAAGGTCGACTGGTAGAAAATGCCTAAGGCATTAAGTCCGCCTTTGTACAGTGTTTTTACTAGTGCATAAAGTTTTAATAAATAAATAAATAAATAAAATACTTTAAAGAAGGCACACATATACAGTGTTATTTGTAAAACAATAACAACCTCTAAGGGAGTGAAAGTACACATGATTATAAATAACTTTTACTATGAGATCAATCCTGAAAAAATATCTGCTATTCAGTACATTTTGTCTAGTTATGGACACACAAATGTATGGAGGCAGCCAATTTTTTACCTGATTTCGGGTTCGGTCCCAAAGTAAAAGTTGTTTGTAATCATGTGTATTTTCACTCCCTAAGAGGTTAGTGTTACAAATAACCCTGTAAATTATTATGTAAGTGACAAGGATTTCGCTCTACATAGCCAAACTTTAAAAAACTTGAAACATTCCGTATCTCTGGCCACGTAGTAAAGTGGAAGTCAGATAGACAGTCGCTCCAAATTTTCTTCAGATGCATTTGTTTAGACGGAAAGCCGACTCCAACATAGTAGGAAAAAGCCAAGGCAGACGATGATGTTTATTGTGTTTAATGCTGGATACTGTCCGGTGTAACGGGCCGTAATGTAACATTCGCAGCGAGCTTCTTATGTTACGCCATGTCCTAAAATCTTTGTAAAACAAAACACAAACGCATCATGATCTTGTTCGTTTCCACGTACTGACTGCACGAATGCTCGCTTTGTAACATGTAACTTTATGCCCCGTCATACCGGTCAGTACCCACCTTAAGACAATAACCTACCCACGTATTTACTTTTCTAGTTTTATCGTATAACAATGTTGCTCGAGAATGATATTTTAAACTCTGGAACAAAATTAAAAACCTCACCTGCAGAAAAACCCCTATTTTATTGAACCACGGAGCATTAACTGATTAGAATAATAGTCCCCGAACTTTCCCGCCAAGTACCGGAGTCAGTTAGATATTCTAGCTAGTCTGGCACACTGTCTGGGCGGTGTATTCTAAAATTATCAGATTTCGGATCTGGACGCGTAGTCTCGCGTCTAGCGGTGTGTTCTGGAAGTACTGGCGGGGAGAGAAGTGTTTGTTATCTGAGGTAATATATTGCGAAGGTAATTGTTTGTTCGTCGAAGGTAATCTCTGGAAGTTCTAATCCTATCATTTCAATGCAAGAAAGCAGAATTTTGAATATCTACTTCATAAAAGGAACCTTAATGTATTGTCAACTACATTGTAAACTACTATTGTATAAATTCAAATTTTTTCAAACTTAACAGACAGATGTGTTGCTGGGGAGTTTGTTGCGCCACTTCTTCTTCCCAGCTAAAACACTAGGAAGTGGTACCGTGCGGGCGTTTTGGGGGACTTTGATGTTGAACTTTGAGGTTCAAAAAGTGCTGGCACTCAGCTTAATTTGAACATGACTTTTGATTTTTTGATTTTGATTTGGAATACAAAACAATGACACAAAAAAACAGCCTTTCTTTTGTTTAATTTCAACTAAAGCGTATGGATTCAGTGGGAGTAAATGACTGAACGTATTCATGGCTCCCTGGTTTGACACAGTATCCTTTAGTTCCCATCAGCTGGACCGTAGTCTGGATGATTCTGACTTAACAATCGAAACGTGGGTACCTACTGGTCTTCGATGTTGTTGTACTATTCGCCTACATCTTGGAGAAATATTACAATTACAAGCCACACTCAACCTGCACCTTTTTTGTATGGGAGAATTAATTAAATTAATACTCCTTTAAAATATGCTGAGACTGTTCACCTGCTAGCAAAATGAATGATTAAATTTCCTCTAAAACTGTTTATCCCATTAATGTAGATACTATTAAATTTAGAGATTTACTTTACTGTAGATTATATTATGGCGTTCCATCATGACAATAGAAGCAACTCCAACTTGCCGCGCTTGACTCGGTGGATGGCAGAGCTAAAAGGCTCATTGACGACGTAAAACTGGCGGATGCCAAGCTTCACAGCTTGACTCATCGCCGCAAGGTTGCCTGCTTGTCGGTCTTCTACAGATTGTACTTCGGGGAGTGTGTCCAGGAACTCCACGACCTCATCCCACCGGCCCCCTTCTACCATCGGCCATCTAGACGCACTGCAAGTTACCATCCACACCTTGTTTCTATTCCACCAATTCGTACTAAACGTTTCCAAACGTCTTTAATAATGCGCACAACAAAGGAGTGGAACTCTCTGCCTGCGTCTGTGTTTCCAAACGCATACAACCCTAATCTCTTCAAAATTAGAGTGAACAGGCTTCTTCTGAGTAAGCTCGCTCCATTGTCGACTTTTTCTCTGTCATCTATGACCTAGTCTAGAGTCAAGACAAATCCATATTGAATTAAAAAAAAGAATCGCTATGTGACCCAGAAAACCAAATGATTGAGTATGGCTGACAACGTACATATGTAAAAAAAAACAGTGTTCCATATTTTTAATATTTTTAGGACAATAACAAAAATCCTCAATGGCAAGCCATCACCTATTAATCTCTTGACTGTACTTACTTAAAGTTTCACATGTCAGTGTAGTTCGCTTCATTCGGCCACTTACTTCAGAAATACGATCCTTGCAGGCACATACTAAGTAATGATTCGGGTTTGTTCACGAATAACGTACTTAAACAATAGTAAGGTACATTAACATAACAGAAGAGCAAATACCGTATATTTAAGAACTTCGAATTCGAACCTCTATCTTTTGTTTTTTATATACGTTTTGACAAGTTTCAGACATTGATTTTGGCTGTTTTGAACTGTTTTATTTTATAGGTATGTCACTGGAAGATTGTAAAATATCGCGTGAAATTTTAAACTATTGAATTTTGATAGGATTTATTGTATACAAAACGATTTTCTCATAATATATCGAGCAATTATAATCTAATCAAGATTAATACAATCTTACGGAGTCTGCAATTTTCCGGTGACATATATAAGTTTTATTCTTCAACTGACCCTATTATAAGTAACCCTTCCCTTGATTTGTGTAATACTAATAATCATTCACCCTAAATCCCTGTTCCTTCCTACTTTCTTTCACTTTCTTTCTTTGCTATGTCACTTCTCAGGAAAGCTAAATTTCATTGAATTATAGCGTTTAGTTGTATATACGACTCGTCAACAAATTATTCATTCGACTCAAATTTAGTCCCTAAAAAACAAGTTTTTGTTTGTTATCTTTGGCCATCGGTACCAACTGCTTTAAATCAAAATATAATTTTAAAAAATTACTTCGGGAATTGGCATTCTGATGAATGACACACCGGAGTCTAGCCTTGCAGAAATATGTACTAGCAAGTTTGATCTTGCAAGTCGAATATCATGGGTTGCGTAATTTGTTCAAAAGAGTCACCGCGGCCCTGGAACGCAAAGGGCTTTAGAAGGAACACGGATGGTCAATAAGAGTCTGACACTCCCTTCCGCTCCACCCAGAGTAGTAGTCATTTGATGATTTCCGACACTTAAAAAAAAAAAGTCGAATATCTAAATTTTTTTTCCCACAGTTAAACACCTTTAACTAATACAAACTTTCTCCATAACATCCTTCCAGAATCCGCAACTAAAATGTAAACAGCCATAATTACAATATTTAAAAGGACATAGCAGTCTTTGTATTTACCGATAATTTTTATGACAAGAAAACCCTTTTAAAAAGGGTAGAGACACCCGTTAACAGCCGACCGACAATTGTTTCATTATTTTATTCGTTCATTACCGTTACAAGAAAGTTTAAGAGAAAGGGTACAAAAGATAAGTAAAAATATGTTTGTCAAAAGATAACAAACAATAGCTGATGAGTAATAAAAGATAGTTATAAAATGCAACCCTAATTTTGCGTAGCGGTAATAGAAAGCAAGATACTGTTATTGTTACCCTTTAGCGTTTGCCGACATGTTTTTAAGGAAATATTCGTCATCTTGGTTATGAAACTATCCAAGTAAAATATGTAAGATAGTGTACCTCAATAATACTTAATAGAATAAACGCCTTCTTCTTGAATACAGATAAATTACTTGCTGTTAAAATGATTAAAACTATAAATAGTTAAATATGAATTCACTATTTTTAGTTTTAACTGAAAACAACTTAGGTCGTTGTTTCGACCAGAGACTCATTTTAATTAATGTCCGGTCCTGACATGGGCTGATAGTGATGCATTTTTATTTAGTTTTGTTATAATTCTAGTTGATAAGTTTTTATCTTTAAGTGTTTCTGTGCGTCTTTTCCGGCATAATAAACTGATTTTCTTTCTTTTCTTTTTCTTTAGGTAAGTACTTATAATAGAGGTGTGAAAACAAAAAAAAAAATGCACACAATTTATAAAACTTCAAGTTAAATCAAACTAACTATCAAATTAAGCCACAAATTCTAAAAAAATAAAATTGAGATTACCTCCATCATTAATTATTTGGGAAGATTGCTTTACAATAAACAAATGCCAATAAAACTTCAAATAAAAAAACTAGCTGTCAAAGGTGAAAAAGTCATTTGAGTTCAATTTTCAAAACAATAGCTATTTTTTTTTTTAAATACAGTCAATTTTCAACATAAACATACACAAAACAAAGTTGACATTTTAAAACCTTAATTTCCACGCTCTTTACTACTATAAACATCTTTTTTAACCTTATTACCTACACCATCAAGTTTAATTTTGCTTATTTCCACTTGTCGGTTCAAATTACACATGCGCACTAGTGACATGCGCCAGAACAATCGGTTTTGTGTAGTGCTTGCGTCGTTATTCGTAGAAAATATTACGCGTCTGACGTTTTAACAAAGTAGCTTGAGTATGGTACATAACGATGTTGCACGAAGCCTGACGAAACTACCCGATGAAAAAGATTTTGAAAATTTGCTTCCAAGTTCTAAGTTACTTTAGTCTTATCGCCACATGACAACCAGCTTAGAAAAACAATTTGCAGTGAGGGAAATATATGGTAAAAGGCAGCGCAAACGTTCACCTACTTACCGGCCTGATCAGCCGGTCGATTCTGTAAACATGTCGAAGTGAAAGCTTGGGAGAAGTGATCACGAGGTGAGCTGTCAATCCTTAAAATCAAGATGTCACGTGATCACGGAGTGAGCTGTCATTCCATCTTGATTATATGGATGGACAGCTCACCTCGTGATCACTTCACCCAAGCCTTCACTTCGACATGTTTACAGAATCGACCGGCTGATCAAGGCGATAACACTACTCACTGTGGTCACTGTCCTGAGAAGAGCAGAAGACAGAGTGGACTGGAAGCAGCTCTTCGGTGAATCCGTCACAGCTTCCCAGGAAGTTCACGACCTACAGTTATTAAGAACAAGATATCACTGTATCTTACTATCCTAACTGGGAAACCTACATAATTGAACTTAATCGATTTTAGGAGAGCAAGACTTTACTTCTCATTTCTAAATTAAGGAACCGTACGGGCCGTCCGTGCATAGGAGACCCGTACGGGTAGCGCCTGCAGTGCTCTGAAACGATGGTTCAGTATAATACAGTAATATACCGGTCATACGGGCTCTACCCGGAGCGGGTTGCGTACGGACCAATCCGCGTCGCTGTGAAACAATGTTCTAGTGCCCGGAACGGAGACATTCCGGGCCCCATACGGACGTTTCGAACGGGTCTCCTAGACAGCTGTGAACCCAGCTTAAGCATTTGAAGTCGAGAATATCTCAAACTCTAGCCTGAAAACCCTTCAAGGCATTAAAGTAGGGTTCGACGCGATCTTATTTCCGAAAACTGGATTCAGAAACCCGCCTTAGAAATATTGGATTATTTAGCCTGAAGTCCTCAAAATGTATATAAAAGTACATATACCAAGTAAACCGTCACAGCTTCCCAGGAAGTTCACGACCTACAGTTATTAAGAACAAGATATCACTGTATCTTACTATCCTAACTGGGAAACCTACATAATTGAACTTAATCGATTTTAGGAGAGCAAGACTTTACTTCTCATTTCTAAATTAAGGAACCGTACGGGCCGTCCGTGCATAGGAGACCCGTACGGGTAGCGCCTGCAGTGCTCTGAAACGATGGTTCAGTATAATACAGTAATATACCGGTCATACGGGCTCTACCCGGAGCGGGTTGCGTACGGACCAATCCGCGTCGCTGTGAAACAATGTTCTAGCGCCCGGAACGGAGACATTCCGGGCCCCATACGGACGTTTCGAACGGGTCTCCTAGACAGCTGTGAACCCAGCTTAAGCATTTGAAGTCGAGAATATCTCAAACTCTAGCCTGAAAACCCTTCAAGGCATTAAAGTAGGGTTCGACGCGATCTTATTTCCGAAAACTGGATTCAGAAACCCGCCTTAGAAATATTGGATTATTTAGCCTGAAGTCCTCAAAATGTATATAAAAGTACATATACCAAGTAAACCGTCACAGCTTCCCAGGAAGTTCACGACCTACAGTTATTAAGAACAAGATATCACTGTATCTTACTATCCTAACTGGGAAACCTACATAATTGAACTTAATCGATTTTAGGAGAGCAAGACTTTACTTCTCATTTCTAAATTAAGGAACCGTACGGGCCGTCCGTGCATAGGAGACCCGTACGGGTAGCGCCTGCAGTGCTCTGAAACGATGGTTCAGTATAATACAGTAATATACCGGTCATACGGGCTCTACCCGGAGCGGGTTGCGTACGGACCAATCCGCGTCGCTGTGAAACAATGTTCTAGCGCCCGGAACGGAGACATTCCGGGCCCCATACGGACGTTTCGAACGGGTCTCCTAGACAGCTGTGAACCCAGCTTAAGCATTTGAAGTCGAGAATATCTCAAACTCTAGCCTGAAAACCCTTCAAGGCATTAAAGTAGGGTTCGACGCGATCTTATTTCCGAAAACTGGATTCAGAAACCCGCCTTAGAAATATTGGATTATTTAGCCTGAAGTCCTCAAAATGTATATAAAAGTACATATACCAAGTAAACCGTCACAGCTTCCCAGGAAGTTCACGACCTACAGTTATTAAGAACAAGATATCACTGTATCTTACTATCCTAACTGGGAAACCTACATAATTGAACTTAATCGATTTTAGGAGAGCAAGACTTTACTTCTCATTTCTAAATTAAGGAACCGTACGGGCCGTCCGTGCATAGGAGACCCGTACGGGTAGCGCCTGCAGTGCTCTGAAACGATGGTTCAGTATAATACAGTAATATACCGGTCATACGGGCTCTACCCGGAGCGGGTTGCGTACGGACCAATCCGCGTCGCTGTGAAACAATGTTCTAGCGCCCGGAACGGAGACATTCCGGGCCCCATACGGACGTTTCGAACGGGTCTCCTAGACAGCTGTGAACCCAGCTTAAGCATTTGAAGTCGAGAATATCTCAAACTCTAGCCTGAAAACCCTTCAAGGCATTAAAGTAGGGTTCGACGCGATCTTATTTCCGAAAACTGAATTCAGAAACCCGCCTTAGAAATATTGGATTATTTAGCCTGAAGTCCTCAAAATGTATATAACATACATTTACCAAGTAAACCGTAAAGTGTTTTGTTTAGAACGCTATCCTGTTTAATTCTCAGCTGAAGCTACCAAATGACTAATATTCCTTTAAAATATCCCCCATCTTTATCAATCAATTTATCCTGACATTATCAATCATAAACTAACAGTCATGCATCAAGCTTATGTGACTTATCAATCCATACAAAACCCATTCAAAAACCGATTTCAAACCTTATCTTCTAAACATTAAAAAACATTTTTGTGTTTTGTGGTAATTTCTTAAAATATTCTTCACAAACTCATTTTAAACCTTATTTACAAGGAATAGGGTATAAATTGTGGTAATGTGCTTTCAGAACGGTTATTTATCTAAATATAAATAAGTCAAAATGTCATGTTTTACAAGGTATTAAGTTTTTAACCCCTTGTGTTTATTTTAGGACGATACCTATGGGTGGATCGACTTTTGGGTAGTTGATAGAAATCAAAACTTTAGAGGTCCAATTGCGACTGAGATGCGAATGTGAACGTTGCTTAAGAATTAGTTGAAGTGACCATCATCTGCTTAGCCTTTTCCCAATTATATTGGGGTCGGCTTCCAGTCAAACCGGATTCAGCTGAATACCAGTATTTTACGTGGAGCGGCTGCCTACCAGACCTCCACAACCCATTAACTGGGTAACACGGTACTCCTTGGCAAGACTGGTGTCAGATTATCTGGCTTCTATCCGTAACGACTGCCAAAGATCTACAAATGACAGCCGGGACCAACGGCTTAACGTGCTTTCCGAGGCAAGGAGGAGTCTCGGTATGTTAAGATGGTCACCCAACCACAGACCAATCTCGGCAAGCGTTGCTTAACCTTAAAGATCGACCCATGCGGCTGCTATTATTTAGCCACGAGCGCCTCTCCTTTTATTATCAATTAGTTGAAGTGGCCCTAAGCTCATAATTGAACCTAAAAGACGTCCACTTCTGAGCATAAGTCACCCCGCGCGAATCAATACGTCTACCGGTCTTATGTTTCTGGCATCAACGGTCGTCATCAGTAAACGTTGTCCAAATCTTTAGTTGTTTAGGTACCAATAAAAACAGCTGAAGTGCTAAACTACCACACATAACCTAAAAATAAAATCGTTAATAAATTTTAATAGGCATGCGCCTATTTATGAATTAACTATTTTATTTCTAGGTTATGTGTACCTAGTGTGGTCTTAATTATTATAACATGTAGCTCTTAATAAGTATCTTACCGTGAAAACAATACATCTTAAATATTATTTATTTGTTTTACCTAATATAGTGTAGTATTTAAACCCAAAGTTTGACTGGCGGAGAGTGCCTTGTTGCGCCTTGGTGCTGTAAACTCTGCCTAAGTACCACTACTGTACATAAAGTTTAAATAAGTAAGTAAACAAAACCGACGTATTATTTAGTGGTGGTAACATTATGCACCTACTTATTATATGTACGCTCGTTATGTTTTAAATCTCACTACAATATGGTAAAAGCCAATTCACAATATACAAGTTCATACAACGGGCTTCTGCTGAAAAATGTTTGCTCATATAACATAAAGTGTTTAAAATAATGCAGGATTACCTACTAGAATATATATCTAGTATTGAAAATGTAGTAATAAGCTACCAATGTTTCAAAAACTTCAAAAATAGCGTTGCATTTGTGAGCCCCATTCTTTGGTAACAACCTACTTTGGTACAAAACTAACCCGTTACTCAGAACAAAGAAAATTTGAACAACTCAAACTCATAAAACCATAAAAAACACCCTTTCTCCAAAAAAACAGTGCTTTTTCTTTAAAAAAGACTCTTTTTGACAAAAAAAAGATTAGAAAAGAAAGTTTCTGAAAAGATACACGTAATCGCGTAACAATAACAAAAATATTGAAATGTCATTGCGTAGTTAAAGAGATTGCCCAATTTTTTCTTTGTTCGCGTAAAAAGTGGAGTAGGGATGTGAACCTTAGATTTATCGACATGAATTAATCATATTCATATCTTTAATTGCATTCCATAATGTGTGAAGATCTTGCAATGGGTTTAAAGCTAAGGCACAATTGCGGACCCTGTAGGGCACAGCAAAAGCAGTCGCGACCACGAGATTATCGGCGCAGTACGACCTAAACAGTTAATCAGTATAGATTTGAGCCGTTAAATAAAAATCTTTAAGCATTAGAAAAAAAGAAGAAAGAAAAAAAAAGGTAAGAAAGGTAAGAAAACTCCCTTAGGAGTACGGAGACGTTTTCAATGTTTACCCCGTGGAATAAAGTACTATTTTAGAATATTTACCGTGCTTGCATAATTACCACTTTTAACTCATTTGATGTTGATCCACAGCCCACTTAGCAAATAAATAGCAATTGAAAATAGTATTTAGTATCGGGATAAAGCTTATTAACACCTTGTTCACTATCTGAACTAACACTCGCATACAAAATGATAACCATTCTTCCAAAAAGCTTATCGATAGTTTCTCTCACAAAACCAAACTTATCGATACATTTCCCCTCCCTACGCCGAAGCCATTAGCGACGTTATATCCCTGTCAACTGACATCGATCAATCATAATCATCTTTTGTTATCCGAGCCATCGGGGAACCCCGGGCAGCGAGCAACTTGCCCCGGACCAACTAATATATTGCCCACAATGATTTTCAGATGTAAGATTATTGCTTCTTCGATTATTGCCTTCGAGAATGGCAAAGGTTCTCAATTTGACACATATATTTTTGGATGGGAAATCATTAAATGACTCCTTTCCGCTCGGAGCGGAGCGGGAGGGAGTGACAGAATCTTACTGACTAAAAGTACTAAAACCCATCCATGTTCGTCCGTTCCCTTTGTGTTCCAGGGCCATGGTAACTCTTTCTAAAACATTCCGCAATACTAACCTGCGTTGGAAATGGACTAATCCATTTGCAAAAAATGGCAGTCGGCTCCGCTGCCGACTTATACTTTTCACAAATGATGAGAAAGCTGTTCTTGGTGCTGTAACCGCCATTGCAACGGTGACCCAAGGTCCTTTCGCTAGGCTATAAGAGCTGGTTATAAAAGAGAAGAGAGATACCAAAGAAGCTATGGAGGTGGTGGAGAACTGTGGTGTGAAAGATGAAACTTCTAGAAATAGGTAACTACTGAAATGACGACTCTCTGGGGATTCGCAGGTTGTTGCTAACCCGAAGAACATCTGAAACATCTTACACAAAAATTACGTCAAAGAATAAAATATATTTGTTAAGGGACTGCACTATAAGTATAAAAACAGACTGTCAGGCATTTCTTTATTTATGTACAACATATACTTAAATTATAATCCGTTTGAAGTAAAGGCCGGTTTTTAAATTGTGCATTTCGAGTTGAGAACGTGTCAAACCCTACTTTGATTCCTTAGTTTGACAGACCCTTAGCTTCAATTTATTTTTTCCCATACCTATATGTAAGTAGTAGTACTGGCCCGACTGCTGGTCTGAAAAAGTTATTTGTCAGTCATTTGAAGAGCTTAATTTTAATTTATTTTATGTATCATGTTTTGATGATTGAATCTAGCATTGTTTTAGGCTTTATTATAATGAGAAGGTTTTAGCTCTTCGTATTACTTGGTTTCCTTTACAATAATTTTATCTTAGTCCAAAGTTCTCAGCAGCTTTTAATTTCATTCGAATTATCGTTTTTTGTTTTGTTTTGCTGCTTATCTATTCAACGTCGTCTTCAGAAAAAATCATTGTTCCTTCTATTCGTAAACTTTTCTGTTCTCTGTTGATTTCTGTTTATCTACCGATGCCTTGATTTCCAAAAACTTTTGACCTTGAAATGTTTCATCGAAATCATCCGGGGAATCATACCGTTCGAGGTATTGAGTTTTATCTAAAGCCGCAAAAAAGCCTGACGACGTTGATTTTCTTTGGCCTGATTTAATTTTTTTTAAATCTTTTATAGCCTCTCTTGAGTAGTGAGAAACTTGTAAGTGACTCTCACTACTCTCTTTAGTAGGTAATATACATTTTGAGTACAACGCACTACTTGAAATAGAAATATTGTTTGTTGATACACCAATCATGGAATCACTTTTGGAACGCATCGTTGCAGTTTCAAACCATTCGTCTGTTTCAAGAGCCTCTCCGATTTTTTTTAGCTTTTGTTTAACTTCTTCTATTTTAACGTCGTCTGTTTCATCTTCTAATAATTCTTCTATTTGGATTATATTGGCGTTTTTAGCAAATTCTTTGAAGGCAACTGGGGGAATGAATTCATCATAGCAGTCCAATTCTTCTGGTAGTTTTAATACGATTAAAGATGCATTAGGCAGAATTGTTTTAAATCGATGATTTCCTGTAATTTTTGTTTGAGATGCTGTTGAGGTATATTTTTTTGGTGAACGATGACTTGATGTTGCGGCTGCTTGTGTTTTAGACTGACGTCTTATGATGTTTGCACCTTTATTTTTATTCTTCTCTGTTAGTTTGATTTCTGGTAATGGTTTTTGACCCACAATGCTTTTTGAAGAATCGGATTTCACGACTGTGCTCTGTTTATGCGGTTTCCGATAGTTTTTTGATAATCGTTGACTTATTGACGGCGATTTCTGATTATTTGAAGTTGTCGAGTTTAATTTAAGTAATGTTTCATGCACGTCTCTTGTGGATTGTTCACTTTGATTCGATAAATTAGAGTTATTTGAACGGGTGCCGTCACTTTGTGGTTGTTGGTCATCTTTTCGTGTTTTTTGTTGGTCCATAACAAATACTTTATAGTGTGGAAGAATTTCTTTATCAAATGTTCGTTTGTGGTTCTTAATAAAAAGCACTCGACCTTGTTGTGAAGGAAGCAGTTCATCATCTGGAAACATTATTTTTATTGGATTCTTGTCTTTTTCCTCTGTACCTTGCTTTAATAGTATTGATGAACATGAATCAGTAAATTTTTCTTGAGTATTTATATCTATTTGTATTGTTGGCTGTATCTTGTTGTCCACTAAACTTTTTTCAAGTATCGCTTTATACAGAACACTTGGTTGGAATTTTTGTGGTGATACTTTTATATTTTCTTGCAAAGTAATAACACTTTTCATCAAATATGTTTTAGGAACATTATTTGGTACAACTGCTTCTCCTTTTTCGCTATCTTCTAAAAGATAATCAGTTGTTGATTCTAAAACAAGTTTTTTCAAAAGATTCTCGATTGTTTTCTTAAGTATTTTCTTATCTGTTTTTAACTGGAGTTTTTCTCTGCGTTTGTTTTGTAGCTCTGCTTCCAATTCGTTTATTTTCCTGACGAGCCGAGGTATGATTTCTTTTGTCAATTTGTCATATTGCCTGAAAATATGCATACAAATAAATATTTCATTGTGAAGGACTTTACTTTTTCAAATATATTTTATTTTAGCCTTTCCGAACTCACCCTATATATCTACACTAATAACATAAAGAGGAAAAAATTGTATTTTTGTGTGTGTATGTTTGTAATGAATAAACTTAAAAACTACTGGACCGATTTGAAAAATCCTTTCAGCAATGGATAGCTACATTATCAGCGAGTAAGATAGGCTATATTTTATCCCCGTACTCCCACGGGAAGGGGAACTACGCGGGTGAAACCGCGTGACGTCCGCTATATAAACAGATTATAAGTTTAGTCAGAGGAAACAAAACCAGTATAAACTGATAATATGTCTATGGAAACTACTACTTACTTCCACTAGGCTCAAAGTTTTACCATTGACGTGCGGTCGGCTGTCACCATCCTATGTTATTATTATGCACCTACATTTCTTTAGACTGTACTTTTACTCATTCATTAAATTCTAGGTATCCTTGCACTTTTAATATTAAAAAACAATGATTTTTTTCCTCTCGCTTTTACAATTTCAAACACTATTCATTAAAACAATGTAAGGTGTGTGAAATTAATTGACAACAACTTCCTAGTAAATCGTAACTACCAATAAGGTTGACATTATTTCAGAGACACATAGACAAATAGACCTTATAGCTTTATGACGTTCAAGAGACATTCATCATTAAACAATTGAAAACCCTGGTCTTGTAAAAAAAAAATGAATTGTATGAAAGCGAAACCGTCCCAGTTCTACGAAAAGTTGACAAAGATGCTAAAATTGCAAAATGGTTGCAGAAATAATTATTGTTAATCTCCTGTTAATACTTGTGTTTGGGTGACGTTCAATTGTTATGGTACAGAATTGCTACCTGTGTCTAATTTGTATTGTATTTGCGTCCGTTTACACGATACTGAGCCTCTAGCATGAATAACTAGCGTCACGTAAGCCTGTTTTGTTTAAAGGGATGGGCAGCGGTATGGTATCAAGATACTTAGTTTGTTAGTTACTCGTATATCAACGGTGAAGTGCCAATATCTCGTAACTGACATTTTTCGAGAGATTCATTTTTACAGCTTTAATTTACTCGCGCTTTTCCCATGTATTATGTGAAATCCCTGAAGTGTATTTTTAGTTGCAATTGCATTAAATGGTTATTAGGTTTAGGTTTAAAGATATTTTTATTCTCAAAAAAGACACAAAGTCACTTACATGAGAACAATGTTTACCTTATGCTAGGTATATTGAGTTCGTCAATAAAATAAATATTGAGTATTTCACTCATCCAATGCATTCCCATTTGTGTAATTATTTATTTCGTTACTATTTATTTATTAAATATTGGGCTAATTCCTTCTTAAATGCATTGAATGAGTGTACATTTTTTATGCATGACGGTATATTGTTGTACAACTGTGCTCCTTCAAATGTTAATTTTTTCTTACCGAACTTAGTTCTCATTTTTGGTAAGATAAGTAAACTAGCTCGACGTGTACTACGTTGGGTTACTTGCTTGACTTTAGTAAACGACAACGACACGTTATTAACTAATTAAAAATACCAATTAATTTTCAACCTCTCAAGATTTTTTTTCTTTTATTTTGTGTAAATAATTGATTTCAGCAATTAGTTATTGGCACTTTGCCGTCGAATGCGTGTTGCAGTTTTTTTTTTTTTTTTGTCGTTAATTGTTTGACGATGGAACATGCTGCCTGGAAGTAACCTGTTAACTCTTGGCTTAAAACCCTCCGGTTTGTAGCTGTCAGGAAAAACAGACAGGGAATTCCACGTTGCACCTTCGTACAGTTAAACTATTCCCAAAACGTTTTGTGCATATGGATGGGTTTTCCACAATGAACGCGGTGCAACACCGTACGTCTTGTATTCCGGTGATGGAAAGGGCTTGGCAGATAAGGTAAATAAAATAATTCCGGCGTTGATATTCAAGGTCTTGGTGCTTTAAATACCGTAATTGCTTCATTGGTTAATAGGAAGAGGGGACTCTATAGCACGGGACTATTAACAGACAGCCTTTAGTCAAGTAAAATAGTCAAAATATTTCTGTAAGATTCACCTATTATAACATACCCCTTTGGCCAGTACAAGCTTGATGTATGCGTATCCCGAGAACGTCTCAGTTCAAAATGTAATCCTACTCCCATAAAGTAATAATTATTATTGTTTCTAAACTAGAGAATCCATCCCAACTAATATTATAAATGTGAAAGCTAGAATCAAATTCAGTATGTCTGTTCGTTACCCCAATTTGAATGGAAATATACACAAGGGTAAAACATATCCTGGAATAGGATATAGCGTACTTTTAATCCCGGTTCCTTTGGAATAATTTTTGAGAAGGTAAAGTTGCTGTCAGAAGATATTTTAAAATAAAACGAAGAATAAAAATTGTAATTTTTTGTTTGTGTTCGAAATGGACGCAATCAATTAATCTGTTATCCGTCTTATTCCAGTTTTTATATTAATACATATGTCACCGGAAAATTGCAGCCTCCGTAAGATTGTAATAAATCTTGATTAGTTTATAATTTCTCGATACATTATGAAAAAACGTTTTTTATACACAAAATCCCATCCAAATTCGATAGTTTCCCACATATTCGTGTCTTACTCGTATGAAGAAAAAATAGTTAACAATTTCACGCGACATTTTACAATCTTACTTACGGCTTTTGCAATTTTTCGGTGACATTTATAAATTTGTATATGAATACTTCAGTTTTCTATATTATATCTTTGTAAAAGGTAATCTCAAGAAATACTGGCCTGATTTTCAAAAAAAAACTTTTTTACAAAAATAAAAACTGACTTCCAAAAAAGTTTATTATTTTCCAGTTTTTAGTGGTGATACCCCACAACTAAGTGACATTATTCCCATAATGAGTGGTTGTACTTTTTGCCGTTTAGGAGTTTCTTTGTGTGCCTTCGCAGTCCAAGTCCACACCAGCTCATAGTTAAATATCTACTTTGCTTTGGTACTAGTTTTTACTGATTTTAAGGTGAGGTGGTCACTGGTTTATCTTTGAAGTTTACACTACAGTGCAAATGCAATATAGCTATAACTTAACCCAATGCAAAAAAAATCATTAAGATCGGTTAATGAACAATAAAGTTATGCCCGAATAGATAACCCCAAAAACATGTTCATTCAGGTTGACTTGTTTGCATCTGCGTACCCCTTCAAAGCCTACCGGCGTGATGTTATGTTATGAACTGGTGTAATCAATAAACAGACATGCAATTTCAGCAATCCCGGGAGATTTGCTATCATTTATTGAAGAGTTCCGTTGCCTACCTCCAAAATCCTTCATCAGATCTTATTTATTTATTTATTTAAACTTTATGTACAATAGTGGTACATGGGCGGACTTAATGCATCAAGGCAAAATACTCTACCAAACAAAAAAAAGAATCATCGAAATCGGTTGACAATTGGAGAAAATATCGCTGATCAAACAAATGTCCTGGGATCCCAGCATCAGATCCTAACTTATACCTTCCATCATCAGCTTAGCAAGATGAGATGTTTATTACCAGGCACAATTATCTGAATTGCGTTAGAAAATATATGAAAAACAATGTATGCGCCTTTAATTATTTGAGGGTTGCCCTCGATTTCCCTAGGATCCCATCATCAGATTCTGACTTGGGTGCCAATGGCCACCTCAGAAGTCGAATAAAAAAAGAATCATCAAAATCCATTCACAATTGACGGAATGATCGCAAAACAAACAAACAAAAACCTCCTTCTTTTGGAAGTCGGTTGAAAATCAGGTAATTGTTCGTACTGATAGAAGCTACATATTATCGCTGAATGTCACCGGCTCTTTTTATACCAAAAAAATGCGCAGCCTCTTGGTATAATAGAATAGAATACTCTTATTTTTTTACTCTTTTTAATCTCCTCTAGAAACCACAAGATGACAGTTATGTTCTGATTCGTGTTCGACAATTTTTTGGAAGATGGATCTATAGACAATGTAGCAAAAATAAAAGGGATAGGAATTTGTTAACCAATGCAATTCTAGAGGTTCTATGGGCAAAGCTGCGTGTAAAAGCCAGTCATTCATAAACAAGAAAATCCAACACCAAACAATAATTATTATAAGTTCTACTTCGATATTACTCGACTTGTGTAGACAGTTTGAAACTTAATACGTAGAAACTGTTCAAAAGTTATTCAATATAGGTTTTAATTATGGGTACAAGATAGGTAGGTAACTAAGTACAGTCACATTAAAAATTCGGTTCGGCACCTCTCGAAAGTCTGGCTGATAGTGCTATATCATTTGGCACCCTTCTAAATGGTTCAGCCGAATGGTGCTAGTGCAGGCGTTATGTTCGCGAGCGAGCACCGCCAGCTAGGACTGGTCATCTCTCAGCTGCCACGGTTTATTTTAATTATTTTTTCTTTGAATTGTTGCTTCTTTACTCCGGACGCTTGATCGCAAGTCTTTCTACATCATTCACACATATATGTTTGCATAATTGCCACACGAATGATGTATATCATGATATCATTGTAATAAAATATTGATGTTAAAGAGTGTCCGTGGAGTTTCTTGCACGTTCTTCTCCATAGAGATCTACGCTTTGGAACGTTGAACCGACCTTGACAATTCAAAAGTGCCTGTAAATGGTTTAATTGAAATAAATGCTTTGAGTTTTATCTTTGTTAGCTCCGTGCAGGATTTAATCTACTTAAGGTTGTGCATTACCGATTAGAAATAAGGTAGATTCCAAACAAAATCTATTTAGTTTGCAGTTATAATTTCAGAAAAATATGGACACGTATATTTTTTTTTTGTCATGTAAGCAAAACATAAAGACGCTTAAGCTGACTGGCCTCTGGAACGTAGAGGAGAGGAGCGGAGATTTCATGCAATTCCATTGGTTAATATTTCTCCGCTCCAGTGGACGGTCAGCCTTACCAGGCCCGGTTTGATGGCGCGTTGTGATTCACGCGCGCCTCATAGAGATGTCAGCATAGAAGACGGGGCGCGCTAGGGCCAGAGCCTGCCAGGGTTGCGGGATTTGTTCTAAAGAGTCACCGCGGCCCTGGAACGCAAAGGGCTTTAGAAGGAACACGGATGGGTTCTAGCCAGTAAGAGTCGGACACGCCATTCCGCTCCACCCAGAGCGGAAGAAGTCATTTGATGATTTACCATCCTTAAAAAAAAAAAAAGTGGACAGTCAGCTAATTTCAACATCAATGTGTTGAAATTAGGCGTGACATCACGGCTACGTGTAATTTTATTTTTTTTAAGTATGGGAAATCGTCAAATGACTTCTTCCGCTCTGGATGGAGCGGAAGGGCGTGTCAGACTCCTACTTACTAAAACCCATCCGTCTTCTTCTGTTGGGGCGCAGGACTTGTCTCTCCCTGACGTAGTCCGCCTCCTTCTTCGCTAGCATTACTGCTTCGCAGAAAAAGGTGACTGCTTCCCAAGCCTCCTCGCTCCGAACCATGGATTGAACCAGGGCCGGACGCGAGCGGCCGCTGACGTGTAATTACCGAGAAGTGACATAATTATCCAGCCACCACGCAATTCAATTCAGGACTAAAAATATACTTATCCCGAAATAAAACCACTTTTCATCTCAAAAATCTTTGTAAATCAGCTTACCATACGAAATCACACATAAAAGCTAGTTAAAATCAAAGAGCTAACTCTTAATATAGGCCGCGCCACAGAGTAATGAACCTGTATAGATACGAAACTTGTATACTGGTGTAATGCAAGCCATTCTCGTTCAAGTAATTTGATCAAACAGGCTCGTTTAAACTGTTTGATCAAAAATAAATACGAAATTTAATTTTTCTTCATGCTTTTTGACAACGCATTTTTGATTGTAGTAGATAATTAAGTACTTTAAATATTTACAGTGAAAACAATTGTTGGTTGGCTAATAAAGGAAAATAAATCAAATTTTCCAACAGACATTCATGCCAATTTTATAAAACTGTTTGAACCAGACTGTTTGATGAAATGATTTAAACGTCTATGGCCCGCATTACGGAAAGGTGTGGTCATATTGATAACCATAAACAACTTGCTGCAAGAAACATTTTCTAATATTTCCAAAAAATAAATAAATAATAACTTCCCTCCTAACTCTACCACTCATTTACACATAATGTATAAAAAGGTACTTCCTAACAGACAGATGCGTTGCTGGGGAGTTTGTTGCGCCACTTCTTCTTCTCAGCTGAACCACTAGGAAGTGTTGAAAGTGGGCGACATCGCGTCGCTGGGAACTGTCTTAAATACTTCGCTTACCGACATCCTGAATGAACTGGGGACCCTAATCTACTTCTGCCAACATGGCATGCACAATGGTACAATATAAGGAATAGGTGCAGAGAAACCAAAGCTCCTTATAGAATAGAAGACAAACGTTTAAACTCTTTGAAACTGTAGGTACTCATATTTAGAAAGCATTCTGATTCGGAGTGTCGCATCTACAAACTTTAATATATGGCAGCACTAATAGGTATGTCTGTCTGACTGTCTATTTGACCCTTAATGTCGGTAACAGGGACTATTTAAAGCTTTACAATGATTTTTTAAATCTTTTTAACGGTGCGCAGAAATTCTTTAGTTCGTTTTTGCACTGCTACTGGTTTCAAAATCTGTAGTTCGTTTTTTCGGGGGTTTTTGGGAACTGTCAGTTTTTTTTTTTACATAGATTGTTTTTTTCTTCTTCTCTGTGTCTCTCTATAAACATCATACTTGTTTTCCCCGAAGGATGACACTAGTAAACAAACAAACCCTAATCTCTTAAAAATTAGAGTGAACAGGCTTCTTCTGGGTAAGCTCGCTCCATCGTCGACTTTGTATCTGGTATCTATGACCTAGACTAGAGTCAAGAGCAAACCCATATTAAAAAAAATAATTAAAAACAAAAAGGTGCATCCAGGATGGTTTAGGTGGTACAATCAATTCGTGATTTCGTCAATTCTAAAGATATCTATTACATGTAGCGGTTGTCTAATGATAAACTCTCTCGTCGTCATTTGAGCGGAAAGATGACCACTGCTGGACATACGTTCTCCCCCAAGTATCGCCACATGGAGCGGTCCTGTGCGTCTCGCATCTAGCGGATTCTTGCGGTCTTCACCAGGTAATCAGTCCAACTTTTTTTTTTTTAAGAATGGGAAATCATCAAATGACTTCTTCCGCTCTGAGTGGAGCGGGCGTGTCAGACTCTTACTGACTAAAACCCATCCGTGTTCCTTCTAAAGCCCTTTGCGTTTCAGGGCCGCCGTGACTCTTTCGAACAAATTCCGCAAACCGTCCACCTTGTGAAAGAAACTACTGACGAACTTAAATTAAGATTAATGTAACTACTACGACTACTACTCGTAATTTACAAGCCTGTTACCCAGGCACAAGGTAAGCAGAAGATTCCTTCCTTAAAAATGTTGAAGACACCCACTACAATTTGAGTTTACAGCTCTAATCACCGTCAAAAAGAAAAACAGTCAATCCGCACTCTTATATTAAAACGAAATAAAAAGTACGGTGTAATCAGTATAATATTGAGACGCATCGCTCTCAACCACGCCCCTTCGCCGTTAGCCACGCCCATTTCGGTTATTTACGGCTACCCAAGGTTATCTTAACCGTACTTTTTAATTTAATTCCTTCAGATATATTGAGCATCTTAGATCTACATAATTGAGGTTAAAAGTCTCAGAAATTGCTGAAACGATTAAGGGTAAGCAGTTCATGCTAATTTTTTTTTTAAATAAACCCTCGTTCATACCGCGTTAAACTGTACTCAGGACCATGGATTTAAATAGTAATGAAAGTGGCCATCCAACGTTTGCTTTTCAAGAACCATTCATGCGTTCAACATTCAAGAAGCACGGCATTTTTAATGTCTGCACACACGACCGCTTCCGAAGATGTCCGACGCGAGCTGCTTCGGTCGGTTCGGAAAAAATTTAATTCTATTTAGTCCGTCCCGTTAGATTTTAAAAAAAATTTGGACACGTAAGTATTTTCTGCCGTTTCAAATCGATAAAGATAAAGCGCATCAAAGTTTGAAATTGGGGGCTGGTGACGTCACGTCGATAGTAAAATTGTACTAACGTAGTGACGTTACGCGAGTTTTGTCGCACTTTCGTCTTATTTTTTTTTTTCGTGAAAATAGGAAAAATATGTCAACAATATTTTTTGTAAATCTATCTGACGGACTAATAAGATTTTTCCAGTAAAATAGGCGCCAAAAAAGGAGTTTGCACTATGTAAGTCAATGCTTAAGGCAGAGAATCGGCGCGTCGGTAGCCGTTATGAAATTAATAGGTTATGTTGACAAGGCAGTTTTATGTAGATCTTTTTTTAACCATATGAACAGGAGAGTTTAGACTCATTCTAAGCACAGCCTAAGGGCCCTGTGAACGACCACTAAGTTTAGTCAGTTATTTTCACAAGCAATGGTCTCAAAGACAAAATGGAGAAAACAATTGTAGTGAAAAACCTTTTTTGAATCAAGAAAATCCTGTTCTGTCTACGGTTGGCAAAACTGTTTTAAATCTTATTGTGTATTGTAACCCAAAGGACAATGAAGAGGGCAATGCTCGAAGTTTTAATTAATAATTAATTAATTAATAATAATAATGCTCGAAGTTTCCTTGTGTGATCGAATCAGGAATGATGATATCCGCAAGAAAACAAAGGTTGCCGACATAACCCAAAGGATCGCCAAACTGAAGTGGCAGTGAGCAGGGCACATTGCGTGCAGAACAGATGATCGATGGAGCCGAAACGTTCTGGAGTGGCGACCGCGTACCGGATGACGCAGTATGGGTAGGCTTCCCACAAGGTGGACCGATGATCCGGTGCGGGTCGCAGGTAGCCGATGGATGCGAGACGTACAGGACCGGTTGTTGTGGCGACACTTGGGAGATGCTTATTTGCTGATGATGATGATGATGATGCGTCTTGTAACAATAAAAACGAAATGCGTTTTGCATGAGTAGGTCCGTTGAGATAGGCCCCCAGTTAAATTCGAAATCAGTCAGAGGGTAACCTAAACAAGTTTTCAAAAAAACAACAAAATACCTAACTTATTTTAAGCCAAAACTGACCAGCAAATGACAAATACATAGACAAAAGCAGTTTAATTACTGCCCTGACTAATAATAGCGTATTTTCCCCGTAATCGGCATAAAATCGATATCGGTACCATATAATATTCATAATCGAGTCGCCCAGATTATCCAGGCAAAGGAATAGTTGGAAATAAGCCTGCTTTGGTAAAACGACACGATTCCGATACGATTCAGCTGCACACCAGTATTTTATCGCATGACTATCTCCACAAGCCAGGTTAGGTACGATACCCTTTGGCAAGACTGGTGTTATTTTTTGGCTTCTGACTACAGTGACGACTGTCAAAGTGTACAACTGACAGCCGAGAACAACAGCATGACGCGTTATCCGAAGCAAGAAAGAGTCACAGCAGTCATGTAATGAATTGTCACCCTGCACCCTTCCACAGCCCGACGGCAGCAAGCGTTGCTTTACCTTGAAGATCGAGTCGGTGGTTTTTTTTACTTAGACACGAGGGAGTGTCGTATATAGCTAGGACTAATGGCAGTCGTTGATATTAAAATTCTTACAAGAAAATGGCGTATAGTCAGTTCCCAATGAGTACCTAGTTCTTGCATTGCAGGGTTGTCAATGTCCTGATAAGAGAAACTAAGAAATATGAAATAAAAACCCTTACAATCTTTAGAATATAACTCTGGTTTGCACAAGGGAAGTTGGAAGTCGGACACCAAGAGCTGAACGCCTGTAGCTGCTATAACAACGGGGGCAAGGGCCTTGAAAATAATAAGGCCATTATGCGAATTTTGTAGGATTTATTCTATAAGATATTCTTTTATCTTTATACATATTTGTCAAAATCGCTAATGGTTTGACAGCCGTCGGTCTACCTTCTAACATTCGAATTCTTTTAATAATATACACACTTGCTTTTCCAATATACTTAGACAATATATTTAGACATTGGCAGAATAGTCGACATCGCCTTTGCTTGCCATATAGAAATATAGAATAGAACATTCGAATTAGTGTTTATGTTGTGTGTATTCATAACGTTCCATTTATTTCTTGTAACTCTTAAGAGATCCTGATGATACGACCTCTACAATACCAAGGCATGGAGAGGCTCCGGTAATTAACGGAAGCTCGTCATCTACGAACCGACTTCGGCAAGCTTTACTTCCTTAAAAAATGGATCTGTACGACTATTGACTAAAGGTCCACCACCAAAAGCCATGTTCAGTGGCAACCCTAGAAAATCATAAATATTACAACATCTTAGGCGCACGCCATAATTAAAATGACATGTACTTTTTAATTACGACCCAGATTAATGGTTACGTATAAGTATGAAATAGTAGTTTTATTGAGAAATAATTATTTTAATTACGAAATAATGTGATGGAATAACAGGCAGGTGTTTAACATAATGTCGGTCGTCTTTTGACCGAGTTTTGTAAAAGAGGTAAGGTTTTGATACCTTTTTTTTTAACTAGCCTATGTTGGCCTACTGTTGGGCCTCCCCAAAGTCCTTGCAGGAATTCTTTTCCCGTGCCACTTCGTAGCTCTTATGGTACGCGTCCGGGTCGTGTCACCACCTCTTTCTGGGCCGGCTTCAGCGGCGAGAGACTTTTTTTTTCAAGACAAGATCTTTTTTTTGCTTTTTAATTTTTAATTTGATATGGGTTTGCTCTTGACTCTAGTCTAGGTCATAGATGACAGAGACAAAGTCGACGATGGAGCCTGTTCACTCTAACTTTGAAGAGATTAGGGTTGTATGCGTTCGGAAACACATACAATCACAATACATTCATTTAAATTAGGTAGCCAAACTTCTCAGGATGAGAAGATATCGCTACTGATCTATCGACACATATTAGGTAGGTACGTTTGGCACGATGGTTGCGTATCCAGAAGTAAGTGTCTGATATAAACAAATACATGTATAGATGTTTATATTATTTCTATAATTATGTCAGTTGGAGTTACTTGAAATTACATTGAAATTGATTACAGTTTCAAAACTATAATCAATAAAGCAGGGGCAGTTATTAGTTGAGGGTTATGTCAAATAACACTCACAATTACTGCGTAATACACTAAATCAGTTTTTTTTATTGACCAAAATGATATCTAGGAATTGCGATCGGTTGTGTCTTACGAAATTATCCTAACGGAAAAGGACGAACTTAACGAACGAATACTTACTCGAAGTAAGTAATTTTAGATGAAGACACGATGTCATGCATCGTGGCTTCATTTAAAATTACCTACTTACTAAAAGACAAGGGCAAGAAAATAATGGTGAAAGTTCAAAAGGAAATGAAAGAATACGAAGGCAATAACTAGTTTCATACCATAAATCAAATCGTTTCACAATAAACGCTGTCCAACGACAAAGCTGACTTAAAATAGACCTTCCTCGAACGTCAAGTTAGTAAAACTTTCAATGCAAAACTGTCATCGTTGGACTTGTTGCCGTGGAGCCAAGAATGTTAAATTAAAAGGTGGATAAGTCAGGAACAGAGGCCTTTAAAATGTTCAAAATAAATAAACATACCATAACTATATACATATCATAACTATGCCTTCCTTTTTTTTAAGGATGGGAAATCATCAAATGACTTCTTCCGCTCTGGGTGGAGCGGAAGGATGTGTCAGGCTCTTACTGACTAAAACCCATCCGTGTTCCTTCCAAAGCCCTTTGCGTTCCAGGGCCGCGGTGACTCTTTCGAACAAATTCCGGAACCCTGGCAAGATCTGATCATAACTATGTACTGAGCAAAAAATCCATATACTACATATTAATGTACTGAGCAAAAAATCAGCCATAAAATGGCAGTAGAGGCTAACTGATAACCCAGGTAAAGCTACAATACCTCTTTTTAAAGGATGGGAAATCATCAAGTGACTTCTTCCGCTCTGGGTGGAGCAGAAGGGTGTGTCAGACTCTTACTGACTAAAACCCATCCGTGTTCCCCATAAAGCCTTTGCGTTCCAGGGCCGCGGTGACTCTTTCGAACAAATTCCGCAACCAAAGCTACGCTTCCTAAGAAGCGCAAACGTGGGCATAAACGAAACGTTAAAACTACTTGGGTCTACCAGTGAGCAATGGAACGGAGTACAAATCAGCGGCCACATACGTAACAGCCGGCCTATTCTGTCAACTTCTCACCGCGAAAAATTGGGTGGAGTGAGCATGAAGTGAAATGTCATTCGATCTAGTTTGTATGGATTGACAGCTCACTTCATGTTGTGTGTACCTATACATGTGATGACATAACATGATGTTTACAGAATTGCAGTTTCCTTCGTTCCAAAACATAAATCGCAGACACAGGCAAGTCAGGCAACACAGCCAATAAAACTAAAATGAAACTGGGCAGGCCACATCTGCTGCATCAACTGCTGTCTCAACAGAATTCGGTGGAAGTAATCACGGTACCGTCGTTCCCAATATGCCAGATTCCCAAAACGACAGAATGTCAAAATCTGATAATTAGCACACTCAGCACCAAAATCTATCCATGTACATGTACAAACAATGTCCGACAAAATTGTATCACACGTTTAGAAAGACAATGCCTTTGGAATGGTAGGTGTCCGTTGGCGGTGCGGTGGTCAGCACATAACACGAGGTAAGCTGTCAGCATGTCCCATCCACTTTTCTTCATACATCCATCTAAATCGTAGCTCGATAACCCAGCTAGGTAATTTTCTTTGTAGTCCACCACAACTTGGAACTGCCCCGCTATTTTCTTTTTAATTATTCATAGGGATCAAATTAGGGCGGTTCCATGCGCATAGTTTAGTTTAGAATTCACTTTAATTCAAGTTCCATAAGCTTTGTCGTCAAAGTGGATTAGAATGGGTGATCTTGAGGTCAGTGGACTGTGATTACTAGTTGTTATGAGAATTAGAACATAAATACGTATCATATTAGAAAGAATATGGCTTTAATTTCAACAATTCAACGATATATTTTGTGTGTAAAAACACAGCTAAGGTGAAATTAAAGTTATGATTTTAGCAGTCCATGTATGTAGGTATGCATATTATTATGTCGCTATATCGGCGAATCGGTAACTACCATTTCATAAAATGGTGGTATTTTATGAAATGAAATATACCTGCTATTTTGGCATTACCTACATCAGAATATAAACAATTGAGAAAATAAATTTAAAAAAAAGCAAATGTAGCCTGTATTTGCTGTAAATGCGGATGTATAGATGAATTTGAAGCGTTTGACGATATCGACAGCTAACTCACGGCTACTTCATGATATGGTCCAACATTGGAGGTGATATCGTCACACAGTTACATTAGCCGTCGTTGGAGGCACTGATATCGTTCTGTTTTTGAGATGCCTCATGGCGGCGGACAATATTCCAATAAAAAGCTAATAATAATGCGCCAATTGACGAAAACTAGCCATTTCATGATGTGGCCAAGGTAAGTTCAGGTTAGGTTTTAGGGAACTTATGGCCCCCGACACGTACAGGTTAGGCTCGAATGGGATGACGGGAGCTAGAATGAGCGATCTTAGCTCCCGTCATAGCATTCGTGTTAGGTTCTTTTAAACCCTGCAGACAGAAATAGAAACCCTGGCTCCGTCGTCGAAGTTAGGTTTGATGTGGTCATTACATTATGTGGCCAGACATTAATGATAATTATAGCCAAACGTGGATTGACATATCATCAAACGTTGAAGTTAAAACGATATGGTCAGGTTTAGCTGGTCATTTCATGAAATGGTCGGCCACATCATGAAATGACGAATTTCGAATCGATTTTTGAAGTGAAAACTTCTTAAGGTGCGTTGAGCACTTTTTGGGTGAACAAAAATCATGGAACTCGCGTCATCGTCACCGATCGCTTTCCGTAAGCTCTATGTATATTGTGTATATACATATAGCCGAACGCTTTCGCTTAGTTTTCACTTATATCGGCAGTCCCCAAAGAATGCCCCGCATTTTTTTATTACGATTGGAATGACAAGGCCACATTATCAACAAAAAAAAAAATTGGTTGTCTGTAAAGTCGGTTTACGGTCGATAGTTTACCGAGACAAGGTCATAACAAAACATTGATGAAATGATCGTAACGTTACAATGAGTCATCCCTTTTCGTGCGTGCAGCCGGCATTCATCGATTTATTAGACGTTGTCACGTCAAAATCGTTATAATAGTTACATTCAAGGAATTGCAGCTTTCTGTTTTTTGACGTGACAACGTCAAGCATGCAACACTTTACGTACGAGTCCGGCTCGTACTTGACCGGTTTTTTTTTATTCACTATTATCTATTCATTTTTCCTCGTAAGAGAAAAACAGAATAAAAAATCTTTATTTCCCTTGCATCTAGAAATTATTCTCAAGGTCGAAGTCATCAGCCCGACTCTGACCTGATTAAATTGTTCCAATGCGGGACGAAACACAAAACATAACATTAGCATACCAAAAAGATGTTTTCATTGAGGTTTTTTCATCATAAAAAATGAGGCAATCCAAGTTGAGTTCGGGTACAAAGGGTTCCGTACCACAAAAATAATTGAGTACTGGGTTGAGTACAAACAAGAATTAAGGATGTTTGACACTTCTTTATGGTAAAGAAGTGTCAAACATCCACACACTTTTTTTTGTCTTTTATGTTTGTTACCTCATAACTCTGTCATTGATGAACCGATTTGTAAAATTCTTTTTATGTAAAAGGATATACTTTCCAATTGGTCCCATAGAATTGGTCCAAATTCCCTCAAAATCGGTTCAGTAGTTTGGTTTTCAAATCAAAATAGCTTGAAAAAATATATCATCCAAGTTAATGAAATTGCGTATTTTGCTTTCCTGTGACTTTCCAGTGGTGTTGTTAAGTGTGGGGTACCAAAAATACACTACTTTTTTTTTTAAATAGAGCACTAATAAAGTGAAAAAAATAAATTAAGATTTATTGTACCTAGCTTCGACTGACCTACAAGAAATCAAATCTGAAAAGTTTGTTCACTATCAAATCTTAACTTTGATTTGATATCGCAGCAGCTGAGATTCTGACCTCGCACAGATAATTTACCTATGTTTAGTTAGTCTTTATTTTAATTAATTATAACTGTTTAGTTGTTAATTTATTTTATTGTTTTCTCTGTCTTGTGCGAGTCCCAAATAAACATTTGTCTGTCTTTCTTTATTTGTTTTTTTATTTTTATTATTTCAGCAATTATTTAGTTACCACGATTGCGACAATTTAATTAAGTTACACTTATTACCTAAGTGCTAGGTTCTTGTTGTTCTTATGGTCTCAGGTCATATTCTATCCGTGTGTCAAATTTCATTGAAATCTTTTTAGCAGTTTATCCACCTGAGACTAACATGCGACATTAGTTTTCGAACGTTCCGTTAATACCCTCTGAGTACGAAACCCTAAAATACGTTCAAAATAATGATGGAGGGCTTTGAATAACAAAAATATTCGTTGGTCTGTCCCTCTTAAGGGTCGGGACGCACTTGAATAACATCTATTTGTATTCTCAATAAGACGAGGAATCATTTTTCCCAGTAACTGTAGCCGTTTGTATTCAAATACACCTATTTCACGATGTTTCGAAACAAACAGAGGACTAGGATCGGTACAAGGTTGCGATTTTTGTCGTGATTTCGGTGAACTAGTTACCGGCCGGCAATTCGTTATTTTTATGGAATGTTAGCATTCTAAATCGTGATCATTCAACATTTTGTGATCAATTTCTCAAATATTTGTATGCCAGTAAATGGCAAAACATGTTAGATCATGATTCTAAAAATAAGACCTTAAATGTACCATGTTTTAAATGCAAATAAAATATTCTTGTTATTATTCTATTCATTCTAGATACTAATTTCCATACATTTTGTCAAGTTTCGACATTGATTCCCCTGCATTAGCACGTGTTTCAAATGAAGTTTTTCAACAATTGTTCTTCCGAAGAAACCATAAATCTATAATCTTGAATACCTATAATTATTGTGTGGGCTGGCCGCCGTATATCCTCGCACAAGAATGAAAATAGAAAAATAAATGCACTGCGCGTGTAATACTCTACACAGCGACTTATGGCCCGTTCCAATAATGTATCTACCTTTAACCACTATCAAAATTACCTACCAACAGTAGCTGAAACGTTATTTTTGCCTTAGTAACATGACGTTTCAACTACTGTTGATAGTTAATTTGACAGTTGGTTAAAGGTAGATACGTTATTGAGACCGGCCATTAAAACGGTGTGAAAGGAACCAGTTTTAGAGTAGGTTGTTAAAACGAAGGGTAAAACAATTAAACAAGGTGACATAAAAAACAACGGCAGTTAATTACAAATTAGGCAATAGGGATGTTGCCTGGGTTAAAAAAATATGATTCTATTTAGTCCGTCAGTTAGATTATCGAAAAATACTGGATACATATTTTTTATTTTTCAAATCTGTGTTTCCGAACGCATACAACCCTAATCTCTTCAAAATTAGAGTGAAAAGGCTTCTTTTGGGTAAGCTCGCTCCATCGTCGACTTTGTCTCTGTCCTATGACCTAGACTAGAGTCAAGAGCAAACTCATCTCAAATAAAAAAAATAAAATATACTTACTAAAAAATTACGAAGATAAGGAGTGGGGGCTTGTAACGTCACTTTTCAGTAAAAAATGTACTGGTAAGTGACGTCAAATGAGTTTTCAACGAACTGTATCGTCTTCATATTTTGTTTACGTTACAAAAGAAAAAATACGTGTCCATCAAAATCTACATAAAAATATCTGACGGATTTAATAAGATTTCGTAGTCAAAGTCAAAACGTTTATTTCAATTAGGCTATTAAACGGCACTTTTGAACGTCATCATTTACAGTTCAGTAAAATAATAATATAACATAAATAAAGTGACTCTATTCGAAAGAGTCTTCAAAAACCGCCAATGATGAGGCAACACAACAACAGTCGACTAAAAATCGCAGCAAAAAGTCGCGAACTCGCATCCAACTTATTACCCCGCTTCTGGGAATGAGTTTCATGCGATACCTTCATTCAGGAAATTGAGTTTGAGTAAAGTTGCGTTAAATTTCAGTTGAGAGCCATTTCACTTGTTTTATTTACTGTAGTTCTAGTTATGACTCTGCTGAGGCCGTTTTAGATGTGGAGCGTGATTATAAAGTGAGGATGCTGTTCTGAGGGTGGGCGATTATGCAGACTTTTTAATCTCAAAATGGGTAGAAAGTTACGCGTTTTGAAAGGTTTATTTTTGATATTTTTGACGTGTAAACGTTGAAAGCTATTTGCAAAATAAATAGTATTTATTAAACTTAGTATATTTAAAATTCTTCCGTTACTGACTGAGTGACTGACAGACAACCGCATACAGCCGAATCTACTAGGTCGAAGAAGGTAGAAGGTTCCAGAGCCGCGGTGACTCTTTCGACCAAATTCCGCAACGAAAACATCACCTTTGTAACTTTTTTCTGGTAGGTACTTATTTTATGAAAGAAAGAATAAAGAAAGAAGTAAGAAATAAAGAAGAAAGAACGAAGAAAGAAAAAGAGTTTATTTGCGAGAAGCATGACGCATCCCAAAAAATAAAATAAACTAAATTACAAAAGTTATTCAAGTTGGAAAGATTTGTTTTTTTTTGTGTAAAATACCTTTTTTTTCTTTGTTACATCTGTTTTCACTCTTAATCTTACTTTCCATTCTTCATTCATATATATTATGTTTTTATGAATATGCAATTTTAACACGCAAAGTATTGCTCTAAATGATAAATAGTCCGAACATTAGTTACCAAACTCGTGAAAATTTATATTAGTCACTGTTAAATGGCAACACAACTTAGAAGCACGTTATCTTAACTAGTATCGATAACTCAGACGTACAGAATTATCGATATTTATAACATACAGAATCGCGATGAGACGGGGTTGCATCTCTAGTAACCGGGTAAACACTGCTCGGTGTATCGCGAGATATATCTTAAGATTTAGCGGAGGACAGGTGACATAACTGTCTATTAGGGTACAATTTATTGATCGATCGTCGATCGATGGTAGAAAGAATTAGTCGACGTCGATCGATGGCTTCTACTTCTACCACGCCACTTGTTTATAGCCCAGTATCCCTCTTTACCACGCCCATCGATCAACGTCGATCGATGTCGATCGATGGCATCGATCGACGATCGATCGATTGGTGTAGAAACTATCGATCGACGTCGATTAAACAATTCTACTATACCATCACCCTTAGACTGGCGAACAATTAAGACATACACTGTCCTAGTCTTATACCAAATGAAAAGTTTAAACAATCTTGGTTTAAAAAACGACCGACATTGTCTTGCATTTAGTCCGATTTATTGGGGGATGGCGTAACATATTTTTTCTTCTACCATTGCCAAAGAAGACTGACTGGTACGAATATATGGATATGTCTATAGAAATACCCCCTTTCTTGTTCGACTACGGAGATGACAACTAATTATGTCCCTACTTTTATTTAGTCGTCAGTTCCAGTTCATCTTTTTGCGCCGAAGGTAATTGTCCCCTGGAGTACGGGTGTATAGACACGTTTATACTCCAACAGAATAAAAAAACACAAACCATCACAATATCATACTCGCACGTAACGCGGTTATGTGCTAAAATTACACCATGCAGACGTTTGACACAAAAATGTAGGTTACAGGGTGTTTTCATAACATTCTGCCGCTCCTTATTTTTAAATTCATAATAACTGAATAATGAAAACGCGTCGTCTCATCTGTCTGTCTGTCCGTCAAATTGTTACGCAAATAGCACTTTCCCTGCAACTTGCGCGGTAAACCGACGATATTTTGTGCGGTTTTTAAAAACGACAAATCTTTTTCTGCCTCTTTTAAATGATTTTCGAAAGAAAATAACCGATTGTGTGTGTGTGACATTTTTTGATTATCCATTTTTGCATTAGTTGTAGGTACTTGTGTGTTTATTTCTTTTATTGTTACTAAAACAAAAATTAGGTTAGCACGCCGAAGTGGGCACCACATGCAAGTGAGGTTGACTTTTAAGGAGGTTTTAAGAAGATGGAGGTAGGAACTTGACTTCTACTGAAAGTACTAGCACGCAAACTCAAAGGACAGACATGTATGGAAAAAGGAGCGGGAAGCCTTTTGTAAAAAGGCGAGATACATTCGAAAAAAGCAAATTAGCAACACTGCGATTGCCAACCCGTGGCGATTATGGCAACCCCTTCCTTTGAGGGAGACCTATGTCCAGCAGTGAACGTCTTTCGGCTGATATGAAGAAATTACTGGAAAAATAAATCCATGAACGATTTTCAACGACAAAAAAGTCTCCCAAAATATCGCAAGCTAAATCCCCTCAGCCCACTCGCTCTCTTGTGTTATCAATATTAATATATTTAATGATATCGATTTGTCTGTCTGTGACTGTTTATAAACGTGCACCTGTTCTGAGCAACGTTGAGTGGAAGGTTACAGGTTCAAGTAGGTATTGATTGAGCTGAATTTAATCAGTTGGTTATGACAGCCTTAATTATTTAAGATATAAAAGGGTCATTTGAATATCCAAAAATCATAAAATGCAAGGAGTAGGCATAGATAATAATAATATTATAATAATATAATATTTTGGGACAACGCCCCAACTGTCATCCGATCCCAAACTAGGCAGAGCCTGTGCTATGGCAACCAGACAACTGATAAACATAATTATATATTTCTAAATACATACAACATATTATAGACAAATTACACCCAGACACAGAACAAATGATCATGCTCATCACTCAAAGATTTGTCCTGAGTAGGAATCGAACCCACGACCTCCGGTTTAGCAGTCAGGGTCACTAACCACTCGACCAACAGGCCAGTCAGATAATAAAACCTTATTTCGCCGGGTGTATTACCACCAAAAAATCAGACTAATATATTTTGATTTAATACTTTACACACACATATATAGGTACAGAGGCAAACTTATTAAATGCCTTAGGCATTTTCTACCAGTCAATCTTTGCGTGATGCAGAGAATATTATAGGAATAGTACCTAGCTAAGGAGTGGAATTCCCTGCCAGAGTCTGTGTTTCCTGATAGCTACAACCTGGGAGTCAAGAGTGAATAGGTTACTTCTAGGCAAGCGTGCTCCATCTTCGACCACGTCATCGCTTACCATCAGGTGAGATAGTGCCTATCAATAGTAAAAATATATTTTTCGATCCTGTGTAACTTCGCAGAGAAAGACTGTACTACAGCTTTGGTCTCCTATTTCATTTTTTGTTTGGCTTGTTTGATTTTTTTGTCCTTACGTATTAAGGCTAGCAGGCAAGCACGAGGCGACAATGCGACAAAACTTTTTATACGAATATTAATGTCGTAAATCCGAAGAACAATAAATCTGTAGTGTAATTCCATATAAGTGTAAACTTAGATGAAGTCAACATGAACTGAAGTGAGATATCAGTCCATACAAGCAAGTTGGAATGAAAACTTGACTTTTCAAGCTCACTCCACCTTGGTTTTCACGGTGAGATGTTTATGGAATAGATCGGTTGAAGATGTGGTGTCGCATTGTCCTTTAAAATAACCACTAGGTACTCCCGCGCACCAAAAGAAACTTGTCTCTATTCCATATATAAACTTTATGCAGGTCCCCATTTCCTTTTGAACAAACGCCATCTACCTTCTCAGGCGGGAACCGATCCCGGAGCAACCCTCTCCAACAGATCGATGTTGTTATAAATAAACCGTCTAGCCGGGGTGGGGCGGCCCCACGACATAAAATAGATAAGTAACAGAAGGTTAGCTTCGTACAACGAGCGAAACCGGTCGAACGAGGACTTAGACCCAACTACTGTTGCAAAATTTTTCGAAAGACTTATCGCAGCCCTGAAATACAAAGGGCATTTTGAAGGAACACGGGTGAGTTTTAGTCAGTAAGAGCCTAATACTCTCTCCGCTCCGCCCAGAACTGGAGAAGTCATTGGATGATTTCCCATTAAAAATGAAAGAAAAAGCTTAACTACACTAAAAGTCGTTAAATACGTTAAAGGTAAAAGAATCAAAACACATATTTTATTATTTATTATATACTTTATTGTACACCTCATAATAAGAACAGGACAATCAAACTTAAAATAAGTGTACGTGTGTGTGTGTAAGTGTAGTGTGTAGTGTAGTGTGTGTGTGTGTAGTATGTGTGTATTTTGTCTCAGTCTTTTTATCACAACCGACATGTGTGTATGACTAGAGAAGCAACTCTCGTATTTTTAAATAGAGTTTGGATTCGCATCACAGGTCAAAATTTTCCCTTTATTTTGACAGGTTTTTGACATTGTTTGTCGCTGTAATGATATTGCCACTTGAATTTGAAAGTTTTTTAATAGCAAGAGTAGTGTGCAAAGACCGAAGCAGGTCGCTTTTCGTAGTTTCTGCCTTCCCAATGAGACAACAGCATGATAAATACAAAAAAAAAACGTTCAAATAGTTTACGAATAAACAATCAATTTGTCTAGCTTTTTCCCAACTATATTGGGGTCGGCCTCCCAGTCTTGCCAGATGCAGCAGAGTGCCAGTATTTTACATGAAGCGACTGTTTATCTGACCTCCTCAACCCAGTTACTGGGCAACACCATACCCTGTGGCAAGACTAACATCACGTTACTCTTTTACGCCTAAATCGCTGAACCGATATTGAAGAATTTTGGGATGGTGATAGATGGAACCCTGGAGATATTTATAGATAGGAGATAAAGAGAGAGAGATAAAATCCCTGGAGATAAAGTAGTTTATCTGCAAAATCTATACTAACGCGAGCGAAGCCGCGGGGACAAACTAGTCATGAACAACACAGACCTTCTGTGCTTGTATCTTTTCTGTGGCCAAGAGGTCGTTGACCTCAATGCATGGCTCTTTGATTCCTGCTCCATACTTTATGGGGTGACTTTTGCTTTAACATGGTGGCCGGTCAAGTGTGAGTCGTGTTTGCTGTGATTTTAATTTGTATGTATGAAAGTTGATGTTTTATATGTGATGGGTACAATATAGATTATTAGAATTAATATTATTTTAAAAGTTGAGTACTTATCCGGTTCTGTAGTGCGTCAGACATGTTTACAAGGAATCGTACTGACGGCTTCCACGCAATCGTGCGGAAGAAAATAGCGTCTTTGGCAGCGAGAACCCGGGCCAGTGACAACAGCATTCTAAGAACAGTGGCCGAGAGTGTGTTTTCCCCTTTTCTGAGACATTTTGTAAAGAAGATGACCAAGTAAGAAGCTTGCTCAACTTCTGTGCGAAATGCAAACAAAACTCCATTCGTTTTTTATATATGTGCCAACGCTAGATATAAGGAAAGTTACTAACACGATGGATTTCTGTTATCCGATTTTTGAAATGAATAATCATAATTAATATCAAACTATTCTTTGTCTGAAAACCAATCAAACTTAGGTGGGTAGATTTAGCAACGTTTGTAACGTTGTCATTCCAAATTCTCAATTCGGAAGTCGGCCATAGTTTAGTTACTTATCACATTACTAAGAATTATTTATATTCCTGAAAAACAATATAACAAAATAGGTGGGTTTAAAAAGAATATAATCGTTTTTTAGTCGACTTCAAAAAAAGGAGGAGGTTCTCAGTTCGATTGTATTTTTTTTATGTTTGTTACCTTCGTCTAGTTACTTCCGTCGTTTATGAACCGATTTGAAAAATATTGTTTCGATGTGAAAGGATATACTTTCCGAGTGGTTCCATAGAAATTTCTTCAAAATCGGTTCAGTACTTTGGTTTACAAATCAAAATACTTTGCTAAAAAAATATGTCATCCAAGTAAACGAAATTGCGTATTTTGCTTTTCTGTGACTTTCCAGTGGTGTTGTTAGGTTTGGGGTACCTACCGCTAAATAGTCAAAAGTAAAAATAAAAAATTCCAAAAAAAAAAATACAACCGACTTCCAAATGAAAAAACACATAAAATAACTTTAATTTTGGAAGACGGTAAATTTTTTTGTAAAAAATTTTATGAAAGACTTTGTTGAAGTTAGGAATTCTCTCTCTTTTCTTCTTCGAAACGTCGAAGAGAAAATGTTTTTTTTGACAAATGTGGGAGGAGCACAAAAACCTTTAAGTACTTTTCACTTCTAGAAATACAGGTTAGTACTATGTTATTATTCCTTCGAGACCAGTCATACTCAACCTAGTCCTAGTATACTCTTCCTAGGCCCTTTTAGCTTCTACAATTTATCATGATGGGCCGCGATAACCTACGTAAAGTTAAATAAAAAAAACCATCATTTCCCAATGTGGTGGTCCGCAAGGGCCAAAATAAAAAAGGTTTAAAAAATTTCACTCTTTTCACCTCAAAAATATCATTGATGCAAACTGATTCTAAGTTTCTTTAGAAATGTGTCTTCTATGACAACACTTTTTTTTTTTTTTTTAACTTAGGTAGTTTTTTTTTCTTGATTCCTGGTCCCTGCTAGCAACAAAGAAATCAAAGTGGTCCCGGGTCAAATAAAGGTTAGGAGCCACTAATCTACATGAATGGGATTCTTGAATTTGTGACAAATTACATGATGATGTCGAAAACTGCCCATTTGTCACTACCACGCTACGTATGCTATGGCATACGAGTAGGTTAACTTTTTCGTTTTGCTTACGGGTGACTCTGAAGATTTATTTATTAATTAAAACTTCATGCACTAGTAAAAACACTGTACAAAGGCGGACTTAATGCATTCGGCATTTTCTACCAGTAAAGCTTAGAGTGGTGCAGAGACATCATGACAGGTGCAAGTTAAAGGCAATACTAACAGAGAGAAAATAATCTGAATAGTCTCAGCGACGATCTTTAAGGGGTGATAGATAAATACTAGTAGTTAAGTGCTACATTGCCATACAGAAAAGCTTGGCAATTGAATATGGCAGCTCTAAACGTAATTTTTGTATGATTCTAAAGATAAATACTCACAAATAAATGTTTTGACACTAATTCGTATTTCAAAGGATACCATCTAACTAGTTTAAACTAACCGTAAAAAACATTTTCAGGACGAACTTCTTTCTTGAATATCTCCTTTGAGAAAAATGTCTTTAACACCAAGATTTAATTTAAGAAAAGTTAATCCTTTTGTAGTATTAACTAAGGACGGGCCAAGTGAAATAATTTAATTGAATTACTATTCAACAAGAATTTGCTAAATGTTTTTTAGAGGAGGGCAATTAGGACATTTATTAATTGAGACCTATTTTGAAAAGGTCGGATGGGGGACAAAAGTTATAATAAGATATTTAATGGAACCGCCAAGAAGGATATGCACAGATATTATTGTATGTGATTGTATAGTGAAGATTTTCAAAAAGATTACGTGTAGAACGCACAACCGGCGCGGCGGCGGCGTGCAAATACCACATGAAGGAATATGTAAGGATCGTGGTGGTTGGCGTTCTGTTATATCTGCCTACCCTCAAGGAAAAAGGCGTGATTTTATTTAAATTATCTAATCTTTGAGGCGCGCGTGGAACACAACGCGCCGTCGACCTGGGCCTGGTCCTTATCGGACGGCGGCTCAATAACAGCTTGGACTTGGAAACTTGGTACTTTCGGACTTAGACTAATTGCATCTGCGTTCCAGAATCTATGACCTGGAAAAACGATTCAGTAAGCCTAATAAACGTCAATTCACACGATCAATCACGAACAACGCAGCCGGTCGATTCTGTAAGCATATCGAAGTGAAGGTTTGAGTGAAGTTATCACGAGGTGAGCTGTCAATCCATATGACAGCACTCCGTGATCACGTGACATCCTGATTGTATGGATTGACAGCACATCTCGTGATATCTTCACCCCAAGCCTTCACTTCGACATGTTTACAGAATCGACCGGCTGTTTCGAATTAAGATTTACTGAGACTATTGAATAAACTGAGGCTACAGTAGGTAGTAAGGTACTAGACGGTAATTACAGGATTTATATTTACAGGATTATTAAAAAAAAACTCCATGTTTTTGTTGTCATAGGCCAAAAATCAAAAAGACATGCCAATTTGCACGGTCTTCAACGCAAAAAATTGTCCTTTTGGTTGAAATTAATCTGCTTTCATTTGCGTCTGAAGTGGTGTAATTAGGAGAAATTACTCGTTGTAGGTAAAAAATATTATTATATTTACAGACTTTTCGTGGACGCATTTAGCAAAAACTTGATACTTTTACAAGCAATGTAGGAACAGATATTATCAACATTAAATTTAATTCAACAAAATTGTGTACCTCACGGCTGCACCAAATAGGTGCAGTTCAGCAAAATACCAGACCACTAGAAGTTGCCTGACGTTGGTTTTCAGCTATGGTTCAGTTGTAAACCAGCGTCACACCTTTGGTTTAAAGCAAACTCGCTTTGAAACTGCCAACTAGCTTAAACCTCAACCTGGACAGGGAAAGTATAACCCATAACTAGTCATAAAAACCGGCCAAGTGCGAGTCGGACTCTCACTCGAAAGGTCCCGTACCATAAACCGAAAAAATACACGTTTCTTGTATGGGAGCCCCCTTCAAGTTTTTAAGGTTCCGTAGTAGTCAACAAAGAACCCTAGTTTCGCCATGTCCGTCTGTCTGTCTGTCCGTCCGAGGTTTAGCTCAGAGACGCTAAGCGCTATACATATTAATCACGCCGACAAAGTAGTCCTACATTTAGTGGCGATTAATTTCTTTTTATCGTCTACCCCGTGGTGTTGTGTGGTGTCGTTGTATAGGTCGTATAAAAATATTGAGGGTTTGTTAATACCATTTTTCCATCCAAGGATCCGTTTGCGAAATATTAAGATCTAAAGTGCAAATTTTTGCTAGAGTCAAGTGTTGAGCCCTCTGCCAGCTAAACGGCTGTTTTTGGAGACAAATATCACAGTAGTAGCATATAATATAACGATTATAAAAGGAAAACTATCATCGCTACATAGGCTCAACGAGTTAATGAGTAATAGTCAACCAACTTATAAAATGGAACTACGTTAGTAAAAAAATCCTAATAATTCCATAGAAAATGACTTAAAACCTAATGCATTTGTAACTTTGCAATGTAATAGTTAAGTACTTTTCACTACTTTTCTGGCATGGTATGGGAGACGGGTAACTACGGAACTCTACACTGTGCGTGGACACGCACTTGGCCGGTGTTTTTTATTTAATTTCATTTAATTTTTATTATTTATTGTTATAGAAAATGTCAACTGTCTACCTATTACGGTTCTTGAGATACAGCCCGCTGAAAAACAAACGGACGGATGGATGGACTGCGGAGGCTTAGTAATAGGGTTCGTCGGTTAACCTTTGGGTACGGAACCGTAAAAAATAATCCAAGTCCTCAAGTCAAAACTGACACGAATTCCTACGAAACACCTCGCTCACCAGGCTCGTCGTACGGTTTGCAACTTAAATCGGCTCGTGTGGTTGCCGGGTTGCCGACGCCGCTCGGTTGGCTGGTTGCTCCCGGTTATTCGGTTACAGTCAGTCTGATTAGTACCTGACGCTCAGCTTTTTGGGGTATGGTGTAAGGAGAAGAGGATAGCGATTGTAAATCTGTTGGTCAAGAAAATAGAACTTTATAGCTGGCATGTCGGCCTCTATGGTGAAACACAAGCGTATTATTATTATTATTACAGGTATTCGCATATTCCGTCTCAGTTAGATTAAAGTTGCACTTGGGCGTTGGGCGTTATTTTACCATTAACTTAGTGCTAATTCAATTTGACCTAATAAATACCTACCTGATGTTTCGATGAAATAATCAGATGCCAGAAAGTGTTTTTGGATAATATTATGGACTGCTGCCGCTGCCGCCAATGGCCCTGTCCTCGTGACTGTCGGATATCATCCCAAGGAAACAGGCTCACCAGCAGACGGCGAGCGTTGGGTGGTTCGCCTTCCGATCAGAATCAGGCCCGGGTCGACGTTGTGTTCCACGCGCGCCTCAAAGATATGCCAGAGCCTGCCAGGGTTACGGAATTCGTTCGAAAGAGCCACCACGGCCCTGGAACTCAAAGGGCATTTCGAGGAACATGGATGGCTTTTAGTGAGTAAGAGTTTGACACTCACTTCCGCTTCAGAGCCAAGGAGTCATTTGATAATTTCCCATCGGTAAAAAAGAAAAGGAAAAATCTATCCGAGATGTATTCTATATACCTACAAAGACACAACTCAGGTTTGGTCAGTTTGGGCGTCCACAGCTGCACACAAATGTGATGAAAAATTACGTCAGATATGCGAACTAAGCTTAACCGACTAAAAACTCGCTAAACGATCCCGCCTTGTTCCCCAAACACGTCACGCGAACATGTCTGCGTTCGCGTGACATGACAGGAGCGGCGATTTTCTCACAGAATTGATTTATTAAGTCCCATATCATTACGGTATCATATTTGATTGGTACGTCCTAACTGCTAGCTTTGAAGCTTTAATAGCTAAGTAGGTACTAAATGGGGATTGCAAAGTTAATTACCTAGTTGTGACCGATGATTTCAGGAGTTCGTGGTTAAGTATAAACAGTCGCATGGGTTGATTTCCAAAGTAAAGCAAAGCTCGCTGAGGCCAGTCCATGGATGTGTGGCGATCCATTACATACCGAGCCATACTTCCGCATTATTCACCAAGGTATAGTGCTTTTCGGATACGCCTATAATAAAGGACGAGTAATCTCGTGCTGTTTTATGTTTGATCTTCTCAATTTTCATAGGTGCTTCAGGCCCACAAAGATTTTTTTATGTAATCAGTCATAGCTTCTTGTGTGGTTTCCGGATGCAAGCGCCATACATGTAGATATTTCATTCTTTCCATAGCCACTATTCCTTTAATTTCCGTATTTCTTCCAATAGTCACATTTTTAGACAAACGGTTAGGTTTTTTATATTGTACAGTAGTCCAGCCAGTTTCTTCTTCCCGCTCCGACTGCTCAATGACGTCTGGGGCGCCAGTATAACTCGCCTGTGTTTCAAGTACCGTAGTAGCAGCAGATTTCGTGGCTCCACACTTGTTTACACTATGGATTTCGGCGGTTGGTTGATTATGCGTAATGTTATTTTTTTTAGGTTTTTTGGTTTTATTTTGACCAACGGCTCCAGCAAACGTAGAGTGAGAGCTAGTGGATGCCTCCTTCGGTGGTGGGACGATGCTGGATGATGTCTGAGATTGGATATTGCGAGCCAATTGAAGGTTGACTTTTTCTTCTATCACCGTCATTATTTTAACTAATTTGTCAAGATCTTTTTTTGTTTGCGTATATTGATCTTGCATGAGCATAATCGCATTTGCCTGAGAGTCCAAGCGGGCCATAATGTCCAATCGAAATTGCCGAAGTTCATCCAGCAACACGGAATCCACGTCGCTTGAAATTGTAGGTGAAAATTGGACCCGGGTACCTCGTTGGGAGTTCACATTATCAGGTGTTATGGTTGTGTGTAGTCTGGTGGAATCCCCTCTGACCGGTGTATTTATATTTCCGCGCTTCGGATTTAAGCAAACACACTCCGGACATACCCATTTCTTCTTATATGCTAGGGTAAATGTTATAAAAACATCTTGGTTAATTTTGAGACAACTTAAATCATAAGCTTTCATGCATTTTTCATTTGAGCATTCCATAAAGATGTTATCTGTTATAGTTGAACTGCAAGCGCCGCACTTTTTCTCCATTATTTTTGAATTATTATTAATCAAAAATCAAAAATTACGTGGATTTGTAAGTGTAACGCCAAGCGCTCCACTTTTCGCAGAAGTGCGACAAGGACGAATTATTTGTCGCGCGCAGCCTGTCTCTTTCTCCCGAGGAGGTGAAGAGCTTACCTCAGCCTTGCTAGCGCGCACGATATTGCACTCGCGAATAAAATCAGCGAAAAAGTTCACTCCACTTTAGTACTTAGTTTATTAGTTGTACGACAACAATACGAATCAATTTTCCATGAATTAACACACCATTTTTTTGGGTAAATTGCGAATAATGCGTCCGCACTCGACAGCGTGTTAAACAGTTGGTCCCGGCTGGCATTTGAAGGTCTTTGACAGTCATTAAGCACGGTAGTCAGAAGTCACACCCCCTGACAAGGCCAAGGGGTGTTGCGAAAGGTGGTGGAAGTCAGATAGGCAGCCGCTCCATATATCATACTGGTGCTGAGCTGCATCCAGTTAGAATGGAAGCTGGAAGTCATTTCACCTTGTCGCCAATATCTGTATAGCCTTATCCAAACTACACTAGAGTCGGTTCTTTGCTAATTGAGACAGTTTTCGAAATCAAATTCGCTTGTGGCAGCAGTTACGAATGGGGTGCAGAAGATCCTGGGTTGTATTCGTATTACTATATTGTAGTTGGTTTGGTAAAATTTTAACAGCAACAGCCCAAGTTCTGGTCATGTCTCAGTCACTTCCGCTTCGTGTCCAAACTCTTTTTCGAAACAGTTCCTAAATTTTCAGACCTAGGTATATTACGTATGCGCCACCAATTTTCACTATGATCCGTTCATTTATTTCCAAAAACAAGGACTTTGTTCGAAATACCATAAAGAGTAAACGGTGTCAACTGAGGATTTATATATTTATTAAAACTTTATGCACTATTAAAAAACACTGAACAAAGGCAGACTTAATCCCTTAATTCCTACACCAATCGATCGATCGTCGATTGATGATCGATTGATAGGTGTGATAACACCCTTAGGGTGGTGCAGAGACAACATGGCAGGTGCAACTTAAAGGAAAAACGGAGAAAAAAATACAACTATAGATACATACAAATAACCATCCATTTACTATGTACGTCTCCACCAAGCTCTTCTTAATACAGACATGTTATTTTGTATACCTGTCACATAACACCACAATACCCAGCTTCCTTAGCGTGATAATATGCACACAAAGTGTCACGTTACCTGTAATAGTATACTGACAATCTGGCACCAAACACAAGCGAGACGCATTGAGCCATCAAACAACATGGCTGATGTGGTCTGACGTGTCTTGTCGAGTGTGGCCTTGGTTGTTAAGTTTAGCGGAGTTGATTAATAAGTGGTTTTAAAGTACCTCACAAAAACTGATTTGCATCCGACACCCAAACGTAGGGTCTAGGGTAGGGCTAATTCTTTGGCATAACTCCGTCGTATACAATAAACGGTTTATCAGAATTTTTTTTTGTTCGTAATAGGTTTATTCCGAAATGGTCCCATTGGAATGTGTGGAATGTCGGGGATAACAACGGTAAAAAGCTGAAAATACACTCAACAAGCACTTTACTAATGTCAGTTAAAATATATAATAAGTTACCAGATGCAATTAAAAACGAACAGAAATTTAATATATTTATAAATAAACTAAAAAAAATCCTTATCAATTTATTATTAAAATATTAATGAATATTTTAATAATAAATAGAATGAATAAATAAAACAGAATATACAAAATAAAAATGAATACCAAAAATAATAAATAAAACCAAAGTCGAACTGAGTAGTAGAAAAATGTTTATATTTTATTTTTTTTCGAATAATAATTATACCTATAATGATAGCCCTCTTCCTCTATCCTAACTTGCTGTGCCCGACAGGGTCCACAATGATCTAAAATTATGTATATTTTATATATGTACCTACCACCTAAGCTAACATTGTGGAATGCAAATAAATATTGAGTATTGAAAAACGAAAAATAAGAGTAAACTAAAAACCACGACAAAGTAATTTTGCAACTAATTTTGGAAGTCGGTGTCAAAAAATGAAGAAAACCAGAAACACTGACTTCGACACCTTGTACTGATTTTTATTTGGAAGTCATTGTTTTTTTAAGCATTTTTTCCAACATTGTGTGTGCCAATAAAATGTTTTCTTTCTTTCTCCTATCGTTATAATCCCTATACTTCCAATATCTCAGTCACAGCAAAGACTGGATTTTTGCCTGATTGAAAATGCAACTCTGATTGACTGACTTAAACATAATTCAGAAACTCAAAATTATGTCATCTCTAAATAAGTAGATACTTATCTACAAAAGGTTGAAAAGCAATGGGCTCGCTCCCTATTTCATAGGATTTCGAAATTTAAAATAAGTAGATACTTATCCACAAAAAACGAACATAAATCACTAATATTTTACCGAGACAGACGCGCAGCGCGATTTTGAAAACGTGCGTTACACAGAGATAGCGAGATTTAAGACAAAATATCGATGATTTTCAATGGCGTCGTCCTTCTGGCAAAGCAGTGGACTGGTGAAATGTGGGGAGAAATGCGCCATTTTCATTCCTGCTGGATCTCTGCAGGATCCAGCTAGATCCAGCGCGGATGTAAGTAGACTGAAGTAACTTTTTTTAGCTGATTGCGAATCCGCTGGATCCGGTGACTGATATGGGATCCAACAAGCACAGAAAATTGCTGGACCCAGCATTTTTAGGCACTGCCTAACCTTTTGGGGAATATAGTCGTGCATTTATGTTAGGTTTTGCATCCTATAAGTACTCTGCAAAGTATGGACTGAAGTTTTATGGGACAATCGGCAAGCGCCCTAATCTCGGATGAAGAAAAGGAATCAAGTAAGGGGAGGCGTTCGTCACTCCGTAGTTTTTCTCTATCCCCGGAGGAAATGTTTGAGTGTATTCAGGAGGCATACCTACATCTATATGGGAGAGCGGGGCTAAAAATGCCACGGGAGAGTTGATCCGATTGAAATAGGCTTAAAAGATAGAAGATCCGATTAAAAGAGAAATAAACATAACAAGTAAATTCGTCATAAAACGGAACGCTGCAGCGCACCGATGATAACTATCTTAGTTTGGCCAGTTACGTCCTGTTATATCCCTGCTATATTAGACCCTTAAGGCTAGCACAGCACCCCGATAGATGACCGTCATGCGAGTTTGCCCTACGCGTCCCAGAGTTGCGCGCTTCAGTCCATTCCCGACCTCAGTCACAAGCGCTTGCCAAAAGATTTTCAAGTTTCTGCAAGGTGGTTAAATAATAAACCCTATTGCCTTTTTTTAAAAGACATTTATCTAAGGCCGTATAACAGTCCGATACATTGTTAAATTACAGCGGAACAACTTCCCCGCGACATGTTTAGCCCCGTTCTCCCCGACCTATACTGAATAACTTGTCACGAGATAATTAGACCATGGAATGGCCTAATAAGATTTATTTTGGCCAGGTTGATTCCTATGGGAAACACCTACTATAAGTAGAGTAGGCAGACTCAAGGGTAACTAATAACCAATAAATATAATTAATCCATTTCGGTTTCACGCAATTATCGCTTTTTATTTTTATTTTTAAGGCCAAGAATGTTAAATTAAAAGGTGGATAAGTCAGGAACTGACGACCTTTTAAATGCTTAAAATAAATAAAGATATCATAACTATGCCTTTCTTTTTTTTTACGGATGGGAAATCATCAAATGACTTCTTCCGCTCTGGGTGGAGCGGAAGGGCGTGTCAGACTCTTACTGACTAAAACCCATCCGTGTTCCTTCTAAAGCCCTTTGCGTTCCAGGGCCGCGGTGACTCGTTCGAACAAATTCCGCAACCCTGGCTAGTACCCATACACCTGCAATGCTCTTAGGTGAATTTCATTAATACGACCGATGCAGCAATGAACAAACCCACCTACTGGGTCCAAACATTAGGGAGTTACGCATGTACTCGAAACGAAAAAGAAAAGAAGATGTCACCAATAACTCCCACTTAACCCAATTTTTCCATGGTGTAAAGTTAAGTTAAAATATTCACTGCCTTTTAATCTACCACGATTCTTCCTGGATTTCGGCTAAGTGCCAGAATTTGTTTTTTAGGGCACAGTTTATCAAATATTATTTACAACAATCGTTGGCCTGATTTCGTTAAGCACCGATAAAAATAAACTTGTTACAACTAATAGCTAAATGGTCCAAAATCATTAACAAGTTAGGTACTTCTAGTTAATAGTTGTATAGAACCTTTCATATGCGATTCCAACTCGCGCTTGACCGGTATTTTAATAACAGAAATGTTTGAATACAGTCTCCCAAAACCCAAAAGAAATGCCAAGTTATATTTTATCCAATAAATCAACGCATTTATACAAACTCGTAAATAAGGAAAACGGATGCTAAAAGTCAATAAAAGTGGGTATCTTTTGCCCTAATCATGACCGACAGACCCATCTAATATGTCAATCAACATTAAGAAACTTTTCCTGAAGATTCGTTCCGCGACTATGTTTTCTCAAAGAAATTATTTTATCGCCCTAGGTACATTATGTATCACAATCATTTGCAGGTCTAGTATGCATGGACGGTTTATAAACGCTTGATACTTATTTATCTTGTTCAAGATTTTTTGCAATAGACACATCTGATTTTAACTCATTTAATATTAAGAGTATTTGCTCTATTTTCAAACGCTATAACGCTCAAATGACAACGTTTACTGCATATAACAACACTTAAAATATTTTTCATCATATCGATCAGTATTTATAACAAGATATGCTAGTCAAAGTCAAAGTCAAAACGTTCATTTCAATTAGGTCATTAAACGGCACTTTTGAACGTCATCGTTTACAGTTCAGTAAAATAATAATGTTACATTAATAAAGTGACTATACTGTCCATTCGGAAAGGTAGATTCTTATGGAGAAGAACGGACAAGAAACTCCATAGTTACTCTTTTCAAATAATGATTTTACAAAATTTGGTATACAAAAATTAATTTAATATTATGTGAGGACGATGCACCCAGAGTATGCTACTTAAAGGAACAAAGTATCACCAGCAGAGGTAAACTTATTAATTTCCTAAAGAAATTTAGGTAAATGGTACTCACATATTTACAAACATTGGAACCATTAATTAAACAACAGTGTGTGAGTCAACAGAAAAATAAAAACACAAAAAAAGAAACAGTATATCTATAAAGTTAATACATAAATCAACCAGTTTGACCTTCACCCTTGATTGTCCTATGGAGCAGGACCAGCATGTTTCCAAGCATTCTTATCCTGAATGTAATCTTCTAATTTGTAATATGCTTGTTCACAAAGTGTACTTTTAACATGAGTTTTAAATTTTCTTTCATTTAGTTCTAATATGTCAGAAGGTATTTTGTTGTAACATTTAACACAATACCCCATGAAAGAAGTGTGGACTTTAGCTAATCTAAAAAATGGTTGATCTAATTTGTCTTTATTTCTAGTATTAAAATTATGTCTATCACTAATTTTACTAAAAAGATGTCGGTTTTTCCGCACATACATAATATTTTCATAAATGAATTGGCAAGGGACTGTCATAATATTAATCTTTTTAAAAAGTTCCCTAAGAGAATCACGGCGACGCAGATTATAAACGGCTCTGACAGCTCTCTTTTGTAAAATAAATATGGATTCAATGTCAGCAGCCCGACCCCACAGCAAAATACCGTACGACATAATGCTGTGAAAGTAACTAAAGTAGACCAAACGTGCGGTTTCTACGTCTGTTAACTGTCTTATCTTTCTAACAGCATACGCGGCTGAGCTTAGACGACCCGCAAGAGATGTTATATGAGGCCCCCATTGTAATTTCTCGTCCAATGTGATACCTAGGAAAACCGTCTGATTAATGAACTCCAGTTTTTCTCCATTCAATATGATGTCACATTCGCTACTTTTAACATTTGGTAAAGAAAATCTAATACATTTAGTTTTTTTTTTATTTAAAACCAAGTTGTTTGCCGTAAACCAATTTTGGACCTGATGAATAGAGCTATTGACGTCGTCAAGATTTTGTGAACGTCGGTCTATTTTAAATATTAATGATGTGTCATCCGCAAATAACACCATCTTTGGTTGATTTTTAAGTAATTGGGGCAAATCATTTATGTAAACTAAAAAAAGGAATGGACCCAATATTGAACCCTGAGGAACGCCCATTGTCGTTTCCGACCCTATTGAGTTTACACCGTTTATCTGAACTTTAACCTGTCTGCCCATCAAGTATGAACTAAGTAAACCAAGGGCTCTATTCCTAATCCCATAGTGCTCAAGTTTCAACAAAAGCGTCTCATGGTTAACGCAGTCGAACGCTTTCGAGAGGTCGCAGAATATTCCAATGGCATCTTGCGACTCTTCCCAGGCGTTAAAAATGTTCTTTATTAGGGTGACACCGGCGTCAGTTGTACAACGCCCTTTGGTGAAACCGTACTGGTGTTCATGAAAGATGGAATTTTTATTAAAGTGACGTAACATCTGACTAAGCATTAACTTTTCAAACACTTTACTGAGAACTGGCAGAATTGACACCGGCCGATAATTGTTGGGTTCTTGAGAATCACCCGATTTGAACAATGGAACGACTTTACTGTGTTTCATGAGATCCGGAAATACTCCCTTGTCTACACTAGTGTTAAATATGACAGCTAAGTAGGGGGCAATAGTTTCAATGATAGATCTACAAACTTTTACAGATATTCCCCAAAGATCTTCTGTTGATTTAATTTTAAGATCTTTAAAAGCTTTTATAATGGCCTGGGGGTTTGTATGTTGAAACTTAAACTCCGATGAGCATACCTTTACATTCTTTCTAAGTAAGTCAGCAGCGAGCGTGGATGACGAGTTGAGAGCTTCTGTAGTTTTAAGAGGAATATTGGCAAAGAAGTTATCAAATTCCTGAGCTACCTCTGCGTCCGAATTTATTTGGCCATGAACAGTATTTAAATTTAATTTAGTTTCACACTATTTCTTCCTACCTTGATATTATTAGAAGATACCTTGTTATTATTCACTAATAATAATTGGTTATTTGAAGGGGTAACTTCTGTTGTCTTGCAGTTCAGTTTAAAGAAAGTATGCTATAACAACACTTTCCCTAACGTTCGTTTAGTATATTATTCCTATTTAGTATAATGTTCTTTTGATCTAATTATCATCTTGTATTATTGAAATTAATAATATCTTGTGACAACTCACACACGGTCATCCGATCCCAAACTAGGCAGAGCCTGTGCTATGGTAACCAGACAACTGATACACATACTTATATTTTTCTAAATTCATACATATTATAGATAAATGACACCTAGACACAGAAAAATGGTCATGCTCATCACACAAAGATTTTTCCTGGGTGGGAATCGAACCCACGACCTCCGGTTTAGCAGTCAGGGTCACTAACCACTCGACCAACAGGCCAGTCTGTGTTCAACTAACCGCTGAACAAAGAGTGACCACATCAGCTCGGGAACTTAGGGCACCCCGACATGGATAGGTTAGGTTCGAATGGGATGGCGAGCGAACTTAGGTTCCGTAATCCCATTCATGTAAGGTTCCTTTAAACCCTGCATGCAGAAATAGAAGCCGCGCGCAGCAAGGCTCCGTCAACTTCCCTTGGTCTCGAGTTCACAACCTTAATTTTAGACGAATGTACATTCGATTAAATTAGTGATCATTAGATCCGTGGCGTTTCCAAACATCACATCTTATTCGAGATGGCAATAAAGTACGCAGGACGCATACATTTACTAATTCCGTGCATGAGTTTCAGGACTTTGCTCTGCTGCTTTTTGACATGTCATGTTGACGGTTTTTTTTTCCTTTGCCTATTGTGTCCCACTGCTGGGCAAAAGCCTCCCCCATATCCTTCCAGACATTCTTTTCTTGCGCCACCTCGAACCAGCCTTCGCGGTGTGCATCCAAATCATCTCGCCACCGCTTTCTGGGCCGGCCTCGGTGACGCCGTCCATCCTCTGGCACCCATTGCGTGGAGACTTTTGCACAGCGGTCACTATGCATGCGGCTGGTGTTGACGGTTATACAATATAAAAATTATAACTTTCAATCATGAGTGTAAGTGTATGATATATCAACTAATGCTTACCTATATGAAATTAAATTAAGAGTATTTCTCTTGGATTAATGTATACTTATAAGTTGTTTATAACAATAGACGATTATTTTAAATGAAAATTATATCAAACGAAATTATATAATTCGTTGTTATACTAAAAATAGCTATGCCTAACATAACACACCCGTTTTTAAACGCTGGTGTCTATCTATGTATAATTATAAAATCGTTTGTCCTGATTACACTCAGAACTACCTATTAAGAAAGTTGTTTGAAATTAAGGTTTATTTTATAGCGTAAGCTTTCGGTAAGAAGAAGATCTTTTCATGAATGCCTTTGGATTCTGATACAGTATTGAATAATATAAAGAACGATAATTTTATTGAGAAAAGTTTGCATATAATAATTTGCACCCGTGAAAAACCGGAGTGGTTCGCTAGTTTGGCACGAAATAAAACAATTAAGTTTGTAGGTATCCATAAAAAAAAAAACCAAAACATAATCCCATCTTGGCTGTCGCGTAGTCAGATAAAAATAGATACATGTCAAATTCTTTAACAACTTCACAGATATCGTGTTACTAAGCACGCGATACGAATGTAGTGCGGAGGCCATCTTTGTTTCGTTGACGTAATGAAAATTGACAGGTTACTGAAATGTGGCGGGACAGACTGACACGCCAGGTTGGGTAGTCAGCTGTGATGCCTACTTAATGTAAAGAATAGTACAGTTGGTACCGAACTCGAATGGTATTCACTTATCAAAATATCCTTAAAATGATCTTAACTTCCAAACTAAGTAATATTATAATGAGGTTAAAGTGTTTTTATTTTTTTTTGTAGCAGGGTGTTACTGTCACTATGTGACTTTCTTGGCTGCAAGTCACTGGCAGACAAGGTAACCGATGGAACTCTAGAAGGATCTGGCAGAAATATGAATAGTATTTATGTAAATTAGGAATGTATTTTTTTTTTGTACATCAGACATGTAATAGCGCATTTTTAAGCGAGATGGCATAAATAAGTACTCTCTTAGACTCGCCTTATACCTTCCATGTGTCTGACCAGGTGATCACTGGGGATTTCTAAAAAAGTGCAAAATCAAATCAAAAGTCATTTATTCATACTAGGCCGAAAATCAGCACTTTTTTAACGTCAAAATTTATATGGTCAGACAGTCCCCCATATCGCCCAGCCCGTCACCACTTCCTAGTGTTTTAGATGTTGCGGAATTTGTTCGGAAGAGTCACCGCGGCCCTGGAACGCAAAGGGCTTTAGAAGGAACATGGATGGGTTTTAGTCAGTAAGAGTCTGACACTCCCTTCCGCTCCCCCAGAGCAGAAGAAGTCATTTGATGATTTCCTATCCTTGAAAAGAAAAAAGTGTTTTAGCTGCGTCTCTTGAAGGTTCCTCGTCGAAAACAAAAGATGGTAGCGACTCAGTGGAACGGTAGGTCTGCGGTTAAACTAGAGTTAGGTCAGGCATTTCATTGGAAGATGGAACACCGGGGTGGTTTTAGTCAGTAAGAGTCTGACAGACCCCTCCGACCGCCCCAGGGCGGTGGACATCCATGAGGATTTCTCCCCGACATCAAAAAAAAAAAGGCATTTAATTGTAAAACAACAGAATTGTTATGATATTCTGTTGTTTTATAATAGAAATGCCTGTACTACGTAAAATATGTGGGAAAAAATTGCCATAGAAAGAGATAATTACTGTGGTAGTGGACAAACAATGTAGCTTTTTCATGACAAAACTGAACGACACGAGGCCAAGTGACGAGATGGACACGACTAAAACAAAGTAAATACATAGACTGCATTCTTTTATGCAACTTATCATCACGCTATTCCTCAAACGGGTATGCAGACATGAAAACTATATACCTACTTACTCTAGTGTTTGCCTTTGGCGTCGCTTGCTTTAAAGTAGTAGTAGACTATCACCGTCTAAGGGGAGAAGAAAATCCGGGACCCTAATATGCAACGCTAAAACAAAAATTGACTATTGCTGGATTCGTGAACCGGCCGCAGTGGTGTAGGTATTTATTTATTTAACACAACACTTCTATCATTACGGGATATCCCAAAGCGATAGGGTGGTACTTAGCTTATACTTATTTTACAAATTATATAAAGACAGAAATAAGAGTCCCGCGCAGCGGGGCTTCGTCTTCGAGGCTAAAATGTTGAAATTGTAAATGTTACAGTCAAAGTGATTACATAGCTATTATACATAATGACTGGTTACTTCCAGATAATTAGCGATCTTGCCATAACAAATTAATATGTATTTTGTTTATTATAATTTTTTCAAGTGACCCCCACTGGCCGAAATGAAAGTTCGAAGAAACGTTTTAAAACGAAGCAGTTTGATTATCATTTGCGGCTTATTAACTAGCATGCAAATTTTTTAACATAACTGCTGAGACCCATAATAACTCCGTGTAGGCATGACCTAAAGTTCTGCCCACACCATCAAATATACAGGGCGTGATACAGATCATATCAACTACATCACATTGGCGCGTCAGAATAAATATTTAACTTTTTAATGGTTAAACTTAATTGATATTTCATCGCAGTAACCCACGTACAGGTTAAGGTGACGTTGTGAGTTTTAAGGTGCGTTCAAACCTCAAGATTGGACCCTAGCAAGAACCATAAAAGAACAAGAGAACAATATTAGTATCTCTATAGATAGTAAAAAATCACTCACTTATCTGTATTTTTTTTTAAATTTCGCAACTGAAATAGGTAATCTAAACCATAATAATCACTTTCTTCTCACTAGACGTCCTGTGCTGGACATAGGGATCCCCCAAGTGTCGCCTCATTGACCGGTTCTGTGCGTCTCGCATCCAACGGTTTCACCAGGCCACAATTTGTTTATCTACTAGTAGCCCGCCCCGGCTTTTCCCGAACATATATTTTGTTTTCAAAATTTTCTGTCATAAGTACCTTCTCCTGACAATAACAAACACAACAAAAAGAGAATTAGTGAAAATGGTCCACCCGTTCACGCGTGATGCCGTGACCAAGGGAAACAGGGATAGATACACTTCTGGACACATCTATTGGCCCACCTTAGAGTTTAGGTTTCGATGGCCCCTACCGAAATATGATTACTAGATTGAACAAAAACTGTTGATGCAGTTTTAAACCTGATACATTTTACCATCTTTTTCGATCGTATTGTTTTAAATTTGAATTCAGAATACCATACGACATGGAGCTACGCCTAACAAGTCGGATATGCGCCTTGTTAAAGGCAATTGATTTTTGAATAAAAAACATGTTTTATCAAATAAAGGTTTAATTTAATAACGCGTGTTGCCTCCATGGGCATCTACCACAGCTCTCATACGATTAGGCATAGAGTTTATCAACCGCTCTATGCAATTTTGAGGGATCATCTCCCATTCCTCTTCTATGGCAGTTTTCAACTCCTGCATCGTCTGGGCAACTGGCTGACGAGCCCTAACACGTCTTTTTAGCTCGTCCCACATGTGCTCAATGGGGTTCATGTCTGGGCTTCTGGCTGGCCAGTCCATAACTGTGATGTTCACATCCCGAAGATATTCCCTGACGATGCCGGCCGCATGGGCTCTTGCATTATCATGCATAAAAAGGAAATTTGGGCCCACATAGTCCGCGTATGGTATCACGTGAGGTTCTAAGCACTCACGAATGTACCTTTCAGCATTTAATGTTGGCAGCCGTGGTCCTGTAACAACCTCAAGTTGAGTTTTGCCGCTCGCGGATATACCGCCCCAGACAGTCCATGAGCCACCGCCATAAGCAACCCTCTCTTCAAAGCAGCATTGTGCGAAACGCTCTCCCTTACGTCGGTAGACCTTCTTCCTTCCATCATTGCCATGTAACACAATTTTAGACTCATCAGAAAAGAGTACACGGCTCCAATCTTGCTGTGTCCAATTTAAATGACTGCGTGCGAAATGAAGGCGCGCTGTTCGGTGGGCTCGCGTTAGTTTGGGCCCATTAGCTGGCTTGTGTGGTACCATATCGCGTTCTTTTAACCTTCTCCGAACAGTTCGAGCGCTCACAGATACTCCGTGGAAGTCGCGAAGTTGGTTTTGTATCTCAATGGAGGTAAGGTGACGATTTCTCAAGCTGGTCGTCACGATGAATCGATCCTGCCTTTCAGTTGTGACCCGAGATCGTGGCCTTCCTTGGCGACGAACAAAGCCGCCAGTCTCTAGGTACCTCCGATAAACATTTCGGACCGCAGATCGACTTAAATTAAGTTGAGCACTCACGTTTCTTTGGCTGTGTCCGGCCTGAATAAGTGCCACAGCTTGGGCGGCGACTTCAGGTGAAGTATACAATTTCGATTTTGGAGATGATTCGACGACATGCTAAGACATCAACACTTCTAAATTATTTTTTTTCCTAATCTATTCATTTTGAATACTTTTGGCTTAATTTTTTTTCTCTCTTGCTTTATGTGCAACGAGTTTTCGTTAATGCCAATAAGATTATGAGTGTGTAAGTATGATTAGACATGCGATTGATAATAGTGCCCACCCGCTAAAGAATAATTTATGCACTCTACTTGAAAATATATGTAGAATCTACGCCTTAATACCATAGTGTGTGCAAAAAAGAGCAGCCACGCCCCTTTCAATAGCGATGCTATCAGCATATTGGATTTTGTACTCATCATTATTACGTAAGCCAATGAACGATCAATGTTTATTAAAAATAAAACAGACTATTACCTACCTACACGTCGTTTTTTAAATAAAGAAATAAAGCAAAAAAAAAACATCATTTAATTTTAAGAAGCTATTGTGCGTACAGCTAAGGAGTGAGAATCCCGGACGGAGTCTGTGTTTCCTGCCGGTCGATTCTGTAAACATATCGAAGTGAAGGCTTGGGTGAAGTGATCACGAGGTGAGCTGTCAATGCATATAATCAAGATGTCACGTGATCACGAAGTTATATTAACAGCACACCTCGTGATCACTTCACCCAAGCTTTCACTTCGACATGTTTACAGAATCGACCGGCAGATTGTATAACCTGGGGGTCTTTAATTCAAGAGTGAACAGGTTATTTCTAGGCAAGCGTGCTCCATTGTCGACGACATCGTTGCTTTCCATCAGGTGAGACTGTGGTCAAAGACAAACCATTCAAAAATAATAAAAATAAAACTCCCTCGTTGGTCCAGTAATTCTGGAGACGGTGGTAGGTAAGGATGGTAAGTTCGACTGCTGAGTATAGGGTACCTACAGATTTCAATCCGCAGCAGTGTTATTGGGAATTATTTCACAAGGAATTAGTCAGTAGGCAGCCAGGAGTCTGGATGGATACTTGCCCGGTAAACTGCAATTCCTCTATATAAGGCAAGGTATATACATCCGTACTAATATTATAAATACGAAAGTAGCTCTGAGTGACTGTCTCTTCTAGTCTTAACGGCTGACCTGATTTGGATGAATCTTGGAACACGGGTAGACAATGCCTTGTATTAAAACCTGGGTACGACATCACGCGGGAGAAGTCGCGGCCACCAGCTCCAGTCCATTATAAATCCTGATTGCATAAAATCAAACACAACAAAGCATGACACACAATAATTACCAAAAAGTGAAACGGATTGCCAAACAGCATAATATCTAATAATAGGTGACAAACAGTCGAGCCGTGACCGGCTTTAGGCACATAATGGCCAGAAATGCGGCCGGCATTGCGCCACGGACGGACATACGAATCGTATTGTGACAATTCTATTATTTCTGATCACTGGTACTGAGAACTTGGGTCAATTTTGATTAACAATACAGAACAAAGCGTAACAACTTGAAAAGATAAAGGTGCATTAGCTGGCTAAACTGGACAAACGTTGTAATTAATAAAATAAACGTGTGTAATCCTCAAGGAAATGGGGAGCGAGGCAAGCGTGGCGAATATGGCAAACCCTCCCTTTTGGGGGAGGCCTATGTCTAGCAGTGGACGTCTTTCGGCTGATATGGTGATGGAGGTTAAGCATCAAGTTAAGACCGTACGCGATGACGGGCTACTGTGGACGCCCTCTGGCCCCAGCTAGGGGGAATAGGATATTAAGTCAAGTAAGACAACTAGGTACCTGCTGATATTTTCTAGGGGCAAAAAACAAAAAAGCATTGTAAACTCTTCATTTAAATTAACGACAGCTGATGTGGGATTATCTATTTTATTGACCATACACTGATAAAATGTTAAAATATTTTTTATGATCTAAGGTAGATTATTTCTTATATTTTTTTTTTCACATAGATGAAGTCGTCAACTATATGAAGTCTCACTAGCTAATTAATACCTATATTTTTTCACCCTTATCCATTATATCATTAAGTTTTTCCTTGAAAGAATCATTTTTACATGTAGCGCTTCTGAAACATCTCATCATCTGCCTAGCCTTTCCTCAACTGTATTGGGGTCGGCATTAAACTGGATTCAGCTGAATACCAGTATTTTACGTGGAGCGGCTGCCTACCAGACCTCCACAACCCATTAACCATGTAACACAGTCCTCCTTGGCAAGACTGGTGTCAGATTTTCTGGCTTCTGACTATCCGTAACGACTGTCAAAGATCTACAAATGACAGCCAGGACCAATCTCGGCAAGCGTTGCTTAATCTTGAAAATCGACCCGTGGCAATAGCGATAGATATCTTATTTCCAATATTTCTACTACTATTACTCTGTAATCTGAGATACCTACATTTCTTTTGCGCCGAGGCTGGGGCAGTTTTAGCTGATTTCCTATTCTTACTAAAGTTTATACATACCAATAAATTTAAGGCATATAACCCATATAAAAACTACTTAAACAATTAAAAATTAAAATTTGCCATAAAATGAAATGTAATGAAGATCCTGCATAGAAAAAGTTTAAGAAAACGCATAGTTTTTTTCAATAATAAAAAAACGATTTGTGAGGTTATATTTGCGTAATATTTTTGAGATCATATAACTGATTTATGGGAGGAGGAAAGATATCCCACTCATGCCACTCAACGTGGTCGAAGTCGACGGAGGCTTTATTCTGGTGGTTAAAAAAATAACCGCGGTTTGCTGGGGTAGATTGTCACAAAAACAATAATATCGTAGTTTTTCACACAAAAAAAAACTCAAATCACTGTCAAATTGTTCAATCCTAAAAACAAATAAAAGTGATTTAAAAAACCGGCCAAGTGCGAGTCGGACTCGTGCACGTGTTCCGTACCATTATTTATAAAAACGTCAAATAAAATAGGTACGTCTCTTGTATGGGAGCCCCCCATTATTTTATTGTTGTTTGTTTCTTGATTTCTAACGCGTCCTCGACTGACGATGAACTCGACATTTTGACAAACTTTAAAGCAAATCCTAGAAGTTCAGTGATCAAGGTGAAGAAGTAAACAGAATTTCGAAAAGCAAAATACACCGTGTAGGTACTAAAAAAATACAAATTCAAAAGTTACATTGAAGGGCGATTAGTACAAAAATTACTGCCCGGTGATGCTGAAAGACGACTTATTTTCTGCCATGAAATCGAGAGGCTCATCCTAAAGGATCAGTAATTTCTAAATAATATAATCTGGTCAGACGAGACAAACTTCAGCAATAATGGTATATACAACCGTCACAATAATCGCATTTGGTCCAGAATCCCTTACGCATCCGCGAGGTACGAGCGCGAGCGATTGTAAAAAACCGGGTCAAATAAATAATAAAAATAATAATAATATGCTGGCTGTACTACAATAGTCTCATTCATTCTAGATTATTAAAATGTTCGAGTTACTGGATTGCTTAAAAACAAAATAAATAAAAGTAAGCATTTGAGAATGTACTTATTAATAGGGAAATATAGGAAGCGATGGGATAGGACCAGGCACAGGGTACCTACTGGATTGTTGCATGTGCCGAAGTAGGTACTCAAGTGCCAAATAAGTGACACGACTGTGATATCTAAAAGAAAGAAAGTACAGTAGGTACAATATTTCCGTTGTAAAATCAAATTTTTATACAAGGCTATAAGGGATTAGCAAAACGCTGTTAGGAGGGGTGACAACATTTTCAAGCTCGCTCTAAGATCTAAGATTCTTGTATTTTTCAATTTTGTTTTTGCGCAAGTCCATGGCTTTATATTTAAGCATGAAAATACAAAAAATACTTTTCCGAGGCAGAGGGTTACACTTTTCGAGCCCGCTTCACTCTCTTACATTTTTTTTTCTTCAAGCTTTTCTAACCCGGCTAAACTGCCTTTGGTTAAAAACATCAACGTGTTTGTTAATTCCGTGCAATAAAAAAAAAAAAAAACGAGATGCTTCTTCCGTGATGTTTTTTTCTCCAAAAAGAAAAAAAAGAAGGAGTAAAGACTCATAAATAAAAACATAAAAAGCCTGCCTACTCTCCAAAAGTACTAGTATTTAAAAAGGTGGCAACCCTCATGTGTGTGCGATGTGCCAGCGCGTCGTTTCCCGCGCTTTACCGGTGAATTTGATATTTTTTCGGACAGATTATTTGTTTTAGTTGAGTTATTAAAGTGTTTGTCTGGTATTTCATTATTATAATAAAGTGTAGTAAATACTAAGGTCAGTACGTGTTGAATATCACATAAAAGTCATTTTGATTTCCCTGTTAGAAACCTTACTGTGAAAAATTTGTTCGAAAAGAAAACTCGATATTCATTTGTTTTCTAAAACAATTGAAGGTGCGGAAAAGACGCTAAAACTAATCCCTATATCTCTGTCTAAAGCTAATTAATAACTGTGTTGTGCATCTGAGTGTAATTTAATTAGTGTAAGTGAAACCAACGAAAATCATCGTGCAAACTGGGTGAGTAGGTATAATTTATTTGAATTATGACCATGTATCAATTTTGATAAGACGATTTCTGGTTTGCTTCTCTGGCCCATCCCACAGAAACCGTAGGTACATTGTTGCTGGATAAAAAATTTCTTAAAATCTCAATGATAGACCAAGTGAGGTACTCCGAATTAGAGCATAATCTACTGAAGTCAACAATTTATAGGTACTTATTACTAGATACTCTCAGGAAAGGAAGAGTATCCTTCCTTTATCCTATTGCAGGACAAGATCTACCTGTGTAGGTACAGAGTTTCATCCAAACCCTTGCAGCCATTAATTCGGGCAGAGGTAACAGACAGTCAAGAGTTATTTTCACTTTTATGAGTGAGGATAATTTGGGCATAGTTTTGTCTGAGTGTCTTCAATCACTAATCTCAATCTCCAAGTGTTTAGATCTAAGAATGTAATCACTTACATTTAGAACTTTTGATACCTATAAAATTGTTAAGTATATTAATATATTATAAATGATAATAATAAATTTCCAAATTAGGGTAATGGTAAAATGTAAAAAGCCTGTCATAAGCGATACAAGCCCAGTACTTTTAAATTTAATTGTTTTTAACATGGATTTTATGGTGTTCAAATGTTTTTATTATTTTCCTATTAGGTACCTACATAGATTATTGTATGGTTTTTTCTTTACTTAGTATTAACATTTTTAAAATTAAATATTTCTTAAAATCACTTTTAGAGACTTTAAGAGCGAGGAACCTCCTAACAATATGAACCATGTCCAGAAGTACTGCTTTCTGAATTAAGCCTTAGATCCAGCTGCCTAATGAGAGCATCCCAAGGTGTTGATGCTGACTACTCCAGACTTGTGGCTATTAAGATTGGCTGACACTTATTTATTTTTAACCAACTTCCAAAATGTTCAGTTTCATTGTGTTGTCTTTACTGAAACAAGGCCGACAACCGTTCTCCTGATTTCATCAAGTACCTATTTGACTTCTCTATCTACCACAAACCACAGTTATTTTTTTCTCGGAGTTGGTTTTAGCCTGGGGTAACTTTGTATGGAAAATTTTTTATTTTACTTTTTGTTGGTTGGTTTAGCAAGCGGGCTTAAAATATATAATATTTGTTTATTTATTTAACAGTTTATGTACACACATTTAACAAATATATACTTTAAATATGCAACTACGATGGTACAGAAAGGTAGTGTTCTTTCACTCTTCTTTTAAAAACTGGAAGAGTTGCAGTCCCTAATCTTAGGCGGCAGTGCATTCCACAACTGTACCGCATGCACAGTAAATGAATAGGAATAAAAATCGGTAGAGTGGGGAGATTTCTAAGGAGATTTCTAAGATGCAACCTGCAAGGCGCATCAGAAGGACGAGAATAGGAGAAGTGTTCTCGCAGATAGGAAGGCGTTTTAGGGTTGTGAAGGATGTTAAATAGCAAACACAATATCCGAGAGTTCCTGCAAAATCGAATAGAGAGCCACTTGAGTACCTTGCGAAATCCTGAAACATGATCGTATTTTTTAAGGTTGAAAACAAAACAAATATTTTGCAAATGCTCAAGTTTATTTAAAAGCTTCTCGGTGATACATTTGTAACTCTAAATACTTACTTTGCTCAGAAACTGGCTCTTATTCATAAACAGCCTATATTTAGCCAATGTTTTTTTTTTAAATTTATCTATACCTAGGTCCTAATATAATAAAACTGAAGTTTGTTAATTTGTTTGAACGCGCTAATCTCTGGAAGTACCAGTTGGATTTGGAAAATTCTTTTTGTATATGATAGCCACATTCATGACGACGGCTATAGGATATATAGGGGAACGGGAAAAAGCGGGATATGCGTGTAAGAAATCGCGGGCAAAAGCTAGTACCTATATGTATCTATAGTTTAAATTTGTTTAGCAGATTCTTACTATTGCAGAATACCAGATAATTTTTCGCGAAAACTTGTAAGTACCAAAATTTACCTTAATTTTATTTTTTTTAATTTTTCGGAATTTTCATTTTTTTTTTCTGCTTTGTCTTTTCTGTAGGGTTTGAGAAATGTTATAAAATCTTACCAGTCAATACTTCTATTGTGCATGAATTAAAATTCTGAAAGCTCTTGTACGGATGCTAGGTATGACAGAACATTAATTGGCAAAATATTCTAAATCCAGTCTTACACAGGGTGGATTTTGAGGCAGGCCGGTAAGGGCAGGTGAGCTGCGGGCAGAAGCTAGTGATTCTGCCATCGTCTTCGTCCGCGTGAATGTCGAAAATTATCCCAAGGGAATAATTTAACTCCCGTGACAAAGCCAAAAAAATCCAGACTATACCTAATCTATGTCTGCAAAATTTCATCCAGATCGTAAGCTCGTGGCTAAATAATAACAGCCGCACGAGTCAATCTTCAAGGTTAAGCGACGCTTGCAGAGATCGGTCTGCGGATGGGTAACATTCCGAGACTTCTCCGTGCCTCGGAAAGCACGTTAAGCCATAGGTCCCGGCCGTCATTTTTGGATCTTTGGCAGTTGTTACGGATTGTCAGAAGCCAGAAAATCTGAGTCTTGCCAAGAAGTAGGTACTCTGTTATCCAGTTAATGGGTTGTGGAGGTTTGGTAGGCAGCCGCTCCACGTAGAATACTGGTATTAAGCTGAATCCGGTTTAACTGGAAGTCGACCCCAATAAAGTTGGTAAAAGGCTAGGAAAAAAACCTATTTAAACATATTTAAATTAAAGATGATGATCCGTTCAGCAGTTCCGGCGTGATTGAGTAATAAACATCCATCCATCCATATCAACTTTCTCACTTACCTCTATAATGGTACTTACCTACCTAGTAAGAAAATAATCGGCTCACTAAAAATCCCATAAAACATTTGCTTAAAAGTCGTAACGTTCAAAGTTATCGTGGGCAGCATGTCGGTATCTGTGACCAATACTTATCTGTGAGACAACAATCGCGTTGCAGACTTGATTATTGCATTCGGTTACTAGATAGTTAAGGCGAAGCCAATGGGATTTTATCTTAATACTGGTCAAGCGTAGTTCGTTTAAAGCCGTGTACGCCCGAACGAACAAAACATGGTGAACACGAACATCGAACATTGAACTTTTGGTTCGTATGTATGGACGTAAACTAGCAAAGCGTACACGAACACCTTGGGAACACGGTTCTAATTATATATATATCTATATATCTTGGCACAACTCACACACGGTCATCCTATCCCAAACTAAGCAGAGCCTGTGCTATGGCAACCAGACAACTGATAAACATACTTATATATTTCTAAACACATACATATGATAGACAAATTACACCCAGACACAGAACAAATGATCATGCTCATCACACAAAGATTTGTCCTGGGTGGGAATCGAACCCACGACCTCCGGTTTAGCAGTCAGGTTCACTAACCACTCGACCAACAGGCCAGTCGATAATTGTGTTCGCGCTCAACCCCTCAGTAATCAGGATTCACCGTTGGAAGTGATCGACAGTGAATGTTGCATCAGATTTCTCCGAATACTGTCCGCACAGAACAACGATATTAAATCGTCACGAACATTTTTGACACACACATCACACAGTTTTCGATGGTCGTTAGTGGTACGCACGTGCGAACAAAGAGTTCGATGTTCGGGTTCACCATGTTTTTGTTCGTTCGTGCGTACACGGCTTAATGGACGTCCATACGATACAGACCATCTAGTCTATAAACTTCTATAGAATTCTGTCTGCAACATAGCAATGGAGACAAATGTCAGTGTGATATATTTTTTGAGTTCTTAGAATGGGCAGTAGCATTCTATTTGGTTCTGTGCATTGCAACAGCTACACTGGAATCGCAAACCCGCCTGCCAGCGTGGCGATTATGGCAAACACTCCCTTGGGGAAGGCCTATATCCAGCAGTGGAAGTCTTTCGGCTGATATGATGAGTTCAAAGTCTGTATCGTGTGGACCCATTGTAACGGTCGTAGCTAGATAGCATAAGCCGCATGGGTTGACCTTCAAGGAAAAGCAACCGTTGCAGAGCCCGCCCGGCCGTTCCATAAATGGTTGAACTATAATTGTAATACCGAGACCCCCCCCTCCGTGCCTCGGAAAGCACGTTACGCTGTTGGTCCCGGCTGTAATTTGTAGATTTTTTATTGTCAAGGATAGTCACAAGCCAGAACATCTGATACCTGTCCTGCTAGGGCTCATTCAGACGAACAGTACCACTGCAGCCGTCGCCACCTGCCGGCGGCAGCCTTCGACGCTTCGGCGATGGACGGCTGCCGTCGACGAAGGAGCCGACCACGACTGCTATAGATTTACGCGGCTCGCCACAACTGCAAGCGTCGTCATCTTTCGGCGGCAGGCGTCAATGCATCGGCGCAGCAGTTTTATCTAACGTTAACAAAGTGCCGCTCGTCTGTAAGAACCCTGAGGGGTTATCATGTTTCCCAATTATTAAAATTGTGGAGGTCAGACATAAGACAGTCGCCCCACATTAATAACCCCCAAATTAGGTTTGACAACAAACAAAATTGATTAGCCTTAAAGAAACGCTTTATGTAAGAAGTCGGTTAATAGATTTCAATTCCTATTTCCTAGCTAACAATCTTCGCAAAAAAAACAGACTTGTTAGGTAACATGGACTTCGCCTTAAGTGAACTAGTTAAACTTCACGACTTGACCGCTATTATATAGCTTGAAGCAAACAATAACATTTCAACATTTAACTTAAGTCATAATGTTCTGGAATTCCTTTAAATTGCTACAATCCTCGAATCATTAAAAGTGATACCTCGATCGCTTAAGATATTCAGCCCTTTCCATAGTTTTTAGGGTTCCGTAGTCAACAAGGAACCCTTATAGTTTCAACATGTCCGTCCGTCTGTCCGCGGTTTAGTTCGGAGACAATTAGCACTAGAAAGTTGGATTTTGATATGGAAATACATATTAATCACGCCGATAAAGTGGTGAAAAAATCTTGAAAAATAAAAATTTTTGTGTCCCCCTACACGTAGTGGCGATGATTTTTTGTCGTCTATCCCATGGTGTGGGGTGTCGTTGGATAGATCGTTTAAAAATATTACGGGTGTTCGAAAGCTATTTTTCCATCCAAGGATCCGTTTGCGAAATATTAAGCTTTATAGTGCTTATTTTTGTTTGAGGCGTGAAAAAATTCATGTTAGCAACATAAATAAAACAAATTTAAAAGGAAAACCATCACAGCTAAGTAGGATTTACAAGTTAACGAGTAATACTCGACCAATTAATAAATGCATAGAATCAAGTAAAAAGCACCATTCTTCTAAGTCGGCAATTGTGACGCGCAACTAACTACGGAACCCCACACTGTGTGGCCCAACACGCACTTCCCTGGTTTTTAAACATACTGATTAGCAGATTCGTTATAATTTTTTTCTATTGAGAAACTGTACTTAAAAGTTGTTTGAGTAAACTAAGCAAGTTTTTTTTATGAATTGAATAAACCTGCAATGTAGGTCGAGAGTTAGAAGCTTTACTTCTAGCTCTCGACCTACATTGCACGATTAAGCTTAATGACAGCTGCACGGCACAGGTCGATCTTCAACGATTTTCAAGGTCGGTCTATGGATGGTTTACTGAATTTTTCAAAGTGATACCACCGTCTCATAAATTGGCACTCTCACTTTATAATATTTATTTTCATAGGTTAGATTTATTAATTAATATAAATAAAACAAGGTAATGGGTAGGTAGGTACTTGATAGTTCTCAAGCCAAACAAATTAAATACTTTAGTTACGAGTATTTCCAGCCCACCGCTCCGTGATTCCACGTCGGACAGACTAAGATATTTGATAGTAGGTAGTTATAATTATACAGTTCGCCGGTACCTAAATACGTGTCGTAGGAATGCCCTGTGACGTCAGAGTCTGCGTACTATGTCGTGGAAACGCGCCAAATGTTGCTTAGGGCTGTCAGCAGCAATAGTAGGGTGGAAAAATTAAGACACCTACACACAGTGACAAATCCAGGGTTTAGTTTCGTTGGGGGTAGGGGGGGGGCTTGACGCCGCTGAGGGTACTGTCTACCCTAAAGTAAACACTAAAAAAGCACATAACATTTTATTTTGCCCTTAACCTTTTGAACGCCAGAGCATAAACGCATCGGCGTGTCCCCGACGCCAAGCCACAAATCCGCCGTACTTTTCCGCCAAAAGTCACATATTTGTGGCGTTTGGCGTACAGGGCACGCGCTTGCTTGTCACGTATATGTGACAATGGCGTTCAAGAGGTTAATATGTTTGCTAGGAAACCGTACAAGCCTCCCAGGTTTTTTTTCGTAAATTCTTCAATGACTTCTTTAGGATGTAGACTACCAAAGATATCTTGGTCTTTTGAAGTGGGGTGTGAGACCCTTAGCCCCCCCTGGATCTGCCTACACACAGATTTTTATAATGAATGTAGTAAAGATGCGGCCGTCTAATCCTGTGACACAGACCTTTACTCGCGTAGTTGAAAACTGTCAGAATGTAGCATTTATCATGTTAGCGATATCAGCTTTCATGTGAGAGATGTGGGCTGAAACGTAGAAAGTAAAATAGCTGTAGAACTATGGACAGATCTGACATTGGAATGCGAATTTTCCTAACGGAAATAACCCTTCAGGTAGATATCACAGCTTCCTCTTATCACCTTGCGCCTTCGGCTTTTTACTAAATTCATATGAAAGTAAACCATTCGATACTTACTACGTATATTTTTTGCTAATCTCCGAAACGGCTGTACCGATTTAGACAGGACTTTCATTGGCAGATAGTTCATGTTTTAAAGAGAAACTTATGCTTTTATTTTACGAAAAGGTTAAGTGATCGGTGCAAATAAATTAAATACCCATGAAATTGTGAACAAAGTGACATGTGTGCTGTAAAACCGAGTTCGACGCATACGGAGTCGCAGGCAACAAGCTGTGCCCGCGGCTTCGCTCCCTTCACCAACAACCGTCAACCGTTACCTACCCTACTCTACCTACCCTACATACCTACCCCACATACCTACCCCACATACCTACCCCACATACCTACCCTACATACCTACCCTACATACCTACCCTACATACCTACCCTACATACCTACCCTACATAGGTTTAGGTTTATTCTCAAAAAAGACACAAAGTCATTTACATGAGAACAATGTTTACCTTATGCTCCTATATTGACTTCGTCAATAAAATAAATATTGAGTATTTCACTCATCCGATGCATTCCCATTTGTGTAATTATTTGCCTCGTTATTATTTATTTATTAAATATTGGGCTAATTCCTTCTTAAATGCATTGAATGAGTGTACATTTTTTATGCATGACGGTATATTGTTGTACAACTGTGCTCCTTCAAATGTTAATTTTTTCTTACCGAACTTCGTTCTCATTTTTAACCCCCGACGCAAAAGAGGGGTGTTATAAGTTTGACGTGTCTGTTTGTCTGTGTGTCTGTCTGTCTGTCTGTCTGTCTGNTGTTGTACAACTGTGCTCCTTCAAATGTTAAATTTTTCTTACCGAACTTAGTTCTCATTTTTGGTAAGATAAGTAAACTAGCTCGACGTGTACTACGTTGGGTTACTTGCTTGACTTTAGTAAACGACAGATTTGTCTGTATACTTTTGTTGAGAGCTTTCCGGATAAAAATACAAGTGTTGTAAATGTATAGCTGTCTAATGTTCATTATTTTTGTTTCTTCATACACTGTGCTTGTTGATGTTAAATATGGATAGTTAAAAATCATTTTTATTAATTTGTTTTGTGCAACCTGGAGATTATCCAGCTTTGTTTTGGCCGCACTGCCCCATACATCAACCAGATAAAGCAGGTGTGGTTTTACTAGGGTGTTATACATACCTACCCTACATACCTACCCTACATACCTACCCTACATACCTACCCTACATACCTACCCTACATACCTACCCTGTAATCTGGCGACCAAAACAAAAAAAAGAATTAGCCAAATCGGTCAAGCCATTCTCGAGTTTTAGCGAGACTAACGAACAGCAATTGATTTTTCTTGATTGTTCCTTCTAAAGCCCTTTGCGTTCCAGGGCCGCGTTGACTCTTTCGAACAAATTGCAATCCCGGCAGGCTCAGGCCCTAGCGGGCCCCGTCTCCTATGTTGACATCCATGTGCCATCGACCCGGGCCTGGTTGTGATCGGACAGCGAGCCACCCAACACTGGCCGTCCGCAGGCCATCTATTGACAACCCTACACTACAAATGCGTAAACTGCGCAGACGCTGAACAAAACGTCTCCATTTCTTCGTTGTTTTATATCCAACTAATTATCCGTACCCAATGCCAAACACTAAGACAATGCTAACTATTTAGTTTTATTTAGTCGCTTTTAGTCTATTTAGTTTTACATAATGTCTAGACTGAGAGTGATGGGCTAAATTTAGTCGCTCATCTGGACGCATTTCTTACTTAGCCCAGTTTAAAGATGTGTTTCCACCAGAGATGCGTGGCGAGGGATGTGTTTTTAAGAACCAATAGAATCACTTAATTTAACTAGCCTATAGCGAGGCAAGGTAAATGAAGTGATTGTATTGGTTCACACAAACACATTCCTAGCTACGCATCCTCTCAAATCTTTGGTGGACACGCAGCCTTAGAACACCGTGTAGCGTTTAGGGATTTTAACAGACTTATAAAAAAACACGAGGAGGCTATCGTTCGTCACTTGTTTCTGTTTGGACGTTATGTGCTATGACCTGAAGAGTTCCGTGAGACTTGCGTAGACGTTCGATTTTTTGTTCTTCTGACCCGAATTGGACCTGAATTTTTTTTCCGGCACACTGTAATAAACACATCCATTATGGGGTACCTTTCTTGACGTGGTCACGTGCACCTGCACATTTGTAGTATCAGAATGATGAGATAACAGAACCATTTTGAAAGAATTTAATGCGTTTTTCTAATTATTTTGTTTACCATAGTCCTTATTTTGGTAGTCTGAATGATTTCTAAAAGTTTATCCATCTATTTTAATGGGACTTTATACATACCTATATATAGTAGCATCTTACCAAAATATCAAGTTCCCAAACTATGTATTGAAATGATTTTAAAGATTCTTTGCCGTGACCTTTATTAGTTACCGTAAATGATTATTTGAAAACTTACTTCTGCCCGCGGCTTCGCCCGAGTAAAAATGGGACTTTTCTTGCAAGAAACCGCTATTTTATTCGAAAGAAAAGTAACCTGAATGAAGTACCTGCCAATGAAAGTCCTGGCAAAATCGGGCCCACCGTGTTTAAGATTACCGGAAACAAATTGACAGAAACTTTTTTTTAAATTTATTTGTATAAATACATGTAGATGTATAAATAGATAAATATTTATTTTATTTTGGTTCCGATTTAACAAGCATTTTAACATCCTAACTGTGTTTGTTCCATGTAATAAGCTTGTTACAACAGTTGATTTTATAACATTATCACGATTAATTAGTAGTTGGCTCAGCAAGTCTTTATATTCCTAATGTATAATTGGTTATAATCTCAAATAAAATGTCCTAAAGAACTAAATACCTGACGTCACTCAAATCCTACATCGCGATATAAAAGTTCTCGGCGCGACTCGAAAATAATACAAACCACGAAGTTGCCTACTTGACACAACACCCGTCTAGTCGGAGGATCCTCCCATTTCAATTGATGTTATTCTATATCTCTCCAGAAGAGAGTAACAGTATCCATATGAGGGTGCCCACAGAACAAAAAAAAAACAAGTAAAAATAGGTAAGTAGTTGTTCTATTTTATGTTCATAAATAATAAACTTATGAATAAATTACACGTATAATATTTTGTAATGAATTAAATCAAAGTTCTCAAATGTTCTCAAATGTTGGGTACGAAACCATAATTCGTATTTTTTATGTAGTACAGAATGAAAAAACATTAAACTTTGTTGACACCGATACCCGGTATTAGATAGTATAGTAAAACGTGCTTAAAATGTCGGAGTCTTTAGAATTATACAGTAGACTTTGAACGTTGCACAGAGTCACACTGACTCTGCTCGTCTAACAGCTGAGTGTCAGAGCTGGATGTCCATCGTACTCTTCCGTAACCTTGGTTGTCGTAAAGCGCCTCGAACGGGTTGACATCATCTCCATCGTTTTGTGTCGGTGTCGTCATAGCATCCCTACGACGTTTAGAGAGTACACCAAATCTTGTATTTGTTATATAGTCGTAATTTCGTGCAGTTGGTGTAATTTTGGATGATACAGATTCGGAATCATAAGACATCAAGGCAAATGATAGGTTAGCTCCTTCATCCGATTCTCTATTCGTTAGACACATTGAACCTCCTTGATTTTGCTCGATTGTAGTTTTGTAGTAATTGCTCGATGTTCCTGATGTCTCAGGATCTTCACATATACATATGTTAGATGAAACGTTCGAGTTAGAAGCGTTTCCTTTGCTAATACCATGCATTGTTTCAAATGATGGTATAATCATTCTTCTCAGGGCATTAAGCATGACAGAAGTTTCATTATCATTAATTTCAGTGGTACAAGCTTGTAGCGGTTTTGTTTGTGTTTTTGTGCCACAGACTGTCCGGCCAGGTTTAACAAAAGGATTCGAAGGATTACTCGAGATGCTTAGGCTTACTAGAGATGGGCTTGCGATCGTAACCAAGTCCGACTTACATTTTGACTGAATGTTGGCATGCCCACCTTCAACACTGTCGCTGCAATTCGGAACGCAATAAGTACTTTTATTTTCTGAAGGCTTTCTTGATTCAAAATATGGTTGTATGGAAAAAGATTGTGATTTGAATGTGATTTTTGTCTTCATGGGAGTTTTGGATTCCCCGCTTGTAGGTAAACCTTCATGACAGAAACACGTGGTTGTGCTAGATTCTGCTGAGCATATTTTCTCCTTAGCCGCAGGACTTTCACGACAGCATGTAGACTCCTCATTTCTCATTGACGGATGACTGTAACTCTTGTGATGCATGTAAGTCAGAAATGTGTTATTGGGCTTTCCACACGAACAGGTGTGACTCGGCTTAGCGGTCACGATGTGCTTTGAGAACTCACAGCAGGTCTCACAGTTTCCATAAATGATGGGTGTCTCAGGCTCATTAATTTCAGAGGCACAACTGGGAGTGCGAGTCAAAATTCGCGTTTTGCATTCACAGCCCTTTTTTATCACACTGGGGAGTTTGGGCACACAGTTAGAATTATATACGCTTTTGATATTGGACATAGTACTGATTGTTTCAGGCGCACTGGGATTTCCGCATGCACATCCACCAACATTCTTTTCAATTTCACGGCTTGCAAAAGGTTTTCGGGTCACAGAGGTCCCACAACTTCTAGTTGGTGTTTCAAACTCACTGTTTTTCGGGGTGAAACTGGTCGTTTTCGTCATAGTAGGCTTTTCTTTCTCAAAAGTTTTGGTACTTTTCGGTGACTTCGCACAGCTTTCACAGGGATTAGCGGCTTCATCAGGCTTTGGGACTACACATACCTCACAGTTCCCACAGATTCCAGCGGGTGTCTCGGTCTTATTGGTTTTCGGGGCACAACTGATATTATTCGGGTCACAGGGCTTTTCATTTTCACAGTTGGTCGATTTCGTCGCACAAGTCGTTTCATTTTTACAGCACGTCGTTTTCGTTTCACTGGGCTTTTCACTTCCACAGGTGCATGTCTTTTTTATCGTCACACTGAGATTTTCTTTCCCACAACTGCTTCCACCACACGTTACGGTTTTTAAGGTATAACTGCTATTTTCTGTCGTGATAGGCCATTCGCAACCACAACTCTTATCTTGTTTTGAAGTAGCACTATTACCATTCGTATCGGTCGAAGTGTCTAGCGTTCCCGCCACTTTGCAACCACACTTACAGACAGCACACGGCTTAGGGATTTCAGGAGGGAAAAAGGTCGCACTGGGCCTAGAGATCACATTGGGCAAATTGGCGTCACTGAGCTTAGAGGTCGCAATGGACTTAGCGGTTGCACTGGGCAGCTTAGTGGACAAAGTAGGCATATTGGTCCCACTGAGCTTAGAGGCCAAAGTGGGCATTTGGGCCCCACTGAGCTTAGTGGTCGCTTTGGGCATACGGGTTGCACTGAGTTTCGAGGTCGCATTGAGCTTAGAGGTCGCATTGAGCTTAGAGGTCGCATTGAGCTTAGAGGTCGCATTGAGCTTAGTGGTCGAACCGGGCTTAGAGGTCTCACTAGGTATAGCGGTCTCACTAGGCTTAGAGATCTCACTGGGCTTAGCGGTCTCACTAGGTACAGAGGTCTCATTGGGCTTAGAGATCTCACTAGGCTTAGAGGTCTCAGTCTCACTAGGCTTAGATGTCTCAGTCTCACTAGGCTTAGATGTCTCAGTCTCACTAGGCTTAGATGTCTCAGTCTCACTAGGCTTAGATGTCTCAGTCTCACTAGGCTTAGATGTCTCAGTCTCACTAGGCTTAGATGTCTCAGTCTCACTAGGCTTAGATGTCTCAGTCTCACTAGGCTTAGATGTCTCAGTCTCACTAGGCTTAGATGTCTCAGTCTCACTAGGCTTAGATGTCTCAGTCTCACTAGGCTTAGATGTCTCAGTCTCACTAGGCTTAGATGTCTCAGTCTCACTAGGCTTAGATGTCTCAGTCTCACTAGGCTTAGATGTCTCAGTCTCACTAGGCTTAGATGTCTCAGTCTCACTAGGCTTAGATGTCTCAGTCTCACTAGGCTTAGATGTCTCAGTCTCACTAGGCTTAGATGTCTCAGTCTCACTAGGCTTAGATGTCTCAGTCTCACTAGGCTTAGATGTCTCAGTCTCACTAGGCTTAGATGTCTCAGTCTCACTAGGCTTAGATGTCTCAGTCTCACTAGGCTTAGCGGTCTCAGTCTCATTAAGCTTAGATGTCTCAGTCTCACTAGGCTTAGAGGTCTCAGTCTCACTAGGCTTAGAGGTCTCAGTCTCACTAGGCTTGTCGCATTCACAATCATCATCATCTTCTTCGGTTTTAGAGACAAGACCAGTCGTTTCGGTCAAAATGGGCAATTTACATGTACAGCAATTACTGGGCACAGGGATCGCATTGGGCGGTTTGCATGCACATCCTTCATCATCTTTTTCGGTTTTAGAGACAAGACCAGTCGTTTCGGTCAAAATGGGCAATTTACATGTACAGCAATTACTGGGCTCAGGAATCGCATTGGGCGGTTTGCATGCACATCCTCCATCATCTTTTTCGGTTTTAGTGACAAGACCAGTCGTTTCGGTTAAAATGGGCAATTTACATGGACAGCAATTACTGGGTTCGGTTTTGGTCACAATGGGCTTTTCTTTCACACAGGGGCACCCTGTATCATTGGTCGTTTTGGTCACAATGGGCTTTTCGTAACCACAGCAGTACTCATCATCAAACCTTTCGTGTGGTTTGGGTACGGGAGGCAGTTTGGGTACGGGCGGCGGTTTGGGTACGGGCGGCGGTTTGGGTACTGGCGGCGGTTTGGTTACGGGCGGCGGTTTGATCACACTGGGTTTTTTGCAACTACCCGTACAGGTATCACTGGGCGTAAAGGTTTCGCCAGGCTTTGGGACCACACAAGCCCCACAAGTCGAACACTTTACACTAGATGGGTTTTGGATGGGTGATATTGTCCCACTGGACATTTCTTTCTCAGGGATGTAATCTTCTTCCTGCTTGAAAACTTTACAGTTATAACATAACTGTTTACATCCTCCATCGCCCAATTCAGTTTTAGAGGTAGAACTGGTTATTATTGTCACATTGGGCTTTTGCTTCGTACGCAAGCTCCCACCATCCTTTTCGGATTTAGATATAGAAGAGGTCGTGCTTATCGTACCGGGATTTTTGGTTTTAGATACCAGAGTGGCCATAATGGTCATGGGCTTTCCCTTCTCACGGCTACCCTCTTCACCCGTTTTTGTTTTAGAGGTAGGACTGGTCGTTGCGTTAACACTGGGCTTTTGCTTGTCAGGGCAGCTCACATCACCCTTTTTAGTTTTACTGATAGGGTTAAAAATTTCGGTCATACTGGACTTTTCCTTCTCACAGCTCAAACATTTAAGCACATCAACCTTTTTGGCTTTAGAGCTGGGACTGGTCGTTTTGGTTTCACTTAGCTTTTCTTTTTCACAACAACTGTAATCACCCGTTATGCTTTCGCAAATATCACTGAGCTTAAAGGTTTCAGCAGGGGTGAGCACGCAAGCCCCACAGTTCGCACATTTTACACAAGGTCCAAGACTGATATTTCCAGCTGCACTGGATTTTGGGGGCGAACTGGTCGTTTTAGTCACTTTGGATTTTTCCTTCTCACGGCCGCTTCCACCATCCCTTTCGGATTTAGGTGGAGTGGATGTTTTGGTCTCTTTAGTTTTAGGAGTAAAACTCATCATTTTGGTCATATTGGGCTTTTCTTTCACAGAACTTTTTGCACCTCCGCTTTCGATTTTAGAAGTAGGACTGGTCGTTTCGGCTACACTTGACTTTTTCTTCTCACGGCTGCTCCCATTATTCCTTTCGGATTTCGTGGTAGGAGTGGTCTTTTCGGTCGCACCTTTTTTGGTTTTAGAGGTCGCTTCGGCCGCACTTGGCTTATTGAACTCGTTTCCAACCCTATAGCCCTTTCCAGTTTTAGAGATAATAGTGGCCATAACGGTAGTACCGCGCTTTTCTTTCCCACAGCAGCTCTCATCATCCCTTTCGGATTTAGATGTAAAACTAGCCGTTTTGCTCAAACTACGGCTTTCTTGGCCGCAGCAGCTATCATCATGCCTTTCGGGTTTTTTGCAACCACACGTACAGGTATCACTGGGCGTAAAGGTTTCGCCAAGTTTTGGAATCACGCAAGCTTCACAGTTCGCACATTTTACATTAGGGGGCGGTGGTGGAGTGGGTGTTTGGGTCCCATTAGTTTTTAGGGTAGGAGTCTTCGTTTTAGTGGGCTTTTCTTTCACAGAATGTGCCCCACCTTTTTCGATTTTAGCAGGCTTTTCCTTCCCACGGATTTTACAATCCCTTTCGGATTTAGAGGTATGATTGGTCTTTTTGGTCACAATGGGCTTTTCATAACCACAGCAGTACTCATCAGACCTTTCGGGTGGTTTGGGTACGGGAGGCGGTTTGGGTGCGGGAGGCGGTTTGGGTACGGGAGGTGGTGTGATCACACTGGGTTTTTGGCAACCACACGCGCAGTTAGCACCGGGCGTAAAGGTATCGCCAGGCTTAGGGACCATACAATTCCCACAGTTCGAACACTTAAAACTAGTTGGTGGTTTGATAACGGGCTTTTCGGGCTCAGCTTTGCCCTCTTCATTCTTAACGATTCTACAGCCATGACTAGAGTGGTCGCTATAATTGAACTTTTTGCTTTCAACTGGAGTCTCAGGCGGTTTTTTTACTTCTGGATCTTTTTTAGGTTTTTCATCACACACTATTTTAACAGGAGGTTTACTAGGCGTTTCATCTTCTTCACAGGAGCGTTTACAGGCCAACTCTTCGAGTTTACCCTTTACAGAACCACAACATTCGATAAAATTATCTACATTTGGAGTTTCGTTTCCAGTCTTTAATTGTTTTGCCAAATTTACTAATTCCATTAAGCGTTTCATGAGATGATCCAAACGTATTTGAGTTTCAGCCATTTTTGGTGGACAGCAGATGCCTTCTTCACTTTTTCCAGATTTAGAGACAAGACTGGGCGTTTTACTCGCACTGGGCGTTCGGCTCGCACTGGGCGTTCGGTTCGCACTGGGCGTTCGGCTTCTACTGGGCGTTCGGCTCGCACTGGACGTTCGGCTCGCACTAGGTGTTCGGCTCACACTAGATGTTGGGCAGCAAATTTCGCAACCACAGCTCCCTCGATCCATTTCGTTTTCAGAAGTAGAACTAGACTTTCTGGACGCATTGGGCTTTCGAGTCATATTGGGCCTTTCATTTACACAACACCTCCAGCTTTCAAAATTCTTTTTAGCTTTAGAAGTAGGACCATCGTTTCGGGTTAAACAGAGCATTTGAGTTGCACTGGGCGTTCGGCTCCTAGAACACGCTCGACACATACTAGACGTTTGGCTTCCACTAGGCGTCGTACAGAATTTTGCGCAGTCACAGCTCTCAATTGAACTAATAGTTTCGGCCGCACTGGGGTTTCCGCAATCACAACTCGTGTCTTGGCTTTCGCTTTTTGAGATACAACTGGCCGTTTTGGTCACACTGGGCTGTCGGGCTACACTAGATTTTTGAGATACACACGGCATTCGGGTCATACTTTGCTTTCGGGAACCACTGCTCCCACGAGACCTTTCCCCGTCTTCACTACCGCTTGGGCCGATATAGCTCTTGCCCTCTTCTTCTTTATCAGATTGTGTCGTTCGTGTAACAGTTTTGATTGTAATTTTCTTACTTTGCTCGTTTAAGGTTCCATCGGGATTCTTTGATCTCGTTATCGTGATTATTTCTTCGAACTTTGTCACAAAATTGCCTAAAGTATCTTTGTCAACTGGTTCTAAACTCAAAGCACTTGACGTACGCACTGGGTGTGTTGACGGTACCATTGACTGTTTTGACGGCACTTGCTGCGCTGTCTTGTCGTGTACTGGCGGTGTATAGGTGACACTAGGAGCCTTACTACTACTACTAGGAACCTTACTACTACTACTAGGAACCGTACTACTACTACTAGGAACCTTATCTTTCAGGGAGCAAACACACGGTGGTGTAGGAGAAGACAACTTCTCGATTTTATCCTTGACGGCATCACAACACCTGATAAAACTATCAATTTTTATAGGAGTTTCACTACTGCCCTTCAAATTACTGGCCATTTCTAATAATCCAATTAAGTGTTTCATGAGATGCTCCAAACGTTCCTGAACTCCATCTGTTTTCGTTGGTGTAGTTTTTTCATTTTTAGTATTACTGTCACAAACACACAGGTCTTTTGCAGGTTTTGGTGGCATCATTTTGGCACGAGGGGCAGCTGTTGGAATTTTTTGTGGTTTTGGTGGGGTTTGAAGCTTTGGCGGAAGTTTCTCACAACATGGAGCACTTTGTGGTTTAGGCGGGACTTTGGGTTTTGGCTTCTCTTCGGCACAACATGGAGCACTTTGTGGTTTAGGCGGGACTTTGGGTTTTGGCTTCTCTTCGGCACAACATGGAGCACTTTGTGGTTTAGGCGGGACTTTGGGTTTTGGCTTCTCTTCGGCACAACATGGAGCACTTTGTGGTTTAGGCGGGACTTTGGGTTTTGGCTTCTCTTCGGCACAACATGGAGCACTTTGTGGTTTAGGCGGGACTTTGGGTTTTGGCTTCTCTTCGGCACAACATGGAGCACTTTGTGGTTTAGGCGGGACTTTGGGTTTTGGCTTCTCTTCGGCACAACATGGAGCACTTTGTGGTTTAGGCGGAACTTTGGGCTTTGGCTTGTCTTCGGCACAACATGGAGCTCTTTGTGGTTTAGGCGGGACTTTGGGTTTTGGCTTCTCTTCGGCACAACATGGAGCACTTTGTGGTTTAGGCGGAACTTTGGGTTTTGGCTTCTCTTCGGCACAACATGGAGCACTTTGTGGTTTAGGCGGAACTTTGGGCTTTGGCTTCTCTTCGGCACAACATGGGGCGATTTGAGGTTTCGGCTTCTCTTCGGCGAAACTTGGGGCAATTGGTGGTTTTGGCATACAACATGCTGCGACTGGCGGTTTTGGCATACAACATGGTGAGACTGGCGGTTTTGCCATACAACATGGTGAGAGAGTGATCAGCTGTGCTGGCTCCTCTTTCGGCTTTACATTTTTATATTTCAGTTGCTTGAATCGTTTCAGTCTGAATGATTCTTCTCTCTCTTGTTCATCCAGTTCAGACAAAATGTACCTTATTGTTATAACTATCCTTGGTATTATGTTCCTCTGTAGTACATTCTGTTTCCTGTGAATACAAACCGTTTGTTGATTTTCTGCATTTTTTTTTAAATTCCGCTGAACTCACCCTTCCTCTTACGCATTTATCCTTACTTTTTATTGTTCGTTTAGCGATTATTGTTTATAATAATTAATACTTTTAATAAAAAATCTTGTCAGTATATTGATCATCTCAGCTATTCATTAAAATATACCAATAAGATTCGCTTATTTTAAATAAGGGAAATGGTGAAAACATCATAAAATGTTTTGATAGTGGTGTTTAGTTTCACAAATTATACAATATCTGATTCTGACTCTACCCGGTAATATTTTTCGGTTGTATAATACAGGTAAGGTTCTAAAAAGACGGGCTGCATTTGAACTGCGCGACAACTGCAAAACTGTTTGGTGTGCAATTCGAAATGGGCCCGTTGGAAAATTTAAAAGAATTTCTAAAAGATTATTCTTCATCGCATCGATTTGATTGTTCTTCTTAAACTCAAACCGTGCTCTAAAATAATGTAACCGGAGAGAAACTATCGACCATTCAAGTAACTTAACTGGTGTTTAGTTGCAAAGTAATTGAAGCTTAATTTACTATCTAGCTGTCGGTCTAATTGATTCATTTAAACGGTTAAATTTAACAGATTATTAAGTATTGGATTAGGTGCATCCAGCGTAACCATATACTGGACGATACTATACACGACTGACGTACCTACTGATCGTCTCCGAGCTAAAGTAAGATATTTCAGAGGTAATCGTATTGTTTGTAAGCATAGAGTACTTAGTAACTTAGTAATGATGGCGTAGCGTGGCGTGCCGTATAGTGTGTAAATATGTAACTATTAGTACTTCGCCCGCGAATTCATTCGCACGGATTTAGTACTTTCCTCTACGAACTTCCCCCTGCAAATCCCTCTATAGGGTAGATAGTAAAAGAAAACAGAATCATCGTTACTTATTGGTTTGATTTCACTATCAATAGTGATCATAAGGCTGACTGTGCGGAGGAGAGAGGAGCGGAGTGGTTTATTATTTAGTGTCATTATTCGTGCCAAGTTTCAAGTTTATAAACCCAAGGAATAAGATTCTTCCATACAAACTTGAACACCCCTCTAAATCGTCTTTTGGGGTATAGTATATTGGCCTAAATGGCGATGGACAGGTCACATGATGAGAAACAAAAAAGAGAAATGGGCTAAGGAAGTAACCGAGTGGTATCCAAGACGTCGTAGGTGGGAGGATTATGTGGAGAAGGAAAACACATGATCGCACTATGTGGCAAGCTTTAGGGGAAGCCTATGCTGGGAAGCAAGACAATCTTCGCGAAACTGGCGTCTAGTAATAAAATTAAATATTTAGAAAAACGTATAAGTAATGTAAGATTGTTGATAAAGGCTATTATTATATTGGCCTAAGGAATAAGATTTTGCATACAAACTACCCCCCCCCCTATTAAACACCCTATTTCACCCCTTTACGAGGGTGTTTCTTAAATCGTTTCTTAGCTGCCGTCTCCTACTTATAATCCATATCTGTCATTTTATTTTCTTCTTTTTTAATATCTTGAGAGATTGTAAACTCTGTATGAGTTGACAATTGAACATTTGGAATACTTTTTTACGCATCAAACTTTGATATTAATTCCGAGAAATTGTGGAATAGCAAGTAACGCAACGTTAAGTATATATGTCACCGGAAAATTGCAGACTCCGTAAGATTGTAATAAATCTTTATTAGATTATAATTTCTCGATATATTATGAAAAAATCGTTGTGTATACAATACATCCCATCTAAATTTAATCGTTTCCAATATATCCGTGTTTTATTAAGAAAAAATAGTTTATAATTTCACGCGATGTCGTACAATTTTACGGCGTTAGCAATTTTCCGGTTACATATACAATTTCTACATTCTTACCTCGTCGACGGAGCCCCGGGGCTTCTATTTCTGTCTGCAGGGTTATAAGGAAACTAACATGAAGGAACATGGGGCACTGGGAGCCCTAAGCTACCTGTGCCCTATGTTCCGATACTTGGCTAGGCAAGAAAATCCGATAAATTGTAGAACCGTACACTGATTGGTCGCCAACATGTCGTTAATTTATTTCGGTTTTAATTTCTCGGAACAATTTTGACAGATTGTAGACTATCAAAATTTGATGCAGAAAAGAGTATTCCAAATGTTCAGTTGACAATTTATCGAGAGTTAACAATCTCTCAATATATTTTATAATCTTACGGGGTTTGCAATTACCCGGTGACATACATAAAACTCTTCCGCTACTAAGTGACTGACACACAAAGCACAGCCAAACTACTGATCGTAGAAAGCTGGTTGGGAGTGATGGGGAGCACTAAGAGAGGATTTCCCGAAATTTCTACGGGAACGGGTAACAACGGGATATGCTCGTTTGGCAGGAGGAGAGGAGTAAGAGTGGGGGAGAGAAGGCACCCCCCCCACCACCCTGGCACCACTCCTATGAAAAGGTAACGCACCGTTTCAGAGAAAAATAATTGTAACCTAACCTCAAAACATTTTAAAACTGCCTAAAAAGCGTAGTCAGGCTCAATGGTTTAAAACAAAAGAACCACGAAGGGGATGGCGGAGTCTGAGTTCGCTCTCTCAGTAGACCCCGCCATCCCCTTCTAACCTGACCTGTCCGAGTCGGGGTGTCCCAAATCCCGAGCTCGCTTCGCTCGCTCTTGCATACTAAATTCTCCAAGTAACATTGGTTTTTTATTACTTTATCCCAAGTCTTACAAGATATTTGTAAAATAGCTAAATAATTTAATTAATTCTGACTTAACTATCACTTTCTACAAATTGAGTAGATATTATATATAATGGCTGGATAGTACATATATAGGATTCCGTACCTCAGTTGGGACAAAAAAAACCCTTATAGGATCACTTGGTTGTCTGTCTGTCAATACCCTCTGAACGCGTTCTCAGGAACGCGTGGAGCAATCAAGTTGAAATTAATATCAAATACTCAAGTCTGCTACCAATTGGAGCAGTGCTAAAGTTTATGACGATATTTGCCGCCGCTCGCAGGGGAATTAAAACCTATTATGACCTTCCCTTTGAGCCTTCATATATTAGGGCCTTCCCTTTGAACCTTCATATAATTAGGGCCTTCCCTTTGGAGCTACGTGCTCATAAAATTTGACAAGAAGCAAGGTCTTACAGCACAAGTAAAGGAAAAAAGTCTGATAAGTAAAAATTTGTTGTTAAATGTAATTAAATATTTTTCTTTCTTTGTTTTACTCTGGAGCAGAGGTGCTTGATATTTTTCTTTTTGTTGAATTGAGAATATATCGACTTGTACTAACATAGCTTATAAGTTTGTATAATACTAACATCATATGGATCAAGGTCTGAATTAAAGTATTTTTATTTTATTTATTTATTTTATATATGACATAGTTTAAGTTATCGTCAACTGCGTGTTTGTTCTTGTTTCAGCGTTACGAGCAATAGTCACGTTGCCATATCCTGAAAATTGTGATAGAACACATAGCGAGTCGCCCCCATTTTATTTTGATTACGAGTTTGAATGGTTCCGTTTTTTCGAAAGGCTTTTTTTCGAATTTCGAAGCTTTAAAGGTGCTCATACCAATTCAGTGTTTAGATTGATCATCATCATCCACAGCCGGACTGGTCGCCCACTGTTGAGCATAGGCCTCTCTTCTCTTGTGCCAATCCCCAGGTTCCTGTGCCAGCCTGATCCAGGTACTATACGCGATGGCAACAATGTCGTCCAACCATCTAGGTAATTTAGTCATTTTTAGTACAAAGCGAGTACTTTACGATAGCAGTTTCAACGATGTTGAGCAGTATGGGATGCACAAAAGTACAATGGCGGACTTAATGCATTAGGCAACAAAAAATAATGGAACAAGATGAGGTCATCGTAATTGATAATTTCCTATGTCCAAGCGGTTTAAATGTTGCTGGTCATGATTCTTTTCGATTTAAAGCAACGCTTGCATAGTTGTGTTGTTAACTGTTTGCCAATTTAAAAAAAACTTTGACAAAAAAGACAACTGACTTCCAAATAAAAAACACGATAAAATAACTTTATTTAAAAGAGGTGTTTTTGGTTGTTTCTTCGTTTTTAACACCGACTTCCGAAATAAAAGTTATTATATACTTTTTAGTGTATTTGTTTTTGTAAGTCGGTTGTATTTTTTAAATTCTTGGTGTAATGTAATTGTAGAGTAACTCTGGGTGTTACAATAGCAGTCTGGGGTATCGTAGCTGTATCTTGTAAGAAATCGGTATATTCTCACTGAGCAGTCCGCAGGTAAGCGGCAGTCGGTAGACCCGGGTGGTAAAGTGAGGTTTCGCTTAGAAGCTAAATGGATAACTGCTAGAATTCATGAACGGGAGTTCATGAATTTGGAAACCAAAGATGGCGTATCTTGCAACGACGTGATGAATATAGAAGGGATTTTCAAAGGCTTACAGACTTGACCTGCCGAGCCTTAAGTAAATTTGTTTATCATTTAAATCTCTTATAATGACATAGCACCCAGTTACTCTATTGCGGTCCCTAACTCACAGCTCGCTGAACTCAAAAAAATAATTTGGAAACCAAAGATGTCGTATCTTTAGTTTCCAAATTCATGAACGGGATCCAGCAGTTATTAATTTAGCCGTCCACCTTGAAAACGGCAAGCGCGTATTTTTCACGAACGAGACAGCGATTGATCGTGCTATAAATAAATCCACCAAAAACTACACTCACCGAATTTTTTGAATTGTGTAATCGTGCGAATGCTTTTGGTGCAGCAAATTGGTAGAGCGTTAAATAATCACTTTTATTCGCTGGGGGAGCATTCACATTGCTATTGTTAAAACGAAATACAGCCATATCACTTCCTTTACTCGTATGCTTGCAAATGTGTTTGATGCTCCTCACCGAACTGCAGAACTCAACATTAATATGAGCATTGAATGTTTTTACTCAGCAGAGGCGAATATGGCACCACCCAACGATTGTCAATGTGTCAATGTCTGCGTTATTGACATTTCTTTTCCAAAAGCCATAATTTAAGATACTTTGAAAATTTATTAACTGATAAGATTCTAATATTAGTGTCAGGTATAGCATTAAATATGCGACCACACATGGCATAGCTCTTTTTACTACATAGTGCTGACTTTCTATTTTATATTCTGTATGGTGTCGTAAAAGAATAGCACCAACCCATCACTTCCCGTGGGTGTCGTAACAGGCGACTAAGGGGCTCACCAGAAAATGGGCAGCAGCATTCTCGTTTCTGTGCATTACAACATCTACACTGCGATCACCAACCCGCCTGCCAAGCGTGGTGATTATGGCAAACCCACTGCTGAACATAGACCTCCCCCATGCGGGGGGGGTCTATGTACAGCTGTGGACATTTTCCGGCTTGTATGATGATGATGATGATGATGATGATGATGATGATGATGATGATGATGATGATGATGATGATGATGATGATGATGATGATGATGATGATGATGATGATGATGATGATGATGATGATGATGATGATGATGATGATGATGATGATGATGATGATGATGATGATGATGATGATGATGATGATGATGATGATGATGATGATGATGATGATGATGATGATGATGATGATGATGATGATGATGATGATGATGATGATGATGATGATGATGATGATGATGATGATGATGATGATGATGATGATGATGATGATGATGATGATGATGATGATGATGATGATGATGATGATGATGATGATGATGATGATGATGATGATGATGATGATGATGATGATGATGATGATGATGATGATGATGATGATGATGATGATGATGATGATGATGATGATGATGATGATGATGATGATGATGATGATGATGATGATGATGATGATGATGATGATGATGATGATGATGATGATGATGATGATGATGATGATGATGATGATGATGATGATGATGATGATGATGATGATGATGATGATGATGATGATGATGATGATGATGATGATGATGATGATGATGATGATGATGATGATGATGATGATGATGATAAGTGCTGTCTTAGGAATTAAGGGATAGTCTATTCTTGTGCCCACTACTTTTTGGATAAATTTCATGAGCTTTTTTAAATAGCTCTCGGTGAATTTTAACAAAATTAACGCATTCAAAGATTTGACAGGGTTAGTAGCTTGAAGTTTTTGAAAAAGGGTTTGCAAGATTAAGGGTCTCCTGGTACTTGTGAGTCGTTACCACTCCGCCAACAGCGGCTCTGAATTTCCACTTCCTCTTCAGTCACAATCACAATTGTGCCACAATGACATAAAAACGGCTGTAGAAGGGTTTTGGATACAATTTGGAACACATTTACTTCATATCCTGGAATAACACATAGGCTTACTATATATACGGTAGGCTATATATACGGCTTAGCGAAGACTGAGGAGGAAGGAGGCGGTACCAGGATACCAGAAACATTTCGAATTATTTCCTGGGCTGGAATTGTGAGCGTTCAAGATTAAGAAGTACCAGGACACCAAAACATGACGATGTATTTCCTGGGGTGGAATTGTGAAACAAAGTACCAGGATACCAAAACTTAAATTATATGGCATCAAGCTATGATCCTTAGGAGCCGAAAGAAAGAAAGATGAGCCAGAAAGAAGAAATGGTCAACATGTAAGTCGAAAAACGCAACTTTACAGGAGAAGTATTTTAAGAAGAAATTGACGTAACTCAGTTGTTTATAAACATATCGAGTTTATTTTTTCACACAAATAAACTCGATATGAGTTACAGTTAGCGGCTTTTATATCAAAGTTGTAATCCGTAAAAAATAAGTGATTCTTTAAGTAGGTATATTTAGATTTGGGAAAATAAGTGTATTCCAAGATTTAGGACGAGTTTGATTAATTTTCGCGCCTTGTACGGATTACAACTTTGATATAAAAACCGCTAACTCTAACTTAGCGTAATATCCTTACTACGCTAAGTGAGAGTTAGTGGCAGCTGCAGGATAGATTGCGCTGCGGTACATTTTGTTGCTGTGTAGATTTCACTACATGAGTTTTTTTGAGGCGGCGTTGATGCCGCTACAATAGTGTACCTACCGCCGCTACGAAATGTCAGCACTATACGATTTTTTGTAAACTTACACCTATTTTGCTACCTGACGCTGATGTACCTGACGCTTACTTCTGACAAATTTTGCATATTTTACTTTGGTTGGTAACAATTTATTTATCACTCGCACTTAACCATTATTTTATTGATAAATTTGAAATTTGAACTTGACTAGACACTGTAGTTTTTTTCGCTTGAAAATGTACTACCATTACGGAGACTAACCTCGGTAAGCTTTGATTTTTTTTTTTTATTTACATATTAGACATATAATTTTCTTTGTCATGTTTTGTAAACTTTGCAATCTGCTGTATAAATTCAAGTTTTTATAACTTAACAGACAGATGTGTTGCTGGGGAGTTGTTGCGCAACTTCTTCTTCCCAGCTAAAACACTAGGAAGTGGTGACGGGCGGGCGTTATGGGGGACTGTCTTTATGTAGAACTTTGACGTTCAAAAAGTGCTGGCATTCAGCCTAATTTGAATAAATGACTTGATTTGATTTTACCTTAAAGGACGACCTGTGCAGCTTTTATTTTTTATTATTCAGCCCCGAGGTCTTATGAAATCGGGAACCAATGCGCTTTATAATTTTATAGGTACCTAATTGTACATTGAATACGTCGGACGATTTGGAAATGAGTCGAAATAAAGCATCAGATGTGTTGAGAAAGTGACTAAATACACAAAGTGATGTATTAGTGAATGATACGTATTAGGGATAGCGACGACATAACTAATGTGACGAATTAACATCACAACCGATGATTTGAACAATCAGCAACAAAATAGTTGTACTGCACGTATATACATATTTTTTTTCTTTTTCTGAAACATAACATACTGCATACTATAGATACTGCGTTTGATATGTTATAGCCGCGTTCTCTCAATACGTCGTCATATGAGTACCTATTCTTTTTATCTTTTCTGTTGTTCTCCTGGTAGATGCATAATCGGCAGATGTGTCGCGCTAAACTAGGATACTTATTGTTATAAATTATTTGTAAAGAGAAAGAAATTAAGACAATAATTGATGAATGCAGGCAGCGTTAATGTAAAGTGTAAAGTAATATTATCATTTTAATATTTAAAAAATAGCGATCTGACTATACTTGTGGTATTATGGTAGTCTGTCGGTTTGGGAATCGGACGTTTTGGTAACGAAGGATAGAACCTCGAATAAATTAGGATAAGCCAAGAGCTCGATGATTTTTATATAAAAATATGCACTTCAAATAAAATATGTTGAATTTCATTGAGAAAACTATAAACTTTTCTTTTTTTATAAAGAAAAACCGGTAAAAACCAAACAGAAAAGTAATATGTAAAATAAAAATAAAAAATAAGTAATTCACAATAATTTATTGATAAAAATTAATATAAATATGAACTAAGTAATTCTTAAAAGGACTTTATGATCACAAGCTTATCAGGATCTAATAAACCGCCAGGTTCTAAATAAAAAAAATGATAATATAGATTCGGATAGTGGCGGAAAGTGACATTCCACAAGCGATAGCAATTGTCGAAATGTCAAAATCGTTTGGAATTGAGGACGTGACAATTCGGAAGCGCCTGGCAATCTCATCAACATTTTTGTCAATTCGACTGTGCTCCTCTGGATGATTTACGACTTGCGAGTTTAGCCTTGAATTCTGAACGATACGAAACACTTGACAGCACTTCTTTTATACGTTTATGTCATTTTGTCAAATTTATATTATCATGTAATCTGGTTTCGCATTTTTTTCTCATCTCTATACTCTGTTTTAAACTTATCCTGTAAAAAAGTGTTTTAATGATCACATATGTAAAACAGATCCGGAACCGTTGTCACTAGCCATTGGGCTACAACAGAAGAAAGGATCTTGCTGAACAGTCTCATTTTCAATGTTTCCTCCCCCAAAAGCCAAAGTGTCTGCTGAAACACACGACCAAACGAACGGTGGACATGGGTGTGACAAGGTTAGAGATCTGATTAAGGTTTCAGATTTGACATTTCTCACAGTTTGTATGAACCCTCTCGTGACCGGTACTTCACATACATTAATTGTCCTAGTACTTGGCACTGATTGACACGATCCGGTTGCATAACTAGATGTGTCTGACGTTATTTTGTCGCTGCCAAATATACGTTTCTTAACAGTTACTGTCTCCGTTTCTTCAATAATGCTACCATCCTTCTTAAATCTTCTTACTGTTGTCACTGACGTCATTGTACCCATTGTGTTGTCATAGCAGTTCCCCTTGTTTCCCCCCTTTCCTTCGACCGGTACTACAATAATTGTTGAATCGCTTTTACTTGGTGCGGACAAATTTCTACAACAATCAGATGTTTCTGGAGCTACAGAATTAAAACATTTGCCCTCATTCGGATCCTTTTTCTTCTTTCTTTCGTTTGATGCTACTATTGCCGAGCATGATTTGCATGGATGTTTCGATGGCCTTTGTGAAGCAGTATATTGGCTGTATTTAGGAGGAATAGGTTCTGGTGCACTTGCTAGACAAGAATCAGATTTATAGGGATGTTGTGATTCCGGTTTAACAAGTTTATGGATGCAAACATAATCAGTAAATAATGATTTTGAATTTGGGCAAGATTTATTTTTGCAGGAATCTTGCAATTCCATTTTCAAGGGGCATGCAGAATCAATACATATGGGGTTTAAATCTTCGGATGATTTGGGTTTTGCATTTCTATAGTTGCATGTAGATGCGGTACATTTTGTTTTAGAATCTTTTGATGATTTTAAGGAACGTTGTGATTCCTGTTTTGCAGTTTTATAACTGCATGTAGATTCAGAGCATGGTGTTTTAGACTTTTCGGATGATTTGGATTTCCAGGAACTTTGCGCTTCCTGTTTTGCAATTTTTTGGCTGCTTTTAGATTCAGAGCATGTTGTTTTCGAATCTTCGTCCGATTTGAATTTGCAGGAACGTTGCGATTGTAGTTCTGCAGTTTTATGAATGCATGTCAAATCAGTGCATGTTGGTTGAGAATCTTGGGATACTTCGGATTTGCCGGAATGTTGCGATTGCAGATCTGCAGGTTTAGGAATGCTTGTGGATTCAATGCTTGAATATTGCGATTGCTGTCTTTCAAGTTTCTTTCTGCTTGATTTACCAGTACTTGTGCTCATAACACCTGTTTGTACAGTTGCTTCGTCATCCTGGCCTATAGTTATAGTAGTAACCGGAAATTTGCGCTTTTTTGCAGTAGGTTTCATAGATTTATTTTTGGGACACGTACTTTTCGTGCATCTCGACCCCTCGGGTGGCGGCTGGTAGCTGTCAAGCTTTTCTTTAGTAGCTTGACAGGTTTGATAAAAATTTTCGATGCTCTCGGACATTAATCCGTCATCTTTATATTTTGATATAAAACCTGTAATATCGTTTATATTATATAGCAGGTCGTCGATAATTCGTGGCTTTTGTTCGTTTTTGGGATCAATTTTTGCTTTTATTTCTTTGCAACATTTAATGAAGTCTTCAACGCTTTCACTTACAAATCCTTCCTTTTTTGCTTCATTGCTTAATGCTATGCTGTCACCAATTTGGTTTATAAGTTTTTCTATACTGTGAACTGAAGGTGCTCCTCTGCATGCCTTGCGTTGTTCGATTTTATCCTTAAATTCTTTACAACATGTCTTAAAGCTGGCTATAGTGGTAGTCGAAAATTCTTCTTTATGTACAATATCTGTTATGTTTTCCAATTTTGTGACTTGCTCTTTTAAATCATCTAATTTCTGTTTAATTTTCTTTTGACCTCTGTACTCCTGTATTTTGCATTTAACAGATCGACAGCATTTTAAAAAATCTTCTGCACTTCTACTCAAAAGTCCTTCACCTTGATAGTAATTAGTCATGCAAATAACTTGCTCAACATTCTCTTCTAATTGCTGTAATCGATCCGCGTCGCTCAATTTTTGAGTAATTGCAGGGCGGGGCTTTAAAATATAATCTGGAATTCTCGTAGGTGTTGCCTTAGATTGCATCAATTTCTGAGCAGCTTGTAAACCGTCAGGTTTCTCATCAGCAGTAGAAGGCAACGGTTCTACATTCGATGGACATGAGCACGTGGTATCAATTTTGTCTTTGTCCGGGGCTTCTCTTCGTTTAATAATTTCACGCAACTCAGTTTTCAGTCGTTCCAGGTCACACTGAGTTAACCCAGAGACCTGAGCTGGTATCTCTGCCAAAAATTGGGATAATATCAATATTGTGTTCTTACGAGACTTGACTTATACTTGATAGACATTTATAATTTTAAATCAAATTTAAAAAGCTTCTGTTTTGTTACAGATTTTAATTTTTTCTTATTCGATGTAAAATGTATCAAAAACCCTTGCCTTTAATAGATACGTAAATCCGACCAATATTATAATTGTCAAAGTTTGAATGGATGGTAATCATTCACGCCTCATTGGGGCGGATTTGGGAAAAAATAAAAATTGACAATTTTCCTATAAAATGTATTTAGGCCTGACAGGAATGAGGCCAGTCCCAGTGTATTTTTTAATGAAAAAAGTTATAAAAGTATAATTTTTCATTAAATATCGCTACTGAAATAATCGTGATAGGTTCTGATTGGTCCTAGGGTCACGAATGTCTGTTTAGGTTTATCATAGCCAATTTATTCCAAATCAAGTTATTTAAGAAAATAGAGATATTGTTCTTTCATATACATAATTAAAAAAACACAGTTAAAGGTAATTTGGCTAATACTTGGCCTAACTTTGTGAATAAAATGAACATCATGTTTGGGATCGTTAGAATAGTGCTGATAAACACTATTAATAGCAGTTTTTGTGAAAGAGTCTTGTGGTAGAAGAAGAAGGGTAACTGAAACTCTTTATAAGTTCCTAGTGTGCGGTACGATTAATCCGCCAAGTTATCCAAACAGAAAAAAAGTTACGGAATTTGCCAAAATCGAAAGGAACAACCCAAAAATATGTCTAAGTAGAAATATAGAAGTTATAAGGGTTTTAAGATGACGATGCGAACGTAACGTGGAGGATTGCGCGGCCATGCAGATCTCAGTAACTACTTAGGTTAGGAACTAATACTTTTTGTCAATTGAAGACTGAATTTGTCAAGAATTTACGATAAAGATCAATATTTTACCAAATATTATATTATATACACATTGGAAGTTATGGCCGCGCAATCGTTCCCTTGTTGTTTCTTTATTGTTGATCAACTTCAGATAGTTAAACTGTAACAAGAAGAAAGGTCCTAACTTGTCAAAACTAACAAAAGCAATTAATACTACTTAAGTTTAGTTAAACAAACGAAATCAGTTCACAACAAAAAGTACGTGGCCGCGCGGTCGAAACGTTACTTTTTACGCTGATATCTCACTATCCTCAATTGTTAAGATTTCAGTTTTTAACGCGTGTAATCTCAAAAATTATGTTATGTCATACAATGTTCGAGCAGCGTAACCATCATTTCGATTTGATTTGGGAATGTTCACCATTGCGATGTACGGAACTGAATTTCGAACGTTTAATCTCGATATTAACCAACCCGGAAATCGCGGAAAATAAAATCAGCTATCCAGTAGATTTTGTCGAGTTATGCGCACATTAAATGTATGGGCCACTCGATTTTTTCATTTTTTTGGCTAAGTTTTTTTTGTTGTTTGGATAATTTGGCGGAGCAATATCGTAACGCACACAGTTCCTAGTGTACCCATTGTGTTTATCTCATTCGAATTGTTGTAATGCTACTATTCATTGCTTTTGAAAACAAGCGCTGATGGAGATGAAAGGTGCACAGTATGATGTTTTTTTATGTCCATGAACCATGAATAAGTACCCTTAAGGGTACTTATTCATGGTTTAAATTACATATTTCTACTACATTTTCGATGACAAGATTAGTTTAATTCCTGCTGGAACCCGTTGTGCGCGATAAAATTTTAATAGTGTTTTTTATTAGAGTTCTATTCATAATGACTTGTTTTCTTACGTCTGAATAGTTACGTAGAATAGTAACATAAATTGTTATAACGCATAAAAAATAGGGTTTTTGTTACATATCATTGAAACAACGTGAACTGTAATTAAACGCATGTCCCTAATGGGGCTTGTCTGTATGACAAGTCGATCCACACGATATAGACTTGTCTGCACCGACTTTGAACACTTATTAAAAAAATCTATCACATGGACAATTGTCTGTAAAGCTTTGTTGCAAGAATCTATAGAAGTTTATTGAAACCTGTGTCGTGTAAACGGTCTATAAGGCACTTTTCACACATTACCGGGTTAGGGGCCCGTCAGTATTTCGTCAGGGATAAAAAAATCTTTCTCACTTTTCGCTGACGCGTCAGGACCGTCAGAGTGCGTTACCACTTAAACAGAACAAAGTAGAGTGAAATGAAGCAGAGCAATGAAAAGTTAAGTTTTTCGAGTGATTCGATGTATCTTCTTGGGATATTTCTTCGTATCCAATTCATCTCTGCGTGCTCATATATTTTTATATAAAAAGTCTGCCCGACCCGGCTTAGCTCTGCCCAATTCTCTAAAGAAAACACAACACCTACAGTACCCGGAAATGTGTGGTGCCATAAAATGCTACGATAATTCTTCTTTTGGCCTAGCAACACAAACATAATTAGCACCCCATAGATCAAAGTATTCGAGCAAATGCAAAAATACTTGAAAAAATAAATAATGTAATATCGAGCTATACAAAAATAATTAAGTAAGATTTTATTGCCATTTAACGTGGTAATGTTGACGATGTTCTGAACATTTTTCCCCCCTGACTGCTATGTGGACGATATGTTTGATGCCAATTGAATTCTTGTTATTAGCAGTGATCGGAATTAGGTGAGCTAATATACCTAAAGTTTAAAGAACAGAGACAAAAAAAGTGGAGACTTCCTTACGACTAAAAATATTTTCCGGGATATTTGTTCCGGGTTTTGGAATACTTAATATTAATTTTATTAATACTGTAAACTAATTGAATTCTCTTTCCTCATTAACCGACTTCAAAAACAAAGGCGAAGATTCTCAAAAAACCAGTAGACACGTTTTTTATTGTTATTAATTCAGGTAAAGAACTGGATCCGCCTCATGTTTTCGTTTCGTAATGCGTTTATCTTTCAAATCGTATGAAGATAAATAATATGGAAAAACTCCTTATAATTTATTTTAATTCTATGAACGAAGATAATATTTGCGATGACAAGGAAAACTCCGTTCCTGATGAAAACTGTAGCGATTCAGATTAAGGGACAACTTTCAACATAAACGGATATAATATTCTGACTAAGTCTTAAGAAGTGACTTTCTTCATTATTGAAATGAATTTCTGTTTACGATTAGTTCCTATAATAGTACAAAATTAATTATTGGTATGAAAAGCTATAAAATTATATTGTTTTTACCTTTGCCTTCTTAGACAAGTACCTGCTGATATGAAAATAACAGTAACTTCCGCGCTTACATACATCTTTCAACCGAAGATAAGAAATTAATTGGATAGTTCTTTTACTGTTTTAATTTTAGTTGTACATATAGGTATAATATCCCAAAACCCGGGATATTAGTCTCGAAAAAATATTTAGGCATAAGACGTCTCCACTTTGTCTGTTATTTTCCAACTTTAGGTAGTCTAGCTCACCTAATTCCGATCATTGGTTATTAGTATAATTTAGCCAGTTTAATTTATTCTTTTCTAGATTATAAAAGCAATTATGTAGGAACATTAGATCGCCATCTAAGTTCACCCTAAGGTTCTGGTACAGATTAAACTTCTTTCAGGGTTCCGAACGTCTGTATAGAAAAACGGAACCCTCATTGGATCATTTGGTTGTCTGTCGGTCTGTCTGTCGGTCTGTCTGTCAGTATTTCTGTCTGTCCGTCTGTCACAGCCGATTTTCTCCGAATCTACTGGACCCAGTTAGTCGAAATTTGGTACACATAAATATATTCTTCTGTGATCCAAACACGGATGCGTAAAGTAGGTAATATCAAAAAAAGGGGACTATTTTTGGAGGGAAAATTAGAAAAAAAAATAGATTAAAAAAAAAAAAAACTGTATCGTGTGACATATCAAAATAAAGGGCTCATGCTAAAAGTCCCAAAACTATTTATAATTTTAGTTAAAAAAACCATTCCGATGTTATTGAAGAAAATGATGAAAATTTATCATTTCCACCCCCCCTAACTACTGAGACTAAAATTTTTTAAAAATGCAGAAAAAGGTCATTACATAATACACATTAAAGGAAAACCTATAAGAAGTTTATGATTTTAAAATAAAACGTTAAAAATATATTCGTTCGGATCCCTTTGCATTCCAGCCCGACTCGCACTTGGCCGGTTTTTTTAATCCGTGGTATCATCCCTTAAATCGTGTTTATCGCAAAAACGAGACGTGTTACGCTAATAGTTGAGGTATTACGCTAAGACTGACGCTTTATACGATTTGTTTGGTTTCTATGACACCAATCTACTTTTTACGAAGACGTGAATTGAATGTCGTATTTTCATGAAACTAATTTTTTAAGGATGGGCAATAATCAAATGACTTCCTCCGCTCTGGGTGGAGCGGAAGGGAGTGTCAGACTCTGACTGACTAAAACCCATCCGTGTTCCTTCTAAAGCTCTTTGCGTTCCAGGGCCGCGGTGACTCTTTCAAACAAATTCTGCAACCTTGGCAGGCTCTGGCCCTGGCAGGCTCTGGCCCTGGCGGGCCTCGTGTGGAACACAACAAGCTACCGACCCGGGTCTGGTGGTGATCGGACAGCGAGCCTCCCAACGCTCGCCGTCCGCAGGCCCTCGCCTACGGTAGCCGGGGGTCGCCCTGCGACTCCCGACGCCCGGAGCGTCTCCTCCTGTAGCGGCGAAGGCCTTGTCTTTCCCTCGCGCGGCCCGCCTCCTCCTTCGCTAGCATTATTGCTTCGCAGAAGGAGGTGACCGCTTCCCAAGCCTCTTCGCTCCGAACCATGGATGTCACCAGGGCCGGACGCGAGTTTTCATGACACTCGCGGACTATTTTAGTAGAACGGCAAAATACGTAACGCTTTTATCGTTTGTATCTTTTATCGTTTGAGAATAGAAGGAAGTAAATGGAAAAGCAATATGGATATCAATTTAAGTGTAGAAAGCTATTGCAGGTAGATGTTGTTGGTTCTTCGGCGCCAGTGATAGAAAATTTGAAATGAAATCGTTTGCCTTGGTATGTACTAGTGAAAAGGAGGAATGAAACGCATGTGACAATATGAGTAATGAATGGAAATATAGATGGATGGAGAGGAAGAACGAGGCCAAAGAAAAGATGGATGTATTGTATGCGGAATGATATTATTGAAAAAAAAAAGGAGTCTGGGTGGTTGCGGTTGAAAGGACGAATGGAAGAAGAAACCGTGTTACCTCGAGTCTAAGTTTCATGTTAGAACAGATACGTATGCATCATAATCAACCTAGATTATGATTTATATGTCTCAATATTTGTTCACGTACTTTTCAGAACCTGAATAACAGATCCCTATAATAGTTTTTCCTATTTTAGATTTTATTGATCAAATTTAGAAGGTCTCGATCTCCGATTTGGCGGATATGGTTCTGCCATCGTCGGTCTTCAGTTTCATGAGCTGGCTCTGCTCGATAGGCAGATCTCTCGCAAAGACCTTGGAGCCCTTATTCCGCTCTATCGCGTCTTAAATCCTTTCGGTATAAAAGCGCCTGAGGTCACTTTTCAAGGACTTGGGAGATCTGTCTGTTGAGCTGCCAATATTTGCACACATCTTCTGAAGACTGCAGAATCATCTCCTGCCTCTCCTTCTATGGACAGTTATACACGTCAATGACTAAACCTACTGCGTATCTAAATAACTCATGAGCTAGGTTGACCCGGCACTATACCAAAGAAATACCGGACGTCAGCCTGTATGAGATTAGGATGGCTCTGAAGCAGCTTAAAAACAACAAGGCATCAAGTGATGACGGAATTACGGCCGAACTCCTGAAGGCGGGTAGAAAACCAGTCCTTAAGGCCCTTCAGAAACTGTTCAATTCCGTCATACTCGAGGGGAAAACACCACAGGCATGAAGCGGAACTGTGGTGGTACTCTTCTTTAAGAAGAGCGACAATGCCCTGCTTAAGAATTACAGGCCCATCTCACTTCTGAGCCATGTCTACAAGCTGTTTTCCAGAGTCATCACGAACCGTCTCGCGCACTGGTTTGACGACTTCCAGCCTCCCGAACAAGCCGGATTCCGAAAAGGCTTCGGCACCGTAGACCACTTATATACGCTGCGGTAGGTTATACAGAAGACCGAAGAGTATAATCTGCCCCTCTGCTTAACGTTTGTGCACTACGAAAAAGCGTTCGATTCGATCGAGAATTGGTTGTGCTGCAGTCTCTCCAACGGTGCCAGATCGACTATCGGTACATCGAGGTGCTGAAGTGTTTGTACGAAAATGCCATCATGTCAGTCCGACTTCAGGATCAGACCTCCAAACCTCTCCTCTTGCAACGGGGTGTGCGGCAAGGAGACGTTATTTCTCCGAAACTGTTCAACTGCGGTTGCAATGGAGATGTCATCTAGGTTTTGGACTGGAGAAGGCTAGGCATCAATGTCAATGGCAAGTACATCACTCACCTTCGATTTGCCGACGATATAGTCGTCATGGCTGAGACTGGAGGACCTCAGTACAATGCTCGATAACCTCAGTAGAGCTTCCGAAAGAGTTGGTCTTAAAATGAACATGGACAAAACCAAGGTCATTGTAAATGCCCATGTAGCACCCACTCCTATCAAGATCGGAGACTCTACACTCAAAGTTGCTCACGAGGACGTCTACCTGGGACAAACGGTTCAGTTAGGTAGGGCAAACTAGAGACAAAGAGGTCAACCGTCCGACTGGGCTGGCGGCGTTCGGGAAGTTCCGTGGTATCATCTCGTCTCACATACCACAGAGTCTCAAGACAAAACTCTACGACCACTGCGTGTTACCAGTGATGACTTATGGAAATGAAACATGGTCGCTCACAATGGGCCTCATCAGAAGGCTTAAAGTCACCCAAAGAGCAATGTAGAGGGCAATGCTCGGAGTTTCCTTGCGTGATCGAATCAGGAATGACAATATCCGCAAGAAAACCAAGTTTACCGACATAGCTCGAAGGATCGCCTAACTGAAGTAGCAGTGGGCAGGGCATATTGCTCGCAGAACAGATGGTCGATGGGGCCGCGTACCGGAAGACGCAGCCTTGTAAGACCTCCCCCAAGGTGGACCGATGACCTGGTGAGGGTCGCGGGTAGCCGATGGATGCGAGACGCACAGTACCGGTTGTTGTGGCGACACTTGAGGGAGGCCTATGTCCAGCAGTGGACGTCTTTCGGCCGATATGATGATGAGATTAAATATGCTTGAACTTAAGGAACATTGCTAGTTAAGTGCTGCTTTTTTAAATCGTTTAGATCGTTTCTTCTCATTCGAAAGAAATATACTGCGGGTTTTGTATCACAATATGGAGTGCTAATTTGTATTGAACACATATACTATACTACAGCTTCCTATAATATTATAAAGAATACGTCGAATTACAGTTCACTTTTATAGACCATAATTAAATTAAAATACGTAAGAATAAATAAATAAATAACACTGGGTCGCTGCTATGTCACATCGAGTTTTAGATAGATACTCAGTCATAGTGAAGAGACAAAAGTCGCTTTGAACTCTGAATAAAAAATATATTCCACTGATATTTGATTACATTGCTTTGTTGTACAGACAAAATTCTATTTTTCTGGAACTCTGTATCGCGTAGACACTCGCGACAAAAACAAAACTAAAACGTTTTCTGAAACTCGAGCGATATAGTACCGATCCGTAGTAGCAAAATATTGCTCTGCAATAATTGTTTATTAGATTTATGTCCTACTTACTTAAATAAATGAATACGAATATATCTTACTATTTTTGTACAAAATCTAATCTAGCAAGAGAAGTTTTTAACCTATCCTCCTAACATTCCAAAACCGTCTGTTTTGGCACTGCGCCTGCCTTATCACGGCATGTTGGCCCTCTGGCTCAGCCAGTGCGTGGGTCGTGGTTTCGGCTCCTTCTCTTTAATCTGGTGGCCCAGGCAGCTCAGCTTGCGATCACGAAAGTGGATTCTTTCCATTTGTTTGTTGTGTGAGTAGACTTGCTATAAATATTCTTGCTTTGTTTTAAATTCTAACTTTCCGTTTTATCTTGCCGATTCTAGCAGATTTCATCGTTTCCGTAACTGTCGTAGCCATCAGTCTGGTTCTAGTGATTTTAATTATGATGACTTATCACTCTCGTATCGTTAATCCCAGAAGTTAAAAGACGTTTTCTCAATTTAAGGTCGATTTCAGTAGATACTCTGTCGACTTGTGATTAAACCTGAGAAATCATTGGGCAGTGGTTTTTTCAGTACATTCTTCGTATTTGCGGGAGGATTTGGTAGGTCTGACGCGATAGGAGGATAGGTTAACTTCACAGTTTGAAGCATCGCAACGATAATCGCTTAGTGAATTGTTCTATATTGGAAACGTACCTGCTTTTTCCACATCTTCCACGAATGTTATCCCTATTATTAAGTTTGCCATAAGATCTTCCAAAGGACCATTTGTTGAATAATCCGGAATTGGTTCCGATATTTTGGGTGCTTTGATTATAGGTTCGACAACTTGTGGTGGTTCGGAAATTGTCGCTGCATTCTGTTTTGTTGATTGAGGTGGAGATGTTGTTGAACATATCGCCATAGGTCTTAAACATATCCCCTTAGGTGGCGACGGAGTGTTTTCTGGAGGTTGTACTGGCGTAGATCGAGTTACTACTGTTTCTAGTGGACATGTTGTTGAACATATCGCCTTAGAGCTTGAACATATAGGTAGCGGCGGAATTATTTCTGGAGGAGCTACTGGCGTAGATGGAGTTACTACTGGCTGCAGTGGACATGTTGTTGAACAAATCGCCTTAGAGCTTGAACATATACGTAGCGGCGGAATTATTTCTGGAGGAGGTACTGGCGTAGATGGAGTTACTACTGGCTCTAGTGGACATGTTGTTGAACATATCGCCTTTGAGCTTGAACATATAGGTAGCGGCGGAATTATTTCTGGAGGAGGTACTGGCGTAGATGGAGTTACTACTGGCTGCAGTGGACATGTTGTTGAACAAATCGCCTTAGAGCTTGAACATATAGGTAGCGGCGGAATTATTTCTGGAGGAGGAACTGGCGTAGATGGAGTTACTACTGGCTGCAGTGGACATGTTGTTGAACATATCGCCTTAGAGCTTGAACATATAGGTAGCGGCGGAATTATTTCTGGAGGAGGTACACGCGTAGGCGGAGTTACTACTGGCTGCGATGGAGATAATTCTGTTATTGGTGTTTCGAGTGGCGGCAGAGGAATTTCTGGAGGAGGCAGTGGCGTAGGCGGTGTTACAACTTGCTGCGTTGGAGACGGTTCTGATACTGGTGTTTCGAGTGGCGGTGGAGGAATTTCTGGAGGAGGCAGTGGCGTAGGCGGTGTTACAACTTGCTGCGTTGGAGACGGTTCTGATACTGGTGTTTCGAGTGGCGGTGGAGGAATTTCTGGAGGAGGCAGTGGCGTAGGCGGTGTTACAACTTGCTGCGTTGGAGACGGTTCTGATACTGGTGTTTCGAGTGGCGGCGGAGGAATTTCTGGAGGAAGTCCAGGTACTAATGGCCGTGTTGGAGACGGTTCTGATATTGGTGTATCGAGTGGCGGCGAAGAAATATCTAAAGTAGGTACTGGCGTAGGCGGAGTTACTACTGGCTGCGGTGGAGATGGATCTGAAACTAATGTTTCGAGCGGCGGTGGAGGAATTTCTGGAGAAGTTTCTGGCGTAGGCGAAGGTACTACTGGCTGCGGTGGAGACGGTTCTGATATTGGTGTTTCGAGTGGCGGTGGAGGAATTTCTGGAGTAGGCACTGGCGTAGATATAGTTTCCACTGGCTGCGGTGGAGACGGTTCTGATATTGGTGTTTCGAGTGGCGGCGGAGGAATTTCTGGAACTGGCGTAGATATAGTTTCCACTGGCTGCGGTGGAGACGGTTCTGATATTGGTGTTTCGAGTGGCGGCGGAGGAATTTCTGGAACTGGCGTAGATATAGTTTCCACTGGCTGCGGTGGAGACGGTTCTGATATTGGTGTTTCGAGTGGCGGCGGAGGAATTTCTGGAACTGGCGTAGATATAGTTTCCACTGGCTGCGGTGGAGACGGTTCTGATATTGGTGTTTCGAGTGGCGGCGGAGGAATTTCTGGAACTGGCGTAGATATAGTTTCCACTGGCTGCGGTGGAGACGGTTCTGATATTGGTGTTTCGAGTGGCGGCGGAGGAATTTCTGGAACTGGCGTAGATATAGTTTCCACTGGCTGCGGTGGAGACGGTTCTGATATTGGTGTTTCGAGTGGCGGCGGAGGAATTTCTGGAACTGGCGTAGATATAGTTTCCACTGGCTGCGGTGGAGACGGTTCTGATATTGGTGTTTCGAGTGGCGGCGGAGGAATTTCTGGAACTGGCGTAGATATAGTTTCCACTGGCTGCGGTGGAGACGGTTCTGATATTGGTGTTTCGAGTGGCGGCGGAGGAATTTCTGGAACTGGCGTAGATATAGTTTCCACTGGCTGCGGTGGAGACGGTTCTGATATTGGTGTTTCGAGTGGCGGCGGAGGAATTTCTGGAACTGGCGTAGATATAGTTTCCACTGGCTGCGGTGGAGACGGTTCTGATATTGGTGTTTCGAGTGGCGGCGGAGGAATTTCTGGAACTGGCGTAGATATAGTTTCCACTGGCTGCGGTGGAGACGGTTCTGATATTGGTGTTTCGAGTGGCGGCGGAGGAATTTCTGGAACTGGCGTAGATATAGTTTCCACTGGCTGCGGTGGAGACGGTTCTGATATTGGTGTTTCGAGTGGCGGCGGAGGAATTTCTGGAACTGGCGTAGATATAGTTTCCACTGGCTGCGGTGGAGACGGTTCTGATATTGGTGTTTCGAGTGGCGGCGGAGGAATTTCTGGAACTGGCGTAGATATAGTTTCCACTGGCTGCGGTGGAGACGGTTCTGATATTGGTGTTTCGAGTGGCGGCGGAGGAATTTCTGGAACTGGCGTAGATATAGTTTCCACTGGCTGCGGTGGAGACGGTTCTGATATTGGTGTTTCGAGTGGCGGCGGAGGAATTTCTGGAACTGGCGTAGATATAGTTTCCACTGGCTGCGGTGGAGACGGTTCTGATATTGGTGTTTCGAGTGGCGGCGGAGGAATTTCTGGAACTGGCGTAGATATAGTTTCCACTGGCTGCGGTGGAGACGGTTCTGATATTGGTGTTTCGAGTGGCGGCGGAGGAATTTCTGGAACTGGCGTAGATATAGTTTCCACTGGCTGCGGTGGAGACGGTTCTGATATTGGTGTTTCGAGTGGCGGCGGAGGAATTTCTGGAACTGGCGTAGATATAGTTTCCACTGGCTGCGGTGGAGACGGTTCTGATATTGGTGTTTCGAGTGGCGGCGGAGGAATTTCTGGAACTGGCGTAGATATAGTTTCCACTGGCTGCGGTGGAGACGGTTCTGATATTGGTGTTTCGAGTGGCGGCGGAGGAATTTCTGGAACTGGCGTAGATATAGTTTCCACTGGCTGCGGTGGAGACGGTTCTGATATTGGTGTTTCGAGTGGCGGCGGAGGAATTTCTGGAACTGGCGTAGATATAGTTTCCACTGGCTGCGGTGGAGACGGTTCTGATATTGGTGTTTCGAGTGGCGGCGGAGGAATTTCTGGAACTGGCGTAGATATAGTTTCCACTGGCTGCGGTGGAGACGGTTCTGATATTGGTGTTTCGAGTGGCGGCGGAGGAATTTCTGGAACTGGCGTAGATATAGTTTCCACTGGCTGCGGTGGAGACGGTTCTGATATTGGTGTTTCGAGTGGCGGCGGAGGAATTTCTGGAACTGGCGTAGATATAGTTTCCACTGGCTGCGGTGGAGACGGTTCTGATATTGGTGTTTCGAGTGGCGGCGGAGGAATTTCTGGAACTGGCGTAGATATAGTTTCCACTGGCTGCGGTGGAGACGGTTCTGATATTGGTGTTTCGAGTGGCGGCGGAGGAATTTCTGGAACTGGCGTAGATATAGTTTCCACTGGCTGCGGTGGAGACGGTTCTGATATTGGTGTTTCGAGTGGCGGCGGAGGAATTTCTGGAACTGGCGTAGATATAGTTTCCACTGGCTGCGGTGGAGACGGTTCTGATATTGGTGTTTCGAGTGGCGGCGGAGGAATTTCTGGAACTGGCGTAGATATAGTTTCCACTGGCTGCGGTGGAGACGGTTCTGATATTGGTGTTTCGAGTGGCGGCGGAGGAATTTCTGGAACTGGCGTAGATATAGTTTCCACTGGCTGCGGTGGAGACGGTTCTGATATTGGTGTTTCGAGTGGCGGCGGAGGAATTTCTGGAACTGGCGTAGATATAGTTTCCACTGGCTGCGGTGGAGACGGTTCTGATATTGGTGTTTCGAGTGGCGGCGGAGGAATTTCTGGAACTGGCGTAGATATAGTTTCCACTGGCTGCGGTGGAGACGGTTCTGATATTGGTGTTTCGAGTGGCGGCGGAGGAATTTCTGGAACTGGCGTAGATATAGTTTCCACTGGCTGCGGTGGAGACGGTTCTGATATTGGTGTTTCGAGTGGCGGCGGAGGAATTTCTGGAACTGGCGTAGATATAGTTTCCACTGGCTGCGGTGGAGACGGTTCTGATATTGGTGTTTCGAGTGGCGGCGGAGGAATTTCTGGAACTGGCGTAGATATAGTTTCCACTGGCTGCGGTGGAGACGGTTCTGATATTGGTGTTTCGAGTGGCGGCGGAGGAATTTCTGGAACTGGCGTAGATATAGTTTCCACTGGCTGCGGTGGAGACGGTTCTGATATTGGTGTTTCGAGTGGCGGCGGAGGAATTTCTGGAACTGGCGTAGATATAGTTTCCACTGGCTGCGGTGGAGACGGTTCTGATATTGGTGTTTCGAGTGGCGGCGGAGGAATTTCTGGAACTGGCGTAGATATAGTTTCCACTGGCTGCGGTGGAGACGGTTCTGATATTGGTGTTTCGAGTGGCGGCGGAGGAATTTCTGGAACTGGCGTAGATATAGTTTCCACTGGCTGCGGTGGAGACGGTTCTGATATTGGTGTTTCGAGTGGCGGCGGAGGAATTTCTGGAACTGGCGTAGATATAGTTTCCACTGGCTGCGGTGGAGACGGTTCTGATATTGGTGTTTCGAGTGGCGGCGGAGGAATTTCTGGAACTGGCGTAGATATAGTTTCCACTGGCTGCGGTGGAGACGGTTCTGATATTGGTGTTTCGAGTGGCGGCGGAGGAATTTCTGGAACTGGCGTAGATATAGTTTCCACTGGCTGCGGTGGAGACGGTTCTGATATTGGTGTTTCGAGTGGCGGCGGAGGAATTTCTGGAACTGGCGTAGATATAGTTTCCACTGGCTGCGGTGGAGACGGTTCTGATATTGGTGTTTCGAGTGGCGGCGGAGGAATTTCTGGAACTGGCGTAGATATAGTTTCCACTGGCTGCGGTGGAGACGGTTCTGATATTGGTGTTTCGAGTGGCGGCGGAGGAATTTCTGGAACTGGCGTAGATATAGTTTCCACTGGCTGCGGTGGAGACGGTTCTGATATTGGTGTTTCGAGTGGCGGCGGAGGAATTTCTGGAACTGGCGTAGATATAGTTTCCACTGGCTGCGGTGGAGACGGTTCTGATATTGGTGTTTCGAGTGGCGGCGGAGGAATTTCTGGAACTGGCGTAGATATAGTTTCCACTGGCTGCGGTGGAGACGGTTCTGATATTGGTGTTTCGAGAGGCGGCGGAGGAATTTCAGGAGGTACTGGCGTAGGTGGAGTTTCCGCTGGCTGTGGTGGAGACGAATCTGATATTGGTGTTTCGAGTGGCAGCGGAGGAATTTCTGGAGGAGATTCTGGCGTAGGTGGAGGTACTACTGGCTGCGGTGGAGACATTTCTGATATTGGTGTTTGGAGAGGCGGCGGAGGAATTTCAGGAGGTACTGGCGTAGATAGAGTTTCCGCTGGCTGTGGTGGAGACGAATCTGATATTGGTGTTTCGAGTGGCAGCGGAGGAATTTCTGAAGGAGGTTCTGGCGTAGGCAGAGTTACTACTGGTTCCGGTGTAGAAGGATCTGATATCGGTGTTTCGAGTGGCGGCGGAGGAATTTCAGGAGGAGGTTCTGGCGTAGGTGGAGGTACTACTGGCTGCGGTGGAGACGTTTCTGATATTGGTGTTTCGAGTGGCAGCGGAGGAATTTCTGAAGGAGGTTCTGGCGTAGGCAGAGTTACTACTGGTTCTGGTGTAGAAGGATCTGATATCGGTGTTTCGAGTGGCGGCGGAGGAATTTCAGGAGGAGGTTCTGGCGTAGGTGGAGGTACTACTGACTGCGGTGGAGACGGTTCTGATATTAGTGTTTCGAGAGGCGGCGGAGAAATTTCTGGAGAAGGTACTGGCGTAGATATAGTTTCCACTGGCTGCGGTGGAGACGGTTCTGATATTGGTGTTTCGAGAGGCGGCGGAGGAATTTCAGGAGGTACTGGCGTAGGTGGAGTTTCCGCTGGCTGTGGTGGAGACGAATCTGATATTGGTGTTTCGAGTGGCAGCGGAGGAATTTCAGGAGGAGATTCTGGCGTAGGTGGAGGTACTACTGGCTGCGGTGGAGACGTTTCTGATATTGGTGTTTGGAGAGGCGGCGGAGGAATTTCAGGAGGTACTGGCGTAGATAGAGTTTCCGCTGTCTGTGGTGGAGATGAATCTGATATTGGTGTTTCGAGTGGCAGCGGAGGAATTTCTGAAGGAGGTTCTGGCGTAGGCAGAGTTACTACTGGTTCCGGTGTAGAAGGATCTGATATCGGTGTTTCGAGTGGCGGCGGAGGAATTTCTGGAGGAGGTCCAGGTCCCAATGGCTGCGGTGAAGACGGTTCTGACATTGGTATATCGAGTGGCGGCGAAGGAATATCTGGAGGAGGTTCTGGCGTAGGCGATGGTACTACTGGCTGCGTTGGAGACGGTTCTGATATTGGTGTTTCGAGTGGCAGCGGAAGAATTTCTGTAGGAGGTTCTGGGATAGGTGGAGATACTACTGTCTGTGGTGGAGACGGTTCTGATATTGGTGTTTCGAGTGGCAGTGGAGGAATTTCTGGAGGAGGTTCTGGCGTAGGTAGAGGTACTACTGTCTGTGGTGGAGACGGTTCTGATATTGGTGTTTCGAGTGGCAGTGGAGGAATTTCTGGAGGAGGTTCTGGCGTAGGTAGAGTTACTACTGGTTGCGGTGGAGAAGGATCTGATATTGGCGTTTCGAGTGGCGGCGGAGGAATTTCTGGAGGAGGTCCTGGTACTAATGGCTGCGGTGGAGACGGTTTTAATTGAGGTGCTGGTGACACTTCGGATTGTGATGGCGGTGATGGCTGTGTTTTATCCATTTTTTTTGCGTTTGCTATAGCTTCTTATTTGCTGCGTATTGGCAGGAGGGTGCAATAGATTTACAGAAGTTGTCGTTCGGAAGGTCTGACGCGTTAGGAGGATAGGTTAACTTCCCGATCTTACACTTATTGATGGCAACGCAACAATAATCGCTGATTGAAATGTTCTATTATTGGAAACCTACCTGCTTTTTCCACTTGTTCTACAAGTTTTAATCCTTTCAATATGTGCACAATAAGAACTTCCAAAGGACCTTGTGGTTCTGGTGGCGGTATTTCGGGTGCTTCCATTAGTGGTTTGATAGTGACTGTTTGTGGTTCGATAATTCGTGCTGATTTTACTTTTACCAATGGAAGTGGCGGAATTGGTGGAAGTGGCGGAATTGGTGGAAGTGGCGGAATTGGTGGAGGTGGGGGTACTACTACAGGCGGCGGTGCAGCAGGTATTCGAGAATCTTTTTCTTTATTTTCCTCGACTACATTTTTATACTTCAGTTGTTTGAATCTTTTCAATCTGAACGATTCTTCTCTCTCTTGTTCATCCAGCTCAGACAGAATGTACCTCATTGTTATAACTATCCTTGGTATTATGTTCCTCTGTAGTACATTCTGTTTCCTGCGAATACAAACCTCTTGTTGATATTGTGCCCTTCTTTAAAAAATCCGCTGAACTCACCCTTGCTTATTTTTAAATTGGTTTCGCTTTTTGATTATCGTATGTTCAAGGTAATAATAATTATAATAAAACAGCTGGTGGTGTGCCATTCTAGAGCAAAAGCTGCTAATGACAAGTTTTTATTTGGAATCCAGTTCATCCCTCCATTTCCGAATTAAAAATAAATTTAAAAAAATATCGTTGCTTTTCAAATTAGCTTGGCAAATTTTTTACTATATTACCATCTCGTCTACATAAAATTTGTACACAAACTGTGTACCATAAGAAAATGTCATAGTTAAAAAGTGTTTAATTTCTCGTCACAAAATCGAATTCGGCATTGATACACATTTACACGCACGGGTGCTTTTGCCCCCTTTTCGTATTCGATCGATTTATAAATGTAAATATCAAGGTTTTATGTTTTATTAAGTTATTTTAAAAAGAGCGGTTATATAATGTATTGTCGTTGATTTATTTGCAATTTATGATGAAAATTGTTTTTTTTCCCTACACTCATTTCATATTTTAAATTTGTTTGACAAAAAACCAGTTATATATCGGAGGGGTAATGACGGTTTACTGATAGACAATGCCTAAGGTATTAAGTTCGCCCATTTTCTTTTGTTTTGCATGAAGTTGTTATAAATAATAATATCTACTGGGCAAAATCGCAGAACAGGGAAAATGGATCATTATAATAAAATTAAATAGAAAAGAAAGGAGTTAAGGAATCGCGTGTCTTGGCAAGTTTTAAGACGTGATAAAACGCATGACGAGAGTAAAAATAGTGATGTTGATGGATGAGGAGGGAGATGAAGTCTAAACAAAAGATGAATGGATTTTGTGAGCAATGAGATGAAAGAAAAAGGGTAAACGATAGCGTTACGATTGTAAAGGAAAAAGAGCGGGAAGATGATGATGGTGAGCAAATAACTAAATATTATGTTTCTTGTAAAGCTGCTAACAAGTTTGGCCGTTGTGACTGCTGCAACTAAGATTCGGTCAACTATGGTCTTCAGTATTCTTGGTAGCACAATTTTCTTGAGCACGCTTTCTCTTCCGAATAAAACTGATTTTTAATTGCTGCCGTAAACCACCCTTTCTTTATAGGACAATTTTTTCGACAGGAATTTTGGACAGTGTGTGCTGCATTGATTTTTTATTGGCCAGAGGTAAGGACCTACAACTTTTTTGAATAAGTTCTCAAATAAGAGTCGTTTTTCTGTGGAAGCTGACATGGCAATTTTTTGTGATATTGCAGCTCACAATCAAACTGGTGTACATGACTTGAAATTTATTCCCAAATATATCGGCATCGTGACATTTTATGAGTCCTTGGCCCATATAATCACGATGAAACAGGCCGACAACACTTAAAGGATTGTCACGTTACCGAGATACTGTGAGAGTAGTTCTCATGGTCTTCGCCTCCGAAAATCTTGGCAAGGCGATACGTTAGGGAACCATATTTCATAAATGTATATATCTAAGATATTATGTTTGTTTTGTAAGCGTCCTCTGTCAAAAAGGCCATCATTGTGCGCTGCAACGATAAAGTAATATTTAAAAGGCGATGACTATGCCAATTTGCTTCAATGCACCTTATTATTGTACATTTTTGATTTATTGACGTTTTTTTGGCACGCTGCTTAAGTGTTAAACTAATTTAACCGAGAGTGTGTCAGTTTAAATTTTAATGTGATATTAAAAACAGCATACTTAGAAAACAAAGATGAAAACTATAGTCGCAAGCGAGAGCTCATGGCAAGCAATAGCTGCCTTTACCGAAAGGCGATGGCAACGAAAGAAGATATCCTCCTCTTTGCCGATCCGTGCCCGAAGAACTGGACGCTAGGGGAGTGCTGACAATGCCCTCTTCCGTCCCCCGTAAAGTGGTCTGTGGGTGACGGACTTATGGAAGTCCGTCGTCCAAACACGCACGCCCGAGTTGGTATCGCGTGGTGTTTCCGCGCGCTTATCATAAATAATGAAAGAGTCGGGAGAAGCTCACTCACTCAGAAGCTCACTTCTGCCCGAGATGGGGTTTGCAAGCGCTAACTGTCACTGCCATTGTAGAGAAAGCAAACGTGGGGACACATACACGCACCCCAGCCAAAAGTGACGAGGAGGAACACCGTGTAGTTTTAGTCAGTAGGAGTCTGACATATCTCCCCGACTGCCCCAAGACGGAGGATATGCATGAGGATTTCCAAACGTAAAAAAGGATCCAGCAGTATGTTAGCATAATCAACTGCATTGCCTTTTCTCAGTCCCAGTCAAACCGGATTCAGCTAAATACCAGTATTTTTCGTGGAGCGACTCCCTATCTGATCTAGTACCTGGGTAACACAATAATTCTTGGCAAGATTGGTGTCAGATTTTCTGCCTTTTGACAATCCATAATCCATAACGACTGCTAAAGTTCTACAAATGGCAGCCGGGACCAACGTCTTATCGTGCTTTCCGAAGAAAAGGGAGTCTCGGTATGGCAAGATGAAAAGAAGACCCATCCACAGACCGACGTTGGCAAGCGTTGCTCAACCTTGGAGATTTACTCTTGCGGCTGTTATAATTTAACCTCAAGCTACTGCTGATACTAGTTTCATAAAAAAATATTAATTTATAAACCTTTTCGAAACGATCTTTTATTTTTAACCCCCATCAAAAAGGCGTATTGAAAGTTTGATGAAATTAAATCGCCACTCTGTCGGTGGCTTCTACAGGTTTTGATCGATCCGAAATTTGGTATTCCATTACTTCAATTATATTACTAGAAATAATAAAATTGACGCTACAGTATGACCTGGATTCTACAGCATACCCAACTCCTTACATACAGTAAACGTATCGTGTTTTATGGGCATACGGCCGGTTTCAATAACGTGTTTGCCTTTCAAACATTTCAAACTTTCAGCTTCTGTTGGTAGCTAATTTGACAGTTGGTTAAAGGTAGATACGTTAATGAATCACATTAATATTATAAAGGCGAAAGTTTGTGAGTGTGTATGTTTGTTACTTCTTCACGCGCCAACGGCTGGACCAATTTTGGATTCAGGAAGTTGACACCCTGCATTAACACATCTTAGGCTTTTTATTTCGGGAGTGTGCTCCCTTCGGATAATTTTCGACATTCACGCGGAGTACCTATCTGATAAATTGCGGGTAACGCCGCGTGGTGCAGCTAGTAAGTTATAAATAGATAGCAGTCAGACTCTGATGATGACAGAAAAGTGGATATCTCTCTAGTGGCTTGTTCTTTCTGTCTATGTATTTGTCTGTCTGTGGCACCGTAGCTTCCAAAATATATCGACTATGTATGTACAGGCCCGATTACAGTCCGGTTTTTGTTAGAAGGCTCGTTTAATCGGGATGGTTTTTAGTTTTGTATTGATCTTAGCCTAATAATGGCTGGTAATTTCTTTAATTTTAACTTATTTGTTACGCGGATTTTTTTTCGCAACCTATGTTGTATTAACCTTCAAGCGGGCGCGTGGTTACTTGAAACGGCAGCGGTCGCGCGTAACCGAAATGACCTACGGAAGATTTCAGGGATTTAGACCACCGATTAATTCTCATTTGTTATTTATATTCAGAAATTATCTATTTTTGAGCTAGGAATCAAATTGTTTTAATTTTAATACAAAATAATAAAAATAAACCATTTCCTTTGGATTAAGGACAACACTAACAAATTATGCACGCCCAACCAAAAAGGTTTGTTCCTTCGGGAGTTTTGTTGTTTTACTTAGATGTTTTTAAGTTTTACTAGCTATAATAAGATCGAATAATTGGTATCGTTGTTTATTGTCAACTCTGTCTAGATTACTTTAGAAACAGTCGTGTCGTCAATATACAATCAGGCGCGTGTAGTCGTTCCGACGCCTACGCCGCCACTTAAACATATGCATTCTGTTCCCTTCTGGAGGCTCGGAGAAGGAAGGAGTGCAGTAGTTTTTATGCGTAGTGAACTAATGATAGGCTACTAGAACCGAGAAATACTTGTGACTAGAAATCTGGATATTACGAATGAAAATGCATCCAGTGCGGTCGATTCAACCTCGCGCAACCGCTTAAGGTTAAATCACGGTAATATATTATATTATTTAACTTCGAATTTTGCTCACGGGCGCGTAATAACAACTATTGATGTTATTCTTAAGGACCTTACTCGCCAGTGGCGCCAACTGGTGAGCGTGAAAACGGTAGCCCTCATTATAATGCGTGCCTCGTAACCGTCCCACGGCTGCATAGGACTCTCCTGATCTGATGACACGACATCACCATTTTTTCTCAAGGTAGTTGGCGATTTCAGACTTCTATTGAAATTATACTCGATGGTTTCTTCGCGATGGCAGATATATACATGAATAAAATTCAAATTAGCTATTTCTTACCTATGACAAAATCGTAGTAAAAACTAAGTAATTCGTGTTTATTTTAAAAGTATTTCCTGTGAGTGTCAATTAAAATAAAATGGAACAGTACCTGGGAGTAGGTATGGCACGTGAATTTTTTTTAAAAGAACGCAGATATGTGGCCAAAACTTCCCCATTATTATTTTAAAAGTAGTCAAACTGAAAGCATTTACTTCAATTAAATGATTAACGGTAGGTCAGTCGCAAAGCAGAATCTAGTAGACGTTCCAAACCGCAGATCTCAATGGAGAAGAACGTGAAACAAACCACGCTAACACTCTCAAAACAATATGGCAAAGAACGCTTAAGAAATGGTCGACCGGAAATTCTCATATAAGGTACCTAGATCAAATAATGACTTGAACTTTCTTTAAACTTGATCTACATTTCGATCGGATATTGGATAAGGTTTGCTATAATAGCATTATTCATAAAACAATAAAAAGGTCTATTTTAGATGTTTAAGTTATTAAGGGTGCTGTCCAGTCCTTAAATAGAGAAGGAAGGGTGAGTTCATCGGCAGCTTGGCCCTAAATAAAGGGCTTATTACTATAGAAACTAAATAGGTACAAATACTAACTACTCAGAATCGCTACTTTAAGATTCAAGAAAAGTACGTTTCTTTTTAATTTTAATTTTAGATGCTTGATCCAAAACAAGAAAAAAAAAACATATTTCTGCTACACTAGAAAAACTACAAAGAGATTTTCAATAAATATTAGGCAAAATAATTGGACCTCAGCTATCATCATGACAAACAAAGTAAATAATGGATCACTAACTCTTTATGTCAAAAAATTGCGACTTTATAATTTTCATATTATATTAAATTAAACGTAATTGTAAAATGTCTATGACATAAATCTTTCATAAATTATTTTACTTCATTTTTTGAGTCCTTTCTCTTCAAATGCATAAACAAAAGTATTTTAAAATCCGTTTTAGTAGTTTAAAATATTCTTGTTCTATTAAATCTACTTGACTTACCTGTATGTACAAAGTTAGATAAGAATACCTGCAGATTCAAACAAAAAGTAGCGTTTTTTGCCATTAAAGATTAACTGGATAAGAAAAAAATATTAACTTAGATGTTGAAAAAGTAATCAACGATAATTTAAAATTCTTATCTCCCTTTGCGTTTGAAGTATTAGCAAAAACTACTGACAATAAATAGTAGATAGTAGTATGATTCAAACTATTAATCTTATTTAGTGCATTGCTTTACCCTCTAAAGAATCTGACCCTAAAAGTTCATCATCACCAAGTCTACAACAGTGACTGCTGAAACATCATCATCATAATTTCAGCTAAAGTACTTCCTCTGTTGGGGACAAGTCCAGTGAATCTAGCATGCATCGGGTTCCCGCGACCTTCACTTAGATGTCGGTTCACATAGTGGGAGGCCTACCAACGCTAGAGCCTTAGGTACAGGGTACTCCCATCATTCTTCGACCCCACCGGCCTTCCCTTCTGCTAACTATATGCTGTCCCGCCCCTTAAGTTTAGCAATTTTTTCGGCAATATTTCGATAATATATCGGTTCTCCTGCGTACCTCTCATTTTTTATTGGATCAATAGATAAATACCGAGCGTTATTGGGTATATACCCTAATAATCCCGTTCCTAGCTGTCCTCCGCCTAGCGACGCCCTAAGCCGAGGTCCGTATCCTACAGGGGTTGTAAGGGCTATAGTTATAGTATAGGGCCTAGGCGTGTAGTTGCTTTTTTTATATTATGGCCGCCACAGGTAAGTCCTGTTAAACAGCCGACAACCTCCTAGGATGACCTGCGAGAAACCACTCATTAAAAAAAAACTATTGGGCTTATCCGTCGGAAATTTCTTAGTAGCAACGCGTAATAGGACTAAACCGGCGAAAAGTACACCTCTGCATAACAGAATAAAAAACACAGGCGTGTCGTTGTATAAATATCTTGATTTTAGATTTTAAATGCAGCGTAGGTAAATTTTACATAAAAATACAAAGTAGCAAAATATGCCCCATGTATTTTTAATGGAACGATCTATCTCCCTTTATCACCTGCATTGATTTTTGTCTGACGGTAATAACAAGCTTGATGTGTAAAATAAGATAAAATAAAAAATAAAAATTGCAACATTTTAAAGCCCATTATTGCTATTCTCACAAAACAGGTAATTTTAATGAAAGTAACTGGATGACTTGAACCTAATGAAACCTATCGATTTATCGAACCCCCTGCATACTAAATTTCATGAAAATCTTGGGAGCCGATTCCGAGATTCAGATTATATTTATATATATATGAATATATACAAGTATTGCTCGAAGATTCGTAGCTAGAAATCTAACATTTTACACCACGCCAATATTGAGGTGCATAGATGACACTCTTAACTTCGGCAATTATTTTTAACCCTATTGTGATAGGCGGTGACATTATCGATGCCTAATCTATAAGCCTCCCGAGACCGAATTTCGGTCGCTGAATTTTTGTCCAAGTACCCAGAAGATATTAGTGCACAAGTGAGTGCAGTGCAAAAATAGCTTACTCTCATAGTCCGATGAGACGCCAATTTGGCATGACCGGGTGAGATCAGGCGCAAGATCATAGGCTTGGTAATATTTCCGGCGCATGAGTGTCACACCACCAACTTGAAACTAATATCAGATGGAAAAACCGGGTAATACTTTTTGTCTGATCAGGGAATCGAACCCAGCCGGTCGATTCTGTAAACATGTCGAAGTGAAAGTTTGGGTGAAGTGATGCAGGACCCCACGATTGGCGATCGAGCATATATGAAAAATCATCATTATATTATATTATAGACTATTATTATAATAAATTATGGAGTTTCTTGTGCGTTCTTCTCCATAAGAATCTACCTTTCCGAATGGACAGTAGAGTCACTTTATTAATGTAATATTATTATTTTACTGAACTGTAAATGATGACGTTCAAAAGTGCCGTTTGATGGCCTAATTGAAATAAACGTTTTGACTTTGACTTTTTAGAGAACGGTTGGATCTAGCAAATTTTTTGTTGTGTTTGTATGTAATTGTCTGGACAAGGTTTAAAATATATGAAAGAAGTTTTTGGAAAATCAACCGGAATTGATATTGCACCCTTGCGAAGCCGGGTCGCTAATATGTAATTAGAAAGTAAGGCAAGTTTGAATCATACTACTTATCTAATAGACATACCAACAATAATTGTCACAGCAACTAAGAAGTAAGTGCGCAAAAAGTATGATTTAAATTTTCAATTATATTGCCGGAAAAATAATTTTTAAAAAACGTGTTTTCTTTTTGGAATATTTGAGAGTAGGTAGACAAGTAGGTTCGTGTTGAATTAACTTCTTTAATGACTTATACGCACAAACATGTTAGTTGTTGTCAAAATTGACTAGCTACGGACTTACTTGGTGGCATTCTTGTGCGCCACGTCGATCATGTCGAATGTAATCCGTAGCTGACAAATGAACACCATCTTCTTGATGAGAGCCAACCACGCTTCTCTGGCAATTCTCACTGCTATGCCGCCTCTGCTGAGTCCCAGATACTGGTATCCATCGACGCCTATCTGTAAAAGAACGGAACATAAAATTAATCGAATCTTTTGAAGAGTATCCGTGGAGTTTCTTGCCGATTGTTCTCAATAGGAAACGACCTATTCGAACAATGAACTAGCTTCTGACGTTTTATAAGTGCCCATGTCGGCCCATAAAATAATTTTGAATTTAGAAGAATCTTCTTCGAGCTGGCACGACTGTACATTGAAGAAGAAAGAATAAGGATTAACAGTCACAGAATTAACGTGCATAAAAATTATGGACGTGGGCTAGGAATTATTTACCATATATATAGTATACATAGGAGGTTTTCAATTACTTATGTACCTAAGAAAGACGATATTGCAGATAATTTTGGGTGAAAATGTCGCCACTTTCAAGGCGTCGTCGGTCCAAGGACAAAAACCGGAGTTTGTCCTTGGTGAAAATTACACCGTCAGAGCTACACTATTAATCGCTGAGTTTATATTATTATATCCCGGGTTGAATAATGCATTGTATGCAATGCATGTTTCTGTGGGATAGATAAGAAAGCTAATACGGTATTCAAATTCATAAAAGCTAGGCAGCTTAATTTATTCGTCGAAATCGTGCTTATCTATACACTCAACCGCATGTCGATGGTAACACTTTGTCCTTGATCTGAGAGCCTATAGTAGGCGCCAAATAAATGTGGAATAAAGTATATTGACCTTTCCCTAATAACTGTTCATAGGTATCTGAACAATTAAATATGAATCGTTTTTCATTATTAGACAATGTTAAGGATCACGAGAGATGATGATTCGGGACAGTTTTGTGTCATTAATTCCGTTTTTCAAATTAGCAATGTCAATAAATGTAGGTGGGTCAATGACCGATATTCCACGATTATCTGGCGCCTACTATAGCACGAATGTTTTGGACGTATAGAAATTTTACTATAACTCCTAATACTCGTTTTGCACATAATATTTATTTGAATGAAATACTTCATATATTCATATTTTTGTATGATACAAATTGTGTATGTCGCATAAAATTAAACCAAATTACTATGGGGTGTAGTTTTTTATATTCAAAATTCGCTAACGTTAACGATACTTTAACGTATACGTCAAAACATTTGTGCTAGGCCTCTGGTCTCGCATAGTAGGTAGGTACTACGGAGTTTCAACAGAATTGTGAGTATTGTTGCCACTGACCTGAGAGCTACTAATGAAATCGAATTAACAGTAGACTGTTAATTGCCCTGATAAATAACCCAAACTAAAAACTAAAAATGAACTTTAGCTGTTAAAACATATTCGCCCCCGGGTGGGCTCGAACCACCAACCTTTCGGTTAACAGCCGAACGCGCTAGCCATTGCGCCACGGAGGCTATAGAGAATTTCTTCAAATTTGTTTTCCTATTCCGAGACTAAATCATTCCGATTCAATGAGTGGTAGGATAGCCCTTTAAAACGAGTTTTCCTTAGTCTACGTGATGATCACAAACACGTACCTACATTACATTCGGGGTTCGCGCCCTTTAAAATTGAAACCAGTGATTTGATTTTATCAAAAATAGAGTTTTATACTCAACAATAGGTAGTAGCTTAGATACAACAAGTCGCCTATACAACTGTGCCCCTGCACTGCAGATTTCCCACCAACAAATATTTTCAATTTTCAAAAACAAAATAATATTTACAAATTTTGTAACTTCTAACTTTCATTGCCTAGCAAACGCGTATAGGTATGCAGGTACCTATATCATACGGGATAAATTTGCAGAAACCTGAAATAAAACCTAATAGACCTAATTAATTAATTACTTTTTTGACCATAAACCTGTATTCAATGCTCTTCCTGGATTTGAGTCATTTTGAGAGAGCATTGTTGCCAATATTGGTCAACAATTTTAATAGCAAAAAAACTGGACGTTCTCGTTTTTTTTCATATGAAGTCGTAATCATTACCTTCATCATCATATCAGCCGACAGACGTTCACTGCTGGACATAGGCCTCCCACAAGTGTCGCCACAACAACCAGTCTTGTACATCTCACATCCCTCGACTACCCTCGACCCTCACCAGGTCAGCGGTCCACCTTGTGGTAGGCTTTACAACGCTCGCTAGCCCCGCTGTCGCAAGCCGTGTCCGCGATTGGCGTGTCGCCGTGGAGGTGGAGACGTTGTCGGATCACAGATATATCCGTTTCAACGTCTCCCCCCAGACCGCGGGCGGCCGCAATCCAACGGCCCCGCGAACGGACGGTCCGCGTTGGGCGCGAAAGCGCCTCGACAGGGAGCTACTCGAGGAGGCTGCTATTGTGCAGGCCTGGATCCGGGAGTCGGCAACGACCGGACCCGTCGACGTCGAAGAGGAGGCGCAGTGGTTCCACGGGGCGATGACGCAAATTTGCGACGCGTCAATGCCCCGGGTTCGCACACAACCCAGAAGGCGCCAGGTGTACTGGTGGTCCGCCGAGATCGCGCAGTTGCGCGACTCGTGCGTGGAGGTCAGGCGCCAGTACACCCGATACCGGAGAAGACGTCGTCGGGTCCCTGACGAAGAAGCCGCGCGGTATGAGGTGTACCGCGCGGCTAAGAAGGCTCTGTGGCTGGCCATCGGCGAGGCGAAGACGCGAGCCAGGGAGGAGATGTTGGAGACTCTAAACGGGGATCCGTGGGGGCGTCCTTATCGCTCGGTCCGAGGCAAACTCGGACCATGGGCGCCCCCGCTTACGGAGAGTCTCCAACCCGAGCTGCTGGAGGACGTAGTCGCAGCCCTCTTCCCGGCACGAGCGGAGCACGCTCCGCCGCCGATGGCTCTGCCCACAGCCGCAGAGCCCGAAGAGGACGCCAGCGTCCCAGAGGTGACACAACCAGAGTTGAGGGCGGCCGTGACACGGCTCCGGGCGAAGAACACTGCCCCGGGGCCCGACGGGATTCACGGCTGCGCGTTAGCACTCGCTCTGAAGGAGCTGGAGCCCCGACTGAGAGGACTCTACTCGGCGTGCCTTGAGCAGGGCCAGTTTCCCGCTCAGTGGAAATCTGGTCGTCTGGTCCTGCTCAGGAAAGCGGGGCGCCCTGCGGACTCGCCGTCCGCGTACCGGCCCATAGTGCTGCTCGACGAGGTGGGAAAGCTGTTTGAGCGGATAGTCTCAGCCCGCCTCGTCGGCCACTTGTGCGGAGAGGGGCCGGACCTGGCCGAATGCCAGTACGGCTTTCGGCAAGGGCGCTCCACTGTGACGGCGATATCCCGAGTGAGAGTCCTGGCGGAGGAAGCGGTGTCGCGGGGCGGTGTGTTGTTGGCGGTGTCCTTGGACATCTCCAACGCCTTCAACACCCTGCCCTGGAGTTGTATTCGGGAGGCACTACGATATCATCGAGTGCCTTCCTACCTCCGCCGCGTCGTCGGGGCTTATTTGGCGGAAAGGTGTGTCACCTATCTGGGACGCGATGGCAGATACCAGCGCCCCATGTCGTGCGGTGTTCCGCAGGGTTCGGTCTTGGGCCCGCTCCTGTGGAACATCGGGTACGACTGGGTGCTGAGGGGCGAGCTCCGGCCGGGAGTGCAGCTGGTGTGTTACGCTGACGACACACTGGTCACTGCCCGGGGGAGCTCGCACAGGGAGGCAGCGTTGCTGGCGACGGCTGCGGTCTCACAGGTGGTGAGCCGCATACGGCGCCTCGGCCTGGAGGTGGCCCTCAACAAGTCGGAGGCCATTGTTTTTCATGGCCCCCGGCGAGCGCCGCCGCCGGGATCGCACATTGTGGTCGGGGGGGCCCGTATCGCTGTCGAGTCCACCATGAAGTACCTGGGATTGGTGCTCGACAGCCGGTGGGATTTCGGCCCCCACTTCCGGCGGCTGGCGCCCAAGTTGTTGGGCGCGGCGGGGGCGCTGTCAACGCTGCTTCCCAATCTGGGGGACCCGAGCACCGCCTGTAGGCGGTTGTACGTGGGGATCGTGCGATCGATGGCCCTTTATGGGGCCCCGATCTGGGCGGCTGACCTGACGGCCAGCACCATCACTGTTCTGCGGAGGCCGCAGAGGGTGATGGCCGTCAGAGTCATCAGGGGATATCGCACGATCTCCTACGAGGCGGCTTGCGCACTGGCCGGATCTCCGCCGTGGGACCTGGAGGCGAAAGTGCTCGCGTCACTGCATAGGTGGCGCGAGGGCGCGCGGGCGCGCGGCGAAAGACTGACGCAGCAACACTTGGAGCTGCGTCGGTCGCAGCTGCGCGAGGTCCTGGTGGCGGAATGGCGGGACAGGCTTTCGAGCCCTACCGCCGGCCTCATCACCATCGAGGCCATCCGGCCAGTGCTCGACCTCTGGCTCGGGAGAAGGCACGGCTCCCTGTCGTTTCGTGCGACGCAGGTCCTCTCGGGGCATGGCTGCTTCGGGAGGTTCTTGTGTCGCATAGGCAGGGAGCCGGACGCTCGATGCCACCACTGCGTCGACTGTCGGGAGGACACGGCACGGCATACGCTTGCAGAGTGTGCAGCTTGGGAGGAGCCGCGCCGTGCCCTCATCTCTGTTGTAGGCGGTGACCTCTCGCTGCCGGCCGTAGTCCATGCTATGGTCGGCGGTGAGGAGTCCTGGGACGCGGTGGTCTCCTTCTGCGAGACAGTTATCGCGCAGAAGGAGGCTGCGGAAAGGGAGAGGGAGATCACAACCGCTCTCCCTGCCCGCAGCAGGCGCATCGGGCGTCGGAGGAGGGCATACGCTGCCCTCTTCCGGCCCCCCTAACTGGGTCCAGGGGCGGCGGACTTGGGGATGTCCGTCGCCCCCCATTCATCCGGACCCGAGGTGGCGGCGCGTGGTGTTCCCGTGCGCCCCTCTTTGACGTAGCGAGGGGAGTTAAACACCTCACTCCCCTCGCCGACGCGAGGTGGCCCGCAGAGGCGGGCCGGCACCAGCCGGGGATTGCGGAAGTCGCATACGTTCCCGCGATCCCCGGCGTAGGTGGAAGATGGAACACCGGGGTGGTTTTAGTCAGTAAGAGTCTGACAGACCCCTCCACCCGCCCCAGGGTGGAGGATTTCCATGAGGATTTCCCCCCGAGATCAAAAAAAAAAAAAAAAGGCTTTACAACGCTGCGTCTTCCGGTACGCGGTCGCCACTCCAGAACTTTTCGGCTCCATCGACCATCTGTTCTGCGAACAATGTGCCCTGCCCACTGCCACTTCCATTCGCACTTCAACATTCCTTATTCGATCACGCAAAAAATCTCCAAGCATTGCCCTCTCCGTGAGTGACTTTAAACCTTCTGATGAAGTCGTAACCAGCGCTTCAAAATCTATCAAAACCAAACCAGCGGGAGGTGAACTTTTGCTGGTCTGTATTCCTTTTTAAAAGATGGTCTCTTAATAGTAACTTAATATAATTATACAAAACGTGAGTATCTTGGCAATGGTTTCTGATTATCTCGAACTAGCTGACCTGAGGAATTTCGTCTGCGACACATTTTTCATTTATGCTCCGCTCTTGGTCGTAGCGTGATAGTTATATAGACTATCGATAAATGGGCTATCCAACACTAAAATAGTTTTTCAATTCGAACCAGTAGTTCCTGAAATTCGCTCGTTCAACCAAATAAACTCTTCAGCTTTGTTATATTACTATACTAGCTTTTGACCGTGACTTCGTACGCGCATATTTTTTCCGTTTCCGTATAGCATATAGCCTCATGAATGTCACTATAAAAACGAAAAAAAAAACCAAATCCGATTGGTATTTCTAGAGATGAGCAAGTTCAAACGAACAAACACCTTAGCTTTATTATATTAGTATTAGTAGATAGATAGTATAGATTTAAGTACTTATATGTTTAACTTACCTCCACTACGTTCAGGTTCCTCACTTTCACGCCCGCAACACTCCTACTGGTTGACTTCACAGTTATGGTAGCCTGAAACAAAAAAAAAGGCATTTTAGAATTGACATTCAAATAATTTCTACACGTAGAGTACATAAAGATCTTGGGCTTCAATCATACTCTGGAGTACAATTGTACAATTTTAGTTGGTCGTTAAGGTAAGATTTGAGCAACGCGATCGCGAAAGTCGACTGTGACACAAGGCTAAAATACGTTAATCTTTCTTTCTTACACGCCCGCTTTACATAAAAATCTGTGAAACATTAAAAGTGCGAGGCAGAGACAGGCCACCACGACAAGCGACACGACTAACGGCAGGTTTCAATAACCTTTAACCACAACATGACGTTTCAGCTACCGTTGGTAGCTAATTTGACAGTTGGTCGAAGGTAGATACATTATTGAGACCGGCCGTAAGGCAGCAAGCAAGAGATTGGTCCTAGTCTCGTGTCGCAAATGGTTTCTTTCTGACATTCTAAAACTAATTGCCTAAATAAGCGGATATAAATCCTATCCTACTAATATTATAAACGCGAAAGTTTGTAAGTATAGATGGATGGATGTTTGTTTGTTACTTTTTCACGCAAAAACCACTGAATGGATCTTGATGAAATTTGGCGCAGAGGTAGATTATAGTCTGGAATAACACATGGGATACTTTTCATCTCGGGAATATGTTCCCTTGGGATAATTTTCGACATAAACACGGGGTAGCCGCGGGCGGGCATCTAGTAAAAGAATAAAAGCGTTCTGCGCTTTCATGTCAGCCTAGTCACATAGCGACATGCGACACTGTCGTGGTGTCCAGTCTTGTGTCGCAAGTCACAGTCGCTTATCTCAGTCACGTAACCCAAATCATACCTTTTAGGGGTCTGCCGCTGCATCAGTCGCCCACGAGCCCCGGAAGCACGTGTCTGTCGAGACAAGCGAGTGGAGTACAACAGTACCCCAAGGTATAGCAGACAACAAATCACCAGCACCAAGATATTCATGGTATCCTGGGAAAGAAAGAAGGCATGTGATGGGCCGGTCTCCCATAATGCCAGAATGGGAAGTTATTTTATGTCATGAGTTTCACAAAATGCTACAATTTGTATCGACCACTAAACAAAGTTTGTTAAGTTTTCGAAGTTTAAAGTCAAGGGAGGTTTCTTCATAGAAAAATAGTATAGAAAAAAATAATAATGTAAAAAATTGTTATGAATAATCTTCCTAAAATTGTCGTGTCACAGTGTTTGTAATCAAACTCCTCCGAAATGGCTTGACCGATTCTTATGTAATTCAATTCAATTTTTTTTTTATGTTTCGGAATTAAAAAATACATACAACCCTAATGTCACCCTTCTACCACCAACCCCAAGTTTTTAAAAGCAATATTAAACAAAGTCCGGTTAGTTACACCATTTATAACTCAAGAACGGCTAGACCGATTTTGAAGATCTTTAGTTTGTTGAATTGGTCTCTGCCCCAAATAGTAGAATAATTATTAAAACATCGGAAAAATTTACGAAAAAAAAATATTAAAAGATAATATTATTTAGGGTACGCCTGTACCCCATGAGTGAGGTTAGTGGCTATGCGAGGTAAGATAGAAGCTTAAACATAGGTAAGATTAATCATCTGCTGTGGAATATCAGTAGCAGAGTTCTAATATGTGAACAGCACCCAAAAATCTTCGGTTCTGAACTGTATTACGGTGGTAGCCAACAATTATATAATATAAAAAAAATATGTTCAACAAAGGCCCCGGCGAGATTCGAACTCACGATCTCCTGTTTACTAGACAGGCGCTTTAACCAACTAAGCCACGGCGCCTATGGGTGCTTCTCTATATTAACGTTCCAACAACGCGAAAATAACTCAACGGGCTGTTCAAAAATGGTTACGCACTGCATTTATTTATTTATTTATTTACACTTTACGCACACAAATGTACAGAGGCGGACTTAATGCCATAGACATTCTCTACCAGTCAACCTTTGGGTGATTCAGAGAATGGTGGTAGGTGCAATATGGTGAATAAAAAGCGATTGATATTGAATTAATACATACAAACATTTAAATAAATAATACAAATATATAAACTNATACGAATATATAAACTATACATACAATATAAATATATAATAAATACTCAAATTAACAAGATAAATAGGTACACGAAATACTTAAACAATTACAACAAATAGGTAATTGGAAAACATTAGCGATGTGATGATACTACTGCCAACTTCTTACGAATATGTTCGCGAACTTTAACTTTGAAGGCTAATCGGTTGGTGACCATCCTAATTTCCTGGGGTAGCGAATTCCACAAAGAAATAGACTGAACAAAGAAGGAAGAGTGAATAAAGTCAGTACGGTGAGTGGGAAATTGAAGAAGACGTTTAAGTGATGAGCGTAACTTCCGATTGTGGTTGGCGCAAATTTATTGAAAGTAAGGGGCTAGATAACTAGGAGAGTTAGGAGAGTTGAGAAATGAAAACAAGGTAGTAAGAGCTCTTTGCTCCCTACGCTCGCGTATGGGCATCTACTTTAAAAAGCGACCGATACGCGGAGACATGATCATATTTGCGCAGGTTGAAAACAAATCGAATGCAGTAAATTAGGAGGCGGTCAAGTTTGTTGAGGAGATCTGCATTCAGGTCATAGTAGCACACGTCACGATAATCTATGATAGGAAAAATTAAGGTCTGTATAAGCATTGTCTTCGTGCTTGATGGCAAAAAGTTTTTCTAACGGTACAGGGGCCGCAAGGCTGCATCTGTTCCAAATCCGTGAAAATACGTTCCAAAATAGCCATGGAACTATTTGTATGGTAGTTTAGGCACTAGATATGACTTCCATCACCCGATTTCTCTCCGTCATCTGTGATTCTCCAATACGGACGATATATTAGCCGTAATACTGTTTGTGTGAACGCTGTCGCATTACCTCGGATTCAAATCGGACAGCTATGACTTCTTCCACTCTGGGTGGAGCGGAAGGGCGTGTCAGTCTCTTACTGACCAAAACCCATCCGTGTTACTTCTTAAGCCCTTTGCGTTTCAGGGCCGCGGTCACTCTTCAGAACAAATTTCGCAAAAATCGGACTGCTTGGATTTGTATCAGAGATCGCATTAATGCGTAAGTAATATCCGAATTCGGTCTGAGTTTTTTAGACTAGATTCGTATTTTCACGGGTTCGGATGCAGTGCGTAACCGCTCTAATTGATTTGAACTTCTTTAACATAATAAAATATTACCTACAAGGAGAAATCATCAGATTCTGTCTGCGGTTTGCCCTTTTGAATGTTTAAAATTATCCCACGGGAACCAGCTTCCGGGATATATCCTAAACCTCATTTAAAACACCAGAATATTTCTTTGGGCCGTCGGAGAGCCTGGGCAAACGCTACTGTAGTTAATCTGGTAAACTTAACTCTCAACAATGTCTCACACAACAACAGGTGGAGAATTCTCAGACGGTTTTGCTCTTCAGTGTTCGGCGCGGCGTCTCTTCATTGACCACGGCCCACCTTTTATCTTGCGCTGCATAATCGCATGTCACCTGCTCATGTGACTGCGTCAGCCAGGCCAGGCAAGGTACTTGGTAAAAAATAAACTATTTTCGTCATCGACACGCTAAGTAAAGAAGAAAACTTCAAGGTACGTGGCCAACAAAAAACTATGTTATAAAACTGGTACGTCGGTGTTTCCTGTCTGGCTACTCCGAAAAGAAGTCCTGATATTATCTTAGTCTGATAAATCGTATTATGGACAATGTGCAAATCAGTGTCTGTGGAATGGTCGTTAAGGATAGAACCTCATATACCTAGGTAACCTTTCACAATCCTATTGTTAGACTATACTATTGCACGTGTTAGCGGGCACACCATTTATGCCCGGAGGCATAATTAGTTTGGTTTACTTGTTAATGCTTGAGTTTGTCTATTTCTGATGGCTTAATGGAGTGTGCTAGCTACCAAGTGTCAATTAATTTAATTTGATTTATAGTTTGAATATTTTATTTTTTGTGTCATGTATTGTAAAATACTTTGCATACTATTGTATAAATTCAAGTTTTTTAAAACTTAACAGACAGATGTGTTGCTGGGGAGTTTGTTGCGCTACTTCTTCTTCCCAGCTACAACACTAGGAGGTGGTGACGGGCGGGCGTTGTGGGCGACTGTCTTTATGTAGAACTTTGACGTTCAAAAAGTGCTGGCACTCAGCCTAATTTGAATAAATGACTTTTGATTTTGATTTTCCAGCCACCGCACGCATTTGTCAAGGATCGCCTGGCAACTATACGATCACTATCTAGATGAGCTAGGCTCTTGCTGATCTCTAAATGTACTTAGTGACTGTGGAATGGTGTTTTGAAGATAGAACCTCATACCCTAGGTATTTGAGTGGACCGTTCCAGCCACCGCACGCTTTTGTCAATGATAGTCTGGCGACTATAAGATCACTATCTAGATGAGCTAGGCTCTTGCTGATCTCTAAATGTGCTTAGTGACTGTGGAATGGTTTTTTGAAGATAGAACCTCATATACCTAGGTATTCTAGTGGACCATTCCAGCCACCGCACGCATTAAATTAATTTTTATACCTTTTTACCATTATGCATTCAGTACCAGTGCCACTGGTACTGAATACATAATGCCCAAAAAAAATGGCATCGTTAGTATCGTGATCTCAACCCTGAATAATGTGGTGACATTTTTTTGGGCATTATGGTTGGGCTGGCCTACCCCTACTGTAGCCTACTGCACGCCCATGACTGAATGCCATGACTGAATGCCATGTCGCTGGTGGGATACTGAGCCTGGACGCGATGTGAGATTTACAAGCCCTGAGCCGGAAATGTGTGGACAACGGTCTGATATCACCAACCTGCTTTGGACAAGCGTGGTGATTAATGCTCGTGTATATTCTGTATGAGAGGCCTGCAGGGGCAGTAACAGGTTCGAAGGGTTAATATCATCGACACTTGTAAGTCTTAAGCTCAGCTCAGGACCAAAAGTTAAACCTCACGCCCCAGCCGCCGCAACATAAGAAGACAACCGGGCGTCGGGAGTCGCAGGGCGATTCCCGGTCACAGTAGGCGCGGGCCTGAGGACGGCGAGCATTGGGTGGCTCGCGGTCCGGTCAGAACCAGGCCCAAGTCGATAGCGCGTTGTATTTCACGCAAGCCTCAAAAATATTTCAGCATAGTAGACGGGCCAGTTAGGGCCAGAGCCTGCCAGGGTTGCGGAACTTGTTCGAAAACGAGACACCGTGGGCCTGGATCGCAAAGGGCATTTCGAGTAACATGGATGGGTTTTAGTCAGAAGGTAAAAGTCTGACACTTGCGCTCTACGGAGGACGAGCGGAAGGAGTCATTTGATGACTACCTATCGGTAAAAAAAAATCCGCAAGTTAAAAAGTCGACTGCGGTTCTATACAATTTAGACATTTTTCAGGTGTCGCCTAGTGCGAGTCAAATCGGACAAGAATCTTACTACTTACCTACGATAAGAATTTTATTGTGGCCAATCATTACACACGAGTTACGAATGTGAAAGATTTAATTGCATGGATTTTCAGGCGCGCCCACAGATAACAAATGACGATTTATTTTATGATTACCTAGGTACTTTTTAAAGTAACCTAAGTACGTAAGAACAAATACCATTATCTATGTCCGGTAGTTAATAAGCGATAAATTGTACATATCTTTTTAATTTCCTTAATAATTTTGATTGCGCTTACTAATTAGCTACCGGTATTTGAAAATAAAAATGCCACCTGCTAACAACTAAAACACTGGGATCAGATAATTATCATGTTTTAGAATGAACGACCTTGACAATTCAAAAGTTTCCATGGTGTTTTTTCTGGTAAAAAGTACATGTAATGGGGATTTGATATTTTGGTTTAAGTTTTTTTACTTATAGATCTAGCTAAATTACGATCGACGATAAAAAAATACGATCCAAATAAATTTTATCGATAAAAATTGCACTTTGTTTTGTCTTTTTACCATTTTCTATTTCTTAACGTAATGATAAATTAGATTGATTGTATGAAAACTGCTTATAAACAAAGAAAATAAACCTTATCCAGCTAAACCCCAAATGATTTTGGTTTTAATTAAACTTTTATGTTATAAATTCGCAAATTAATTTTGGCTCTTACGTTATTTATTCCAAGCTGGGGATCCCTAGGCATAACAATTTTTTTTTTGGTGTAATAATACTTTGCCATAATTGTTGTTGGCATACAGTTTATGTTGACATAATTATCTTTTAAGCTAATTTGTTTTGGAATAATTTTGATTCCCATAATGTTAGTAGGCGTTAGCATAATAGTGTTAAGGCATAAAATTAAAAAGAATAACGTAAAAATAATAATTTGTTCTAACTGCAATATAAAGTGCCTACAAATTTCATTAGAGCAATATTGTATAAAAATGTGTATTAGTGTCTAACATTCTAGGAGTTAATTATTATGCGTATTTGTAATGACTATAAAAATTGTGTTTTAATATCATAGTAGGTACGTAAATAAATTTATGCTTTAGAATGGTAACATAATTATAATTACATAGAGAAATTATGCTAAAAAAAATTATGCTTAAACTGTTACTCGTAAATAATGTTATAGTATGCTATGTTTTAATATTAAGTCTTAAAACTTTATGTGAATGGATAGGGAACCTCCAAGCCGCCCTTATTCTATCGCCATCTCTTCTTTTGCCTTTTAAAAGGATTTGCATCACTGCAGATTCAGATTGTCGGCGTATGACGGTGAAGGGCGGGCGTTTTGGGGGACTGTCTTTATGTAGAACTTTGACTTTCAAAAAGTGCTCGCACTCAGCCTAATTTGAATAAATGACTTGATTTGATTTGATATGACTTCTGTCACTTTTTTGCAGATCCGAGCTGTCAGATTTTCGTAATTTAAATATACTTTTAACAATTTTTTTCTATTATTTTAATATGATATTGTAAGTATAGTTCAGCAGCTCAAAGTATTTCCACCGTATGAGTGTGTATTCTTGTGACCTTGTATAATACTTAATCGTAGTCATTTTATATTCGCGTCAACATTTAAATAATGTATAAAAATGGTAGATACCTATGAAATAAAATACAAAAACGGAATAATGGACAACGTTTGGAGGATCCACTTGAAGGCGACAATGGAATCATTTCACAGGAAATTGATAGTAGCGAATAATATCGGCAACAGGCGGTATTGGGAAATATATTCCGAAAGTTGGGAGTGAGACAAATATGGCTTGGCTTACGCATAGATGGAAAAAATCTTAATCATATCAGAATTGCAGACGATATAGTCATATTTGAAGAAACCCCACATTCTAAGGGAAATGATTGAAGACCTAAATAAGCAAAGTGAGAAAACTGTTTTGTCCATGAACATAATCAAGACTAAACTACTAACAAACCCCGAAATCAAAATTAATAAATACTGGTCCCTAAAAGAGGTAATAAAATCTAAATGGAGAGTTTTTGATACTTGCATTCTCCCTTATCTCGCATATGGTTGTGAAATCTGGTCACTCACAAAAAAAACACAGCTAGAACACTGCAAAGAGCGATGGAGCGGAGCATGATTGGCGTCAAAAACAGGACAGGATAAAGAACACCTTAAAAAGATCTAAAACTGGAGTAACTGATTTGCTTTTCAAGGTAGACATATACAACTAAAGTGGAGATGAACGGGCCATATACTGCGTGCGTAGTACCCATGAAAAGTGGAGTGATATTGTCACAGACTGGTATCCTAGTGATGGTAAACGGAAAAGAGGAAGGCAAGAAAGGTGATGGGTAGACAAGCTAAAACTTACAGCCGGTACTTATTGAAGAAGGGTTGCTAGAGGTAAGAAGCAGTAGAAGATGTTAGAGGAGGCCTATGCCAAGAGGCACACTGAACTGAGAGACATTTTTTGAGCACCACTACAACGTAAATAACTTTCTGAATGGTTCAGGATTAAACACTAAGGGCAGGTTGTTTCACTTTTACTAAATGCACGCGTAAACGTTAATAATGGCGCTAACTAACGTTGAACAAAAAAAAATGGGTTGTTTCACAAAATCGTAGCCTTAACGTACCTACGTACAAAATTAACGATTACGGTAACAATTGTTTTGAGCACTGGTTGACATTACTTTAGTTGCGTCAAATAGTACGGAATTAACAAAGAAGATACAAAAAAGTGCGTGTCGGGCCACGCACAGTGTAGAGTTCCGTAGTTACCTATCCCCGTAAGCCATGAAAAAAATAACAAATTGTACAAACAAACAAATTACAAACTTACAAATACGTTTTACGTCATTTTATATGAAGTTATTACGAAATTTTGGTAAATCATCAAATGACTTCTTCCGCTATGGGTGGAGCGGAAAGGTGTGTCAGACTCATACTGACTAAAACCCATCCGTGTTCCTTCTAAAGCCCTTTGCGTTCCAGGACTTGACTCTTTCGAACAAACTCCACAACCCTGGCAGGCTCTGGCCCTAGCGGGCCCCGTCTCTTATACTGACATATCTTTGAGACGTGGGTGGAACACAATGCGTCATCGACCCCAACGATCGCAGTTTGCAGGCTCGCGCCTACGGTGGCCGGGTATCGCCTTGTGATTCTTGACGTCCGGGGCGTCTTCTTCTATAGCGGCGGTTGGGGCGAAGGAATGGTCTTTCCCTCGCGCGGCACGCCTTCTCCTTCGCTAGCATTATTGCTTCGCAGAAGGAGGTGACCACTCCCCAAGCCTCTTCGCTCCGGACCATGGTTTTAACCAGGGCCGGACGCGAGAGGTCGCCGCCGCCGATCGTTCGACGAGGACACGGCGGTGCTCCGCCCAAGCAGGGCAGACCTCGACCGCATTCTCCACCGTGTCCTCCGGGCGATCCTCACAGTACTGACACCCGGGTCCCGTGTCCTCCCGCTGAATCCGAAACAGGTACCTCCCGCAACAGCCGACACAATATAAATATTTACCAGTTTTGTGACTCGGCCCTAACCTTGAAATAATTACCTACGGCCGCGCGGTACTTAAGCACGCGATAGGGCTGCCCGCCTCCAGTACTATAATTTCATCTACCTACTTGAGTTTCTACTATTTTTTAAAGTTTTCGATTTTCTCAACATTAAAATGTTTTTCACAAATCCAGTAATAAAAAAATACATGCATATTATTCGGATGTTCTGACGAATCGTGAAAAAAAAACACGATTCCGTGTGCAATGTGAACGTCCATTCGTCATGGCGTTTTGTTTTATGACGAATTGTCAATGATGGATTCCGTATGAATGCGGCCTATAAAAAGATATACCACTAAGGCCCCGGCGAGATTCGAACTCACGATCTCCTGTTTACTAGACAGGCGCTTTAACCAACTAAGCCACGGCGCCTACGGCTTGGGTTGTGAATTTTGGCGTTCTGATTCGTTATCGGTATTTATAATACCGATTTTAACTAATTACTAACGTCCTCTAGAAGTTAAAATATCTATCATATAATATCCCTCCGTTACATTTGTAAATACTGTTAAAATGGCATAAGAAGAACTGAAACAAACAAAACGGAATGTTCTAGAAAATCAAAAATAACTTTGTTTTGTTACTGAAATAATTACACTGATTTCTGCGGTCTAGTTTAGTTAAAAGACAGTTTATTCTCGCGTTGGCCGTAGGCTACGATTTCAACTGCAAGCACGTCTAATGCAAGTTGCATTACATTGCGGATTATCGAGCTCTAATTAGATGAAACGCTCGATAGTGACACGCAATGTAATTATAGATGCATGATGTCAGGGATGTTCGCAGATGCGCATGTGGATTGCTTTTACACAACAATGCGTAAAAGGTGCGCTTCACTGGTGCGCAAGGTGTGGGGCAGCGCCAACAGTATCCTCAGCATGATTGCAAGTCGCTTGGACTGTGTATATGTGGGTCGCTGTTGTCTATTACTCATGGGTTGTCGCAGCATTGATCCACTGTTATCAGTTGTGTTGTTTGTTTTTGTTTTGTATAGTGTCAGGAAAAGTTTTACTAATAAGTAGTTTTTGAGTCATTGATACTCGAATTAAAAGAAATTTTAATCTATTCTAAAAAGAAGATGATGAATCATGGCCACTGAGCAAAGCTGGAAGCGGGGTCTGACCCTTTTATAAAAATAGCCGACTTCGTACGGGTAGCATATACAGGGTGTTCCAGAAGTGCGAGGTCATATTTAAGGGTGGTGTTCTGAATCTGTTATCTGTACAGTAAAGAAACTGTTTTGTTTTTGAAATTTCAGAATATTTTATTTTTTATATATATAACGACTAAAAAGTTAAGTTTACCCTTTATTATAATATGTTCAAGTTTCAACCATCATCATCCTATTTCAGCCAATTAATGCAAAACTATAATGAATTATTATGCATCTAACCTTCCTCATAAATCACCCCATAGATTGGTGTAAACCGTTTAATGAACCGTTTGGTAGCTTTTGAGTTAATCACGTACAGGAAAAGACATACAAACGGGATGGGTGCCTTAGTTCTATGATTTTGAGTAATGATAAACAACAAATTAATATTACCTAATTAATTATTTAGCTTGCACAAAAATACTTTTCTGTGATTGGCTAAAAAACCGTCTTATCGTTATTGCGTCGTTTTGCTTTGCCAAAAACCCAAATCAAATCTGTTGAGCTGTTTTTAATGGGTTTAATCTACAGGATTGAAAATGTCTCAAAAAATAATTCTTGCTGGAAAAACCGAACCACGCTGTCTAGCCCTGGAATAGAACCTAACATTATGCTCGCATGCAAGTAAAAAAATAGTTTTTGTGATACTATATTTACGACATATAAATAACGCCTCCGTGGCGCAATGGCTAGCGCGTTCGGCTGTTAACCGAAAGGTTGGTGGTTCGAGCCCACCCGGGGGCGAATCTTTTAGCATGAATTGTGGGTACTTATCTTATTAAGCATTGGTGATATAATATAGATATTTATTGACGAGTCCGATAAAAATATAACAATTAATTTTTAAAGATAACACAAACAAGTCTTAAAAATTTTACGTTATCAATAAGATGTCATAATTGGTTCATTTAGATAATATTTCATTAGGTTGTTACAAAAATTGTAATTTACTTTTGATTTTTTTTTTGTATATATTGTTTAATAATATTCCAAAGTCGTTTTACGACCGAGAGTCTAGTCGCCTGACTTCACAGTGCGCCGTAAAGTCGAAATCGACCAAGCTTGGTACCAAGTGTCACATACGCTTGCAAAAGTATAGGTCTCCTTACTGTCAACAATGTTTTTCCCACCGAGACGGCTTCGACACTCCTAATTCGGCAGACAACCCAGTAAAATTTAGAGGTCGACTTCCACTATTTATAACCTGGGAAGCAGTTGAGCAGCAGTATCTTACATGAAGCGAGCATTTCATCGGGCTAAGTCGGCACAGTTTTCCTGTGGATCTCTTAATTTCAAAATCGATCACGCAAACAAACTCCTATGCGGCCTATGGGTGACTTTTCACTTTCTTATGAAGCCCATCGTGAGCGATCATGGTTCACGCATTATGTGTACCAAATAGGACAGATATGAAATCATAAGAAGCATGTTATTTGTTTTTCATTTCTCTGACTCAGAAAATATGTATGTGTGTTTGTTTGATCCGAGTAGCGCTTGAAAAACGCTGCTTCCCTCCCTAGGGCGGGAGTGAACTATAAAAAAGGACTAAATTTGGTTAGGTTAGCTACGATAGTTATTTATGATACTAGTGCGGTAAGTTAGTTTAAACAAACGAGTAGACGAATGTACCACGAGTTTTTAAAAACCAATTTGCACACGTGTTTCATACAACGTTTTTCAACACATTTGCGAGAAAACAGTACAATAGGTAATGAAACGAACTTTCTTTTTAGATATCAGTCGGAAAGTTGAAAATAGCGCGAAATTGCATATGGCGCCACGTGCGCGTGGTGAAAATTAGAACTGCATTTTTCGTCTCATTTTCTATTTATTATTAAAGTGAGACAAACGTATTGAGCATAAGCGTTTCCAGGGAGGTTCGATCATTCAGCTTATTTATTCTAGTAATGTGAAACTCCTTGGTGGAATTCATAAATTCTTTTAAGGAATTTTAAAAAAATCCGTAAAGGATACGCACGGCGCTATACAACGAGGAGTGCGGTAAAATAGGTACTTAGATGAGTGAGAGTACAGGCTTCGTAAATGCATTTTTTGAGCAAATGTGTTGATTTTTTTTTACTTATGGTAGGCGCTAAATAAACTGGAAAAACTTAAATATGTAGGCGTAACATTATTAATTCCAAAATCGGAAAAAAAGAAAGCTGTCCTGAATCTACATCTATCGAGATCCTTTACATTTTCTTGTAATGAATAACCATTCATAATTTATTTTTCGGGCACCTATGAAGAGATTTAGGGTAAAGGTAATTTTACCCTAAATCTTAGCTTTATTGCAAATTTATCTGGCCCCTACCATAGATACTTCGAGAAAAATAACGATTACAATTTTTAAAAATGCTGCGGGCTTGTGTATAAACAAGTGGTGAAGGTAATACGATATGTTCCATTCTATTATTTTTTCTAAATTTGGCGGGACACTAACTCTGTAAGACTAATATTTAATTAACAATTAGTTCAAGCGATTCTGTAATGTTGCCCTAGATTCGGTTAAAGACGAGGCAACTACAGTCATTGAAATTTTTTAGCTAGAAATTTTAAAGGAAAGGTACTTAAATAGGTACATAGGTAAAATGATTTTATGAAGTGGCGCACAGACAAGAAAATAAAACTACTACTTTTTACTTACCTTATATTCGAAATGAAAAGTAGTAGAACACGGATGGAAAGTCATCAATTCCTTTCAACCCTTGTAAAACAATTTACTATTTCAGTTTTCTCAAAAGAAGAATCGCCCCCGGGTGGGCTCGAACCACCAACCTTTCGGTTAACAGCCGAACGCGCTAGCCATTGCGCCACGGAGGCTATGTGTATTAAACATGTAATTATCGAGTGATTTTTTGACCAAAAGGGGGTATTAAACTAGAAGTTCGTCACATAGATTTCCCAAAAATATTGGACAAGTATTTTAACGTAAAAAAATTAAGACGATACATTGCGTTAAAGACACGCATGACGTCACTTAAAATTGTACCATCAAGTGATGTCACGCGCGTTTTCAACGCTCTGTATCGTGTTCATAAAAAATACGTGTCCAATATTTTTTGGAAATCTATCCGAAGGTCTAATTAGATTTTTTCAGTAAATACCCTATTTTGGTTTAACAAATTTATCGTAACACTGATATCGCGTCAGGGAGGGGGGGTAAAGTTACCTTCACGTACACAGCATTTTTTTTAGGTGCGCCATCTATGAATCATGTTCTTAAATTTACGCAAAAATTATTCACATCGGACGTACCATGTTTCTACATAACGACTTAGACTTCATAATGTTAAGTAGTTGTTGAAAATTGCTAATTTAATTTCTTTCATTATTTTATTTTAAATGTTAAAGACTACTTTAACGGACTATTTTTTTTTGGTTATTAATTGTTGTTATTATTAATCACTAATGTCAAAATGCGAAATTGTCAAAAGAAAATGGCCGACACGTTTTGCAATTTGCGTTGCGTGTACGCTGAATTGTTTTCGTGTTTTATGCTGTTTTCTTTGCTGTAATAATTGTAAATAAGATTGGCAACATGTTTAAAGTGAAAAATGTGCGCAAGAGTAGGTACCTAAACGTAACCAATTTACATTATCAGACAAATAAATATATGTATTGAGTATTCAACAACAAGCATGTTTATTAAAAACTACACCCAAAAAACAAAAATGTGAAAAATTCGGCCTATAAAAGTAGTGAGATCAATATATTATGCCAAGANTCTGTCTACTGAGACTGCAATATTGTGTTTTAAGAGTGCTGTCAAGTACTATACTGAAAGAAAAACCTCCGTGTACGCCTGCTTCCTCGACCTTTCTAAAGCCTTTGACCTGGTCTCTTATGATATCTTGTGGAATAAGATGAGATCATCCCGGATACCGTTGGAGCTTATTAACACCTTTAAGTATTGGTACGGGAACCAGGTGAACAACGTGAAGTGGGCAGGCACGCTGTCGGACCCGTATAGGTTGGAATGTGGAGTGAGGCAAGGTGGGTTGAGCTCTCCCTCCATTTTTAACCTGTACGTTAACGGACTGATCGAGGCGCTCAGCAAGCAACATGTCGGTTGTTACATTGATGGCGTCTGTTTTAATAACATCAGCTACGCGGACGATATGGTGCTGCTGAGCGCCTCGGTCTGTGGTCTCAGAAGGCTGGTGAATATTTGTGAGAGCTATGCAGCTGACCATGGGCTGGTCTATAATGTGAAAAAGAGTCAGTGTATGGTTTTTCAGGGTGGGCATAGAAAAGTAACAGCAATGCCTTCCATACAACTAAATGGGGTTATTTTGGAAAGAGTGGGAACATTTAAATACTTAGGCCATTTGGTGACGTCTACCCTGAACGACGAGGCTGATATCGAACGGGAGCGGAGGGCGCTGTCGGTCAGAGCGAACATGGTTATCCGCAGGTTTGCGCGATGTTCAGCTGAGGTGAAAGCAACTCTTTTTAGAGCCTATTGCACCTCGTTGTACACGTGCAGCCTGTGGACTGACTACACGCAGAAATCGTACAGCGCCCTTCGTGTCCAGTTCAATAACGCGTTCAGGATGATGTTGGGGCTCCCCCGCTATTGCAGCGCGTCAGCAATGTTTGCGGAGGCGCGCGTGGATTGTTTCCACACAACGATGCGTAAGAGATGCGCGTCGCTGGTGCGGCGGGTGCGGGGGAGTGCGAACAGCATGCTGGCCACGCTCGCGGACCGTTTGGATTGCTCCATCATTGCGCACTGTTGTGGGCGACACATATGACTTGTATTAATATAATAATTGTAATTTTGTAATATTATGTAATTTATAATGATGACCTAATAATGCTGCTGACATTTTAATTGTGACTAATGTGTGTATTATTTTTCTGTAATTGAGTCTTGATACTTGAAATAAATTGATTATTATATTTACCGGCGTGATGTTTGTGTTTTAAACTGCTGTAAACAATAAACCGGGAGATTTGCTAGAGTTTGTTTGCCTACCTCCGAAGTTTTTCATCACTAAACTGAAATGGGACCAATCTAGGAAAAATCTCTCCCAAACAAAAAAAAACAAATCATCCGAATCGATTGACAATTGGTTAAAATATCGCTGAACAAACATTTTTTCCTGGAGTCCCGTAATCAGATTCTGACTTATTATACCTGACTTATCCCTTATTTTTATTTATTGTTCACCTGCCACAGTGTAGTCTTTATAACCCAAAGGTTGACTGGTAGAGAATGCCTTGATGCATTAAGTCCGCCCATGTACCACTATTGTACATAAAGTTTAAATAAATAAATACCATGAGCTGAAGATTACCAAGCGCAAATATCTAAATTGCGTTAGAAATTATGAAAAGCATTGTATATGTGCTTAATAAAAATGAATAGCTAAATGTGTTGCTAAGCGCATAACTCGAGAACGGCTGGACCAATTTCGCTAATTCTTTTTTTGTTGTGTTTGTTATTGTCAGGAGAAGGTTTTTATGAAAGAATATTTTGAATAAACATTTATATCCGGGCGAAGCCGGGGCGGTCCACTAGTGTGCTAATAAAATTTGAGTGATTTGCACTCGATTTCTCTCAGATCCCATCATCAGATTCTGACTTGATGACAATGGAACCAACTCAGGAGTAGGTAAAGGCTTTTGAATAAAATAGAATTTTGAGAATCGGTCCACAATTGGTGAAGAAATCGGTTCACATACATAAAAAAACATACAGCCGAACATAGTATCTCCCCTGTTTTGAAATCGGTTAAAAACAGAAAAAGGAGGCATACAATTCCAATGTAATTTTAATGTATCCATGATAATTTATATAACACGTATACAATTTCGATTACATTTTTGATGGATGTACTTTAGGTTAGGTAATTTAGAAAAAAATCGTACACACATTTTTTGAATGGTAAGTTTTGAGATATTTTAGGCTGATGACAGACGGACCGCATTTCAACTGCAATCTAACCGCAAATTGAAATGCGGTCCGTCTGTCTAGAGCCTTAGAAAATAAAATGGCAATGTAAATACATTATTGCTCGTGACTGTACATATACAATGCGTAACAGAATAAACACAATACCTGAAGAGGGATCATTGTACTCATCATTAAAAAACAAACAACTTTTATCATGCGACCAACCCTAAAATTTCAGCGGTTCAGTACATTTTGTCGAGTAATGTGCACAAAAATTTATGAAGCACTCGATTATTTTTCGCGATTTTAGTGAATTGTAGTGTACCTACCTATATAATATGGAAATCATATGTTAGCCCTGTCGCTTTTGAATATCTCGGAAGAGAAGTTTGCTACAACCGCTCTGTGGACTCTAAAAGTAAACAACTTTGCAGCAGGCCCAAAAGCAGGTGGTGAGAAGAACTGGAATCCCTTTCATTGGAAACGGCGGTAAGCAGTAAACAATACCAAGGAAATCTAGCAGATGTTGTAAAACATAATTCTTTAAAGCGGGTTTCATACTGTTCGGCGAGAGGCAACTCACAAAAAAAAAAGTACATGTGGTGTACCAACGCGTACTGTTAGTTTTGATACTATAATTTATATGGAAACACATAGTAGTTTAAACTATTAAGCTCGACAGCGGAATTGAATATTGTACACCAAAATATGCAAGCTCTGCCCGGCAAGGAACTTTTTTATAGAGAACTATGATGTTCAGGTGTTATGTTTAACTGAGCATTAGTTTTTATTAATGATGATTACTTTACCGTACAAAGTGCATTTGTAAGAAAAATGCTATTCGCGGTGGATCTTTAGTCCTTGTTTCAAACAAGTTGAAATGTAAACAATGTTTAGATTTAGTTATGTAATCTTTCTATAGAGCGCGCTGTTGAGTCTTGCGTTGAACTCGAGCGATACGTTATAATTTGCGTTTATCGACCCTCTGGTGATGTTGGTCTTTTCGAATCGGTAATAGAGGATTCACTTAGTAAATTAAAACTTATAAAAGTATAGTTTTATGTGGAGATGTTAATGTTAATATTTAATTTGTTATTCCGGTCTTATAACTTAGTTAAACCGTTTTATGAACCTACTAGGATCACGGCATCTTCATCGGCTTGTCTAGAAATTATCTTTAGTAATTGTGATGCCGAAAAGAGGAGCTCGTGACTAAATAATAACAGCCGCACGGGGCTATCTTCAAGGTANTAAATCCCATTGAAGAGGCTGCCACTCACACCGCAGCGTAATTTGCATTCAGTGAAAAGGATATTGTAGTCCGAACCACTCACGAACTTAATCGGCTCTTCTTTGGAGGGAGAGAGGCACGCGTACAGAATCATAATGAGTTGCTCGCTACGGTTTTATTGACTCCCGGCGTTTTTTAAATCTGATTGGTCGCTTTTCGACGTTCCTTTTTTTGAGATAATTTTGTATGTCTGAGTTTCAGCTTTTGTTGGTTCTTTTTATCTTGTTAGCCGAATAGAATTTATCGTAATAAAATGTATTATGTATATTGGGTCTGTTCTAAACTTGGTAAAGACATTGTGAATGTTATTGGGTTGAGGTCACCTTCAATTAGATTGTAGTCAACGATATTAGGAGACATTTATTGAAAAATGCATCGGCTTGTTAGGGTCTTGCTAGTGTCGTAAATATTAAACATACAGATTTTAAGTGTATTGACGGTATAGGAGGCTCGTTGCTAAATAATAACAGCCGCACGGGTCGATCTTCAAGGTTAAGCAACGCTTGCCGAGGTTGGTCTGTGGATGGGTGACCATCTTAACATACCGAGACTCCTCCGTGCCTCGGAAAGCACGTTAAGCCGTTGGTCCCGGCTGTCATTTGTAGATCTTTGGCAGTCGTTACGGATAGTCAGAAGCCAGATAATCTGACACCAGTCTTGCCAAGGAGTACCGTGTTACCCAGTTAATGGGTTGTGGAGGTCGGGTAAGCAGCCGCTCCACGTAAAATACTGGTATTCAGCTGAATCCGGTTTGACTGGAAGCCGACCCAATATAGTTGGGAAAAGGCTAGGCAGATGATGAATTGTGATGCCGAAAATAAAATAGTGTTAAGTGACTTAACGTGTGATCACTGTGGCCTATTAGTTAGCTTTCCTATGCCACGCAATACAAAGCCGCGTAAAATAAAATGCAGGCCTTATACAGCAGTCGTTTCAGAAAGTTTAAAAATAATATTGCTAATAAAATTACACCATCTTTGATTGAACAAAGGATCCTAATAAAATCTATGGAGCTCTTTTTGATGTTGTGCACAAAGAGTACCAATTCACTTAAAAGTCAAAAACCATAAACATTACGGGTACCTCTGTTGGTTTCAACCAATGGGCCACTGCAGTTATATATAGAAGTAGAGCGAGATTATACGAGTTATATGGTTTTCAAAAACATAGGTTTGAAACCCCATTGAAAAGATTCTAAATTATATAAAAATATTAATATTGTTGCTGAATCAATTTTTTTAAGCGAGACAATAACAAATTTAATAATAAAGTAAAAGCCCCCAGAAAAATAATTAGCAATGAAACAGGCAAGTCAATTAAACGAGAACATCAGTTAGAGATTATAGTCGACAACAAATTAGTAAGTTAAGCTGCTGACGTAGCTCGTTTATGCACATCAGAAATAAGAATGAACCCATTCTTATTTCTGATGTGCATAAACGATTTACTACTTTTCTTAAAGGGTATATTTGACGTAGCATTATTTGTGGATGATGCCTCTCTTATCTTTATAGTAGATAGGAATAGACATGATTTCGATAACGTAAATAACGCTCTCTCAATGGTTACGAATTGGTTTACGACAAATTATCTAGTTCTTTGAAATTTAGGAATTTTAGGTGCTTGAAACTATGAACTCGGCAGTATTTTTGGGCATAACTGTGAATTCAAAAACTACAATGGGGCCCTCACATATCAAGCTTATCGGGAAGGCTCAGCTCGGTCGCATACGCCGTCAGAAAAGTTGAGACAATATAATACTGACGTTGACACAGCCCGGTTAGTCTGTTTTAGTTATTTCCATAGCGTTATGACTGATTGGAATTCTCATGGTAGCATCTCAAATCATTTTTGCAAACATTTAATATTATGTTTTTTATTATTTTATCCGATGTCGATTATTTTGTCTTTTACTATATTTGTTTTGTTTTTTTTTTTTGACATAAACTACTCATTACAAATGTTTGTATAATGAGTTGCATTGTAAAATATAACGAGTATTGTCGTATACCTTTTTTATATTATTCTTGCCTGAACAACCGGCAGCAAGTTCGTCATGGGCAAGGGGGGTAATGGCTTTGCGTTATGCTCATGAACGGATGCTGCTTGTGATGACTGGTCGCTTGCTGGTCATAGTTTTTTATTATTATTGTTATAGCGATGAACTTACTGTTTATTATAATTACTAAGTTGGCTCTAGCTAGTTCATCAGTTGTAGTTTCAGTCACAATCCTATTGTTAGATTATACCATTGCACGTGTAAGCGGGCACATCATTTATGCCTGAAGGCTTTATTAGTTTGATTTTCTTATTAATGCCTTAGTTCGTCCGTTTTTGATGGCTTAATGGAGTGTGCTAGCTAACAAGTGTCAATTAGTTTCATTTAAAATTTAATTTACATATTGGATTGTATATTATTTTTCTGTGTCATGTTTTGTAAACTACTTTGCATACTACGATATAAATTCAAGTTTTTAAAACTTAACACACAGATGTGTTGCTGGGGAGTTAGAGAACTGGCGCAGGACCAACAGCTTAACGTGCTTTCTGAGACACGAGGGTGTCACACCACCAACTTCCACACTTTGAGCTGGCACTGAGAAGTTCCTATTGGAATATCCCATCCACGCTCGGCAGTCGCCCTTGCGACCGCGAGACCAAAGGAACAGTTACGGGGGGGTCACAAGTAAGTAGTTGGTATCTCTTGCTGGTTAAATGCTACACCAAAAGTATTAAGTTCTATTGAAAGTTGTCTTACTTTATAATACGGCTATTTTTATGGCTATGGGTGACTGAACGAATTGGGAGATTGACTTTATAGCAAGGATAAGGGAAAAGAAAGAATAGAAAATATTGGCACACATTTTACACAAAATAAAACGCCGTGTTTCTTTACCAAACGTTCGGACGGCCCTATATGTACTACTTAAATGTATGGATTTGGATATTTGGCATTCGGCATGACCATTACAGGGCCTGTATTAGTAGCCAGTGCAGTACTTTTTAGGGTTCCGTACCCGATGGGTAACCAACGGAACCCTATTACGTCTGTACGTCTGTCAGCGGGCTGTATCTCATGAACCGTAATATACAATTGTAATTTTCACATATTGTGTATTACTGTTGTCGCTATAACAACAAATAATTTAAATTAAAAATTACGTAAAATTAAATTTAAAATTAAGGGGCGTCCCCTGTACCGCACCAGGGTCGTGATTTTTGCGTCGTTTTGGACTTTTTTGAATTACATCGTATTAAATCTTGTACAATCAAATCAAAAATCCCACAAAACGATATATTTTATCGATTAATCGAAAACAATTTTCATCTTACCACTTCATGATACAGGTATTCAGCCTCCGGCAATTAGAATCGGACTGAGCGGGTTAGCATGCGGGAGGAAGTACGTACAGAGCGTGTTGCGCACGCGCGCAGTTCTTGCGATGTTCACGGCGCGCGGACTTAAAATAAACGCACACAGCTCGCGAGCGGATCGCTAGCGGCGCATTCGCCTGATGTGGACACACCCTAAGACGTCCTGCTACAAAACAATAATCGTGCAAATACATGATCGCACCAACAGAGGGCGGGCGCCTTCCGGTTTTGCCGAACAAATGAACGCGACAATCGCGTATTGGCGCGATGATCGTTTTGTAACGACACCGCAGCAGCAAGCACGAGTACACTCAGCGTTAAAATAATGACAATCCTTTTTGAAAGACATTTATCTACGGATACATGATCCACATAAAATACCCAAGAAAACGCTTCGGATGTCTTTATCCTTCATGGACGGAAAACTTCTTTTAATTCATACTTACATTAGGAGGAATGCTTTCCAAAACGATGTAGTTCATCTTATCGATGAAATATCTCGCACGGGCAAGCGTCATGTATGCTTCCCTCACTTCCTCGCGGTATGCGTTCAGCATTCTGTAAAATGTAAGGAAAATAATAAAACTATATTTATTTTTTATCTTATTTAATCAGTTGCGTTGCCAAGTAAAATCTGTTAAACTGCAAAGCAGATTGTCGGCAGTAAATTCTCGTACATTTCGCACGAGTTAATACTAATTGTAAGATGCTAGATACTATCTTATACATGGTCCCATTTTAGTCGTCTTACAAAGGCGGCCCACTTAATGCACCCGACAAACTACCTTTAGGCGCGTTTTGTTTTTTATTAATTCATTAATATAATAGGTACAATAAAAATAAATAATGCATGAGAATTATGAAACACCCTGTTAATAATGTTTACGTATCAAAACCATGACGCCGTTCCATTCCGCGCCGTCCTTGGAACACAAGGCTGCGCTCGCTACAGGTGTTTCAAACTACGTCATGCGTCATAATAATAACATGAAAAAAAAACAATCTTATGAAAATTTGAATTGTTAAAAAATTAAAATATTATTTATTTTAATTTTTTAACAATTCAAATTTTCATATAGATTGTTTTTTTTTTCTAACTAATGAGTAGTTGTCATTGGATAGATGAAGTGGGCTTCCGTTCTAAGACGAGTAAAATGGCACCGTATGTAGTCCATGGCTCTGCAAGCAACAACTTCTTCGTACGAAGTTGTACGGTGAGACACCTAAGACTAAGTCGCGTTATTTGTTGAATATTCTAAAGATCTTCTTAGTTGAGGTACCTTAAGCCAAATTCTTCTAGTTATCTTCACTCACACAAGTTTGTTAAATTAAGGTGGGTCATACATATTATCTTCTAAGGGCGAGGACAAACGAGCTTTATTTTTATGAGACGTCAGTCGCGTATATTGAGTTGCGCAATTTACGTTCAACTGAAATCCGGTTAGGCTGCCAGACAGACGGACGTTACTTCAGTTACTATCCAATGTTTGTACTTGGTGTTTGTGTCGTGCAATGGATCCATTAAAAATATTGTGCATTTACAAAGCATTAGAAGAAGAAGTCAAAAAGAGAAAAAGAAGCTGATGTGTGGTCAGTTCCATACATTAAATGGACGACTCACCCCGAACGCAATGCGATTGATATAATGCATGTGACTCAGCAGACAACTCATTTTGCCCCGCCGTGTGACACAAACAGGACTTTTGTATGCAACGTAAATTCCGCGACACAAAAAAAATACGCTCGTTTGTCCTCACTCTTATTCCTTCGGGGAATATGACCATGGCACCACATCAGACTTAATAAATAATGATTGAGTTAGACCATCGACTATTCAGGCTCTAGACACCACCTAGATAACATGATATTTTTTCTTTTCTTTATCGTCAGCTGTACATTTTGATTTACCCAGGTCCCAGCCGATTGATTCACAAGACGTATATGGGGCCTTTTTAGTAAAATGTAGATGTTAGACATAGCAGCTACTAATCTAAGGGAGATTTTCAAACAAATTGTTGCCCGCCCAGGTGTTTTTGTTGTGGTTGTGGTACATCCGAATTCACCCTAAAGCGTCATTTGCATGGAGAGAGTTTCTTGCCTCGAAGATACGGTTATCGAAAACAAGAAAAATATATGATCATGTAAAAAACATATACGTTATCGTACGTGCAAGGACAATCGCCTCGTCTTTGAATACTGGATGTCTCCATGTAAATAAAATTTGAAAGCAAAATCGTATTTCGAGTTCAGCCAGTCGCTATCATGAGTGCAGTGCGCATGGGTGTTTTAACTCTGCTCTTCAAAGACAAGAAATTATTAAGAGCGTATGTCAATAATTTGTGATAGTTCAAAAGGCGTCTCTTAGCATCTAGCTCCCCGAGCGCACCGCACACTCTCCGTGCACTTCCACGCGGAAAGTAAAATATAGCGAGGCTCCGTCAATTAATTCAAACCGCCAATTCATTCAGTGTTGGAAACCTTTTAATGATAGAATAAAATAAATATTCAACGTTGACAAATAATATAATTATTCGTGTTTGTACAACGTGTAACGGATTAAACGCAATACCTCTTTAAGGGGACATTGTACTCATCAATATGAACAACTTTTACGATGGGTGGTCCCATAGTAAAAGTTGTTCATAATGATGAGACCCCCCGAAATCGTGAAAAAAATATCACCAGTTCAGTACATTTTCTCGAGTTATATTTATTATATTTACATTTCTGTGCGCATCACAGAAATGTATAAGGAGTCCTTTTGTTTCGCGGATTTCAGTGTTGGTCCCATATTAAAAGTTGTTCTTAATGATGAGTACAATGATCCCTTAAGAGGTATTGCGTTTATTCTGTTACACGTTGTATAAATGGTCAAAACGGGTGTTTCCAACTTTGTTTTTCAACCATTTTGATGTAACGCCAAGGTTTGCAGTTAAAAAACTGCCATTTTGGTTTGGACAGTTTTGAAGACATTGATTATTGCATTAACTTCGGTCGAAAGTTCCAATACAATTGAAGAAGCTCTAATCTCATAGAATTGAAAAACGCTCTAATTTTTTGGGTAACGAATTTCCTCCAAATCCAACTTTCAACGAATCCTAAATTTTGATTGAAAGTTTCTAGTCTTGAACACTAAAAGCAGAATATTTTGTATCTTTATTGCGGAAAAAGGATGAAAATCACGACAGAAAGATAATCATTTTTAGGCAGCAAACAGGTAAAAATTTTGTAACTGTTTCATCCAATACATAATTATTGCTGACAGTATTAAAAGGCTTTCGGCTTTATTGAGACTTGTACAGTGGACAGACTGCTTAATTTGGAGGCAACGGGATGGATGCGCTTTTGACATAAATGGCGAGTAGGTACATTTCAAAATTGATATGGATGGCAAAATAAGCGGATGGCATCGCATTTTGGGCTCCAGCTCCAGTTTTTCCTTTCCAAAGATTTTCCTTTTTTTTATACTGACTACCTACTTATATTTTTAAATTTCACTGTTATTTCCTTCGGGCTTCCTCAATCTCTTGCAAATTTATGCGGTTTTGTGTTGATACCATGCTAATCACTGACCTCAAGTGGCAAATTTCGCATTCAGATTGGTTCCAACCGATTTGTACGATACTTGCATGAACTTGAAAAAATATCATACGAGATTGACTAGTCGAGAAATCGTGGGCATCAACTCACTGCAGTTTGTGTCGTAGTGTAAACAAAACTCTTGGCGATAAATCTCTTACGAATATCATATGACATAATGAGTTTTGTTTTTTGGTTGAATGTAAACGTGCGAATGCGATAATTGTCTGATATCGCCTAAAACAATAGCATACAAGTTCTCACCCCAAAACGTGCGATAAATTCTCTCCATGTAAATGTCGCTTTAGTCAGATGGACAGAAATCAATTGTATATCCTGCAGTGTCAAGAGACTGAATAGTCAACTGGTTAGACTAATTAAACTCACAGCTGCAATCAATATAGCCACCTACTTGGCCTAAACAATCTAAAGAGTTAACCATCGACTCAAAAAGAAGAAGAAGAAGATTAAACTCACGATCCTATCTGCTGCGAAATTCTCCGGAGCTCTTTACCAGTGGCCAAGGCTGTCCATTTCATCAGCTTTCTCCCCAGAAACGCGAGATGAAGCCTGTTCCTCATCTGCTGTAGAGACACCAACGACGGCATGACGGGGTACTTGGTGACGTTCATCCCTGCCCCCTCGGTCTCTTGCTCGTCTGTCAGTGAAAAAGAAATGCATCTGCTTAATAAAACATTCAGAAAACGCACAGCCTTAACCGCTTGATCTAAAAGCTTGTTTGGTAGAAAAGAAAGATACAGTTTATCTGCGCCGTTCCGTGCGCCTATCTAGAAGAATAGCGGCCGTATGCGGCCGCAGAGGGTGACAGTATCCGCCTGTATCCAACCGGGTCAATACCTGGTCAGGGGAAAGCGACGAAATACGCTCCAGTGCCCCGGCCAAAGGTACAACTGCGGAACATAGTGTAGTTTCAGAGTCGGATCGACCGACCCCCCAGAGGCATAAAAAAAAAAAAAATATGATCACATTTCTTCCTTCANTTCTTCCTTCAAGCACTAAAATCACTTTGGTCCAGTCACTTGTGCTTCCTATAATTGATTATGCTGATGTTTGCTACTCTGATCTATCCCAAGAACTTCTCAACAAACTGGATCGACTTCTTAACAACTGTATTCGTTTCATTTTTGGCCTTCGTAAATATGATCACATTTCTTCCTTCCGTTCTCAGCTTAAATGGTTGCCTATCCGTCAGAGAAGATCCCTCAGATCCCTCTGCATGCTCTTCACTATCATGAACGATCCTTGTGCTCCTAATTATTTAAAACAATATTTTTAAGTGTTGGGCAGTTCTCACAGTCTCAACCCTCGAGCATCTAAAAACTTACTTTTTCATATCCCTTCTCACCGCACCGAGTTTTTGTCTAATTCCTACGCTATTTCTACAATTAAACTCTGGAATATGCTTCCCCTTGACATCAAGAAGGCGGAGTCAAAATTTTCCTTTAAGCGTAAAATCCGTAAACACTACTTAAAAGCTTGTCATTCTTAGTCGTTCTTCGTCATGATTACTATGAATTCTCTTAATCGGTATGATTATTATATATCATATTTATTAGTTTATTATTTTAGCATATATATGTATTTTATTAGTATTATATATATTNAGACTGGGGTATTTCCCACAATCTGGCGTAAGGCCTTCATAATCCCCCTTCCTAAAATATCCAACCCTAGTTTATTAAATCACTACAGACCAATCTCCATTCTCCCTTTCCTATCTAAGATCCTGGAAGCAGTTGCTCTTAAACAAATATCTTCCTTTGTGTTTGGGAATAATCTGTTATCCCCATTCCAATCAGGTTTTCGGCCGGGCCACAGCACAGCCACAGCTTTGCTGAAGGTTACAGAAGACGTTAGGAATGGCCTGGAGAGGTCGAGATTAACGGTGTTAGTTTTAATAGATTTCTCCAATGCTTTCAATACCGTTGATCACGACATCCTCCTGGCTATTCTGTCTCAAATTGGGGTTTCTTCGTTGGCACGGGATTGGTTTTCATCATATCTTCGTGGTCGCCAGCAAGCGGTTCGTGCTGATCAGAAATTTTCTGACTGGTGCGCCCTGGAAACTGGCGTTCCACAAGGCGGTATACTCTCTCCACTCTTATTTTCTCTATTTATAAACTCTATTACCACCATTCTAAAATGCTCTTACCATCTGTACGCTGATGACTTACAGCTCTACGCGCAAACTGACATTGACAACATGGACAACTGCATCGCATTGCTGAATGCTGACCTTCTAGCTATCAGCGATTGGTCAAGCAGATTTGGGGTTACTGTCAATGTCGGTAAATGTCAGGCTATCCTCATTGGTAGTTCATATTTTCTGCGTAACTTGGACACCAGCCAACTGCTGCCGCTTACTTTCAACAATACCGTAATCACTCTCTCGCCACACGTTAAAGACTTAGGTCTATACATTGATGACCGGTTAAGTTGGAATAAGCAGATTGCTCAGGTTAGCCAGAGAGTAACATTCACACTGCGATCTCTCTATAGATTCAAGCATTTTCTTCCTTCAAGCACTAAAATCACTTTGGTCCAGTCACTTGTGCTTCCTATAATTGATTATGCTGATGTTTGCTACTCTGATCTATCCCAAGAACTTCTCAACAAACTGGATCGACTTCTTAACAACTGTATTCGTTTCATTTTTGGCCTTCGTAAATATGATCACATTTCTTCCTTCCGTTCTCAGCTTAAATGGTTGCCTATCCGTCAGAGAAGATCCCTCAGATCCCTCTGCATGCTCTTCACTATCATGAACGATCCTTGTGCTCCTGATTATTTAAAACAATATTTTAAAGTGTTGGGCAGTTCTCACAGTCTCAACCTTCGAGCATCTAAAAACTTACTTCTTCATATCCCTTCTCACCGCACCGGGTTTTTGTCTAATTCCTACGCTATTTCTACAATTAAACTCTGGAATATGCTTCCCCTTGACATCAAGAAGGCGGAGTCAAAATTTTCCTTTAAGCGTAAAATCCGTAAACACTACTTAAAAGCTTGTCATTCTTAGTCGTTCTTCGTCATGATTACTATGAATTCTCTTAATCGGTATGATTATTATATATCATATTTATTAGTTTATTATTTCAGCATATATATGTATTTTATTAGTATTATATATATTATCTGTATATTCTTTCCGAAATGTTAAAATTCAATTTTGTATCTTAATTTTATTTATTGTACACCTACCACAGTATAGTCTTTATAACCCAAAGGTTGACTGGTAGAGAATGCCTTGATGCATTAAGTCCGCCCATGTACCACTATTGTACATAAAGTTTAAATAAAGAAATAAATTGCATCTCGTGCGCTGCGATAAATATTGATGATAGAGCAAAGTTACGTACTATAGTTTTTGAGAAAATATCAATATCTAAACAAAATATAACCGCGATAACATAATATATGTCTATCTTATTAATTTTGGCTCACATTAACAATTTTAATAATATTGTAATTTGTTATCAAATACTGCTTTATTTGAAAAGGTGTTTTCATCAATACCTACACTATAAATTCATAATTAAATGAATGTATTAGTGATCTTTATTGTTAAATTTTGAGCAAACTTGCTGTTCACACCATTTAATTTGGATTAATGAAATATCTCAAAATGAAAAAAATTGGCGGGGAGATAGTGTTCCGACTCCCGAACTGAAACATGGGAAGTCCTGAACCACAATATTATTGATTCTGGTAATTGGATGTTTACGTTGTTAGTTTGGGCTGAATAAATTTTGCACCAGTGCAAAGCCGGGGTGGGTCGATAGTATCTAAGAAAAAGTATACCGTGAATAACGACTACATGGTTCTAAGGAGATCATCAGAATCTGAATGCGACCATTGCATCAAGCTGCTTGAAGTGACTTGTTCGGAACTTTGTATTCGCTTTTGGAGTCGGATTTTATATACAAGTTCATTATTTTAAGTGCTGCTATCAGTTCCTTCAATAAGACCATCGCCAGCTACAGACAGTATAGGGGAGTGCCAAACCAAATGTCTTGGCGGGTCACATAGTAGCCTGCTGGCTTGGGGCTGGTCGAGCTTGCGTTAGACGTTTCGACATCAATGGCAATTTTACTTTTCTCCAAATTGAGAGTGCAGTGCATAATACTGGTGGCTAGTGAGCAATAGGAGTGGCGGCAAATAAAAGTAAAGCATTCTGAAGAGACGGGCACAGCGCAGTGCAGGCCGATGGAGCGGTACGATGAGCTAAGTAAACAGCAGTGGACGTCTTTCGGCTGGTTGTGATCATGCTCTGCCAAACTTAATATTAATAAAAACAAAAAAAAGTTGACCAGTTCTGCATATTCTAATACGATTACAAAAACTCGGATCGAAGCTGCGGAAAAAGTTAGTGATAATAATTCTTACCATCGTCGTCTCCCATTTTGACTTTTGTTTTTAATCTGCTTGGTGATTAGGTACGATGGTTGACTATTGTTGTCGGTTTATGGGCGTCAATTAAAATCAAACATTTTTATTGCTATTGTTTTTGCTTATTACATTGTGGCTTTTTAAAATATTTTTTTCCATGCTACATTTTTTTCATTGAGGCTGACGTTGTGACAGATTCTTGGTATGCCACAAAATTTAAGTAAAATATTTTTCTTCTTTTTGTGGCTGTTTCTCAATAGAAGGATTTTGATTATGGAGGTTTTACTCTCATCTTTGAAGAACGATTTGATGTTTAATAATTTATGCGTAAAATATATGAGTCAGAGACTTATGAATGTAAAACGAAGATAGATGGAGAAGGTGCAGTAGACCCAAAATAAGGTGGATTCATTGTGAGAGGAATAATATGAAAGAAAAGCAAGCGAATGAAAGTGATCGGTTGACAAGGGAGATTGGAAGAAGAAAACGTGTTTCATCGACACCAAGTAACATGAAACAAGATCAGGAAAATCATAAAGTGCGAAGAATAAAAATGTCTTCACAGAAATAGAGAAAGAGCTGTATATTTTTTAGCAATTGCAAGTTTAACGTGTTCAGCGTAGAAAGTTTTTCATAATTATGAGTATATAATAATAGACCTTCCAAAATAAAAGTCGCCCCTGGGTGGGCTCTTACCACCAACCTTTTGGTTACGCGCTAGCCATTGTATTTATCGATGTCGTAGTATGATTTGGCCGGTTAGTTTGTAAAAAGGAGTCATGTCTTGGTATTATCATGGTATATAATATGTCAGTATCAACCGTTTAATTGGCAGCGTAGCCTTTTCATTGAACGGCGCCGTTTATTCAGCGGCCTCAGTGACATCCCGGAATTTAATTGAACAGCTAGGCAAATAACTTGTTTCAATATCGTTTAATTACATTCCTTAGCCAAGAAGTTGAACAAAGTGAGCTTAGGGCACCCCGTCACGGATAGGTTAGGTTCGAATGGTATGACGGGAGCTTAGTTTCATTGCCACATGCCATTCATGTTAGTTTCCTTTAAACCTCGCAGACAGAAATAGGAGCCCCTCGCAGCGGGGCTCCGTCGTCGAGGTTAGAATGTTGAAATATTTCATATATTTTTGTCACACGGTTACGCTATTCTATGAAATAAATGAAAGACGCTGTTCAATGAAAAGGCTAGACAGCCAATTGAACGGCTGATTAACCAGTGTGACATACGCACACTAGTCAAAGACTTTGAGAAGATATTGCACAGCTTGCTTGACGCTGCCCAGCTGAGTCGGATTCGACGAATGTACTCTCTCGCAGTTGGACTGTGTAACCTAGGTATACAAAATCGTATATATCATCATCTTCTCTCCTTTTTGACTCACTGCAGAAATCCAAATATAATTAACTATCTTTTGCCCGCAACTTCACTCGCGTTGATTTTCGCAAAAACAATTGCCTGTAAACGTCTCTGGGGTTCCGTATATCTCAGTTGCAAAATACAATAAAATCGGTTCGCGGTTTAGCGTGAAAGCAAACGCACTCACTTTCGTCTTTATCGAATTCGAATTTTATAAGTGTGCATGGCTGGCCACATCCGAAACTATGAGGAATATCGAAACACATAAAGGAGTCTCGAGCCCAATTTTGATGAAAACTGTAACTGCATTTCTATGAAATAAAACTGGTTTTCCTATGAAATAAAAATGAGCACGTTCCTTCAGTTTGCCATATATTATTACTTCCCAGAATTTGCACCTTATTAGGTGTGTTTTTTTCAAAACTAACCAGTTCGATTCCTGGCTAGGAAACAGATTTTTCAAAAATCCAATAATGCAGTTTTAGTTTTCATCAAAAAAGGGCTCCAAACTCCTTTCAGTGTATTGTCGATAATCCTCATAGTTTCGGATTTAACGATCCACGCACACTTTAAAAATTCATTCTGTCTACACCTACTAATATAGCTGAAGAGTTTGTTAGTTTGAACGCGCTAATCTCTGGAACTACTAGACGGATCATGAAAATTCTTTGTATATGATAGCCACATTCGCGAGGAAGGCCATAAGGCGATACAAGAACGGAAAAAACGGGATATGCGCGTACGAAATCGCGGGCAAAAGCTAGTACCTAATATTATAAGTTAGGATGTGTCGTAGTATAGCCGTCTATCGGCTCAAAAACCACCTACAAAACGTAGTCTTAACCGAGACGATGGCTTAATACCTACCTATCCTTAGAGGCCCGGAATTTTAGCTGAAATTACTAATCACTTAGTCCCAGAGAAATAACGCCTTGTACATACTGAGACATTTTTAGTTGCCCCTTAGTTGATGTGGTGTTGTGTCGGTCACATTTTAAATGTTTTCCTGCTGAATAAAAAAGTATTACTAAGTAATCTGTGGATCAGCCATTCCCCAGCTGTTTAAGTTGGCTTTGACTTCCAGTGTAACTTACCTGATGCATCGGAATATTAGTATTTTACATGGATAAACCAGTAACTGGTTTAAGGTGATTGCGTAGTGGTAGCCCGCAATTTTTTTAATGTTTTGTTTTGCGATTTCCAGGTCAGTGTCAGGTTGATATTTGATCAAAATATATATCGCGTATCATACGCGACAGTAACAAGTATGTATTTACATAATTATAAACATATAAATAATCTAACTTAGATTTAATGCATCCTATTAGTTAAATTTCCGCTCATAATCCAGCTCATATTGGCTAGAGTTACCGCGGCCTTGGAACGCAAAGGACATTTGGAGGAACACGGGTGGAGTCAGAAGAGTCTGACACTCTTCCGCTCCGTTTGAAGCGGAAGGACACATTTTGATGATTCCCCATCCAAAAAACAGCTCATTGGCTTGAAACTTTGCACTATTAGTTAGGTGCTACTCAAATAGATTCAGATTTTTTAAATAGGTAGTCATTAAAAAAATAAGTAAAGCATTACAAAAGTATGGATGAATTAGGTATATGATTCATCCATATTTTTAATTAACTTTCAACAAATGTAAAATGATTGCCCCCAAGAATAATTTCGTCTTGTCTCACTACCTTGATGACCAATGCGGTTCGTATTTGATTTAAGTTACTTGTGAAAAATAACAAGGAATAGCGCTTAAGCTCGCGTACTGAACACTATTGAGCGAAAGAGTTATTTGTGGTGCGATGTTCTCAGCTAAGTGAAATGATTCGAGTGTAAGACCGCAATTGTTGTCTATTCACATACCTATTTAATTGATGGATTTCAAAAAAGTCGGTAACTCATATTATCAGTATTGTATTCATGTTTTTCAAATTATGTTTTTGCCCAGGCGCTATACAGGCGCGGCCTAGTTTGAAGCCCACTGGTCAAATGACTATGCTAATTTAGCTTTGTAATTGTAAGCCTATTTAATAAGTCTACTAAATTTTGTCATATTATTGTATAACAATTTCAGGTTCATTGTTATATTTTTTTTTGTGTTTCTTCTTCTCAGCTCTTTGGCTGCTTTTAAGCTATATTTACGGGCCTAAACCAAGTAAATACAGCGTGTGGTGTGTTATGAGAGGTAGGTACCTATTTAGTTTTCATGTATTTTCATGAACCTTCTAAGGATTCGGCATGTTTTAAGCTAGCAGCTTTTTGTAAGGTTTTTTTTAGAGAGTTTCTTTTAGATTTAGCTATTTATTATTATTATTGCTTATTTGTTTTCATCTATATTTCAATTCCATTACCTACGATAAATAAGAAATTAAAAACGTCGAGAAATTTTTTCGTATCTCTCAGTCTGAGCAAGATCTTAGACACTTTAAGCGCACTCTCTTAGGATTACGGCGTGGCAGCGTAGTAATTGGGTAAAATTGGCTTTTTAATATATTTACCGTAACATCACCTTGGCAAGACTTGGCTAAATAATAAACGAACTTGGCAAGAGTTTTAGGATGTGGTTTTTTTTCTCTGGGGTGGTTAGAAATCATAGCAGCCTTTTTTTCTTTTAGTTAGGTACATTTAAATGATGGGAAAAATTCAATGAAGGGACTGGTTATATTGGGTACTTAATACATTAAGTTCTCTGAAAACTGTAACTGTAAACAAAAAAAACCTTACTAATTTTTGTGAATGTTTTTTACTCCTTCACATACAAATGGAGGAGTATATTTTGATGACATTGACTTATGTACCTAGTTTATGAAATTCGTCTCATTAATTTACGATGAAGTATTTTATCAATAGTTACAGTCGACTGGCCTGTTGGTCGAGTTGTTCGTGACCCTGACTGCTACGCCGGAGGTCGTGGGTTCGATTCCCACCCAGGACAAATCTTTGTGTGATGAGCATGATCATTTGTTCTGTGTCTGGGTGTAATTTGCCAATAATATGTATGTATTTAAAAATATATAAGTATGTAAATCAGTTGTCAGGTTGCCATAGAACAGGCTCTGCCTAGTTTGGGATTGGATGACCGTGTTTGAGTTGTCCCAAGAAATAATTATTTATTATTATTATAATAGTTACTAAGTTCATAATAGTTTAACGTTAATAACATTTACATTGATTTAGTTTGCACCATTTTTTTAATTACTAAAAAAGTGGTTTACAAAGGCCTTAGTGAGATTCAAACTCACGATCTCCTGTTTACTAGACAGACGCTTTTACCAACTAAGCCACGTTGCCTACGTTCCCAATTTCATCATTCAAAAGTTTGTACAAAATAAACCTTACGGACAAAACGTCACCAGCATGTTATGAAATCTTGGTTACCCACACACATCGTTAATGTGATGAGTTTAAAAAAACCTGTAGATAGAGAAGATGCAAATAATAGAAGATAGACAACATCATCTGCCTATCCATTTCTCAACTATATTGGGGTCGGCTCCCACTTAAACCGGATTCAGCTGAATACCAGTATTTTACGTAGACTGCCTATCTCACCACCACAACCCATTAACCGATTCATGGCCAATGACGCCCCAGGCGCGTCATAAGCAAATATCACGGGAGGCCCTTGACACACCTGGCGCGTCATATCGAACTTACTTAAAAACAGATTTAAAAAAATTGAGATGAAGAGAACTACCACTTTTTATCCTAAATTAAACATTGAAGTTGACAATACCCTTGGCCATTAATTTGGAATACATATTTTATAAGTCAGGGATAGCAAACCTTTGGTAACAGTTTACAAACTTATACGGGGTGATGCTAGCATTATACCCAAGTCATGTTCAAACTGAGCATAAATTGGAGGTAGTTCGTCTTGTGTATTCAGTACTGTTTTTAAATCTTTTGAGAACAATGCTTTAAAATATTTTTTTGCTGCACAACAATCGGGGTCTGACTTATTTTTAATGGGCGACTTAGGTTTCTCCTTAGATGTTCTTACTTTAAACTTTTTCTCACATTCGTCTTCTTCAGAATCCATAATTTCTTCAATGCTAGTGTCTGAATTATAATTTGTATATTGACTATTGGTCATGGTACATGGTCCCATGAATTTACGCTTCTTTGAAATATGCAAAATCGATTGACTACATTCAGGAAAAACATCATTTTCTTTATCGTTATCTTGTTGGTTATCTTCATGCTTATTAGTAAATAATGCTTGACTACATTCAGGAAAAATTTCGTCTTCTTGCTGATTATTTACAAATAATACGTTTATTATCACAAACAATTGACCTAATACAAATAAATTTACACAAATGTTGACTACCCCCGTAACATTTTACTAAATTAAATAAATCCTACCTTGGGAGGCCATATTTCCTTTGAACACCAACGAATAAGAATTAAAGCACACACAGAACTTTTTCTCTTAGCATATCGACGCAAGATAACGGCGAAATCCGCATAATACATCATAGGGTGCCAATGACGCTCAAGGTACGTCATCCTGTATGTAGGCCCATGACGCGCCTGGCGCGTCATCGTCCAATGTTCGGGGCCTGGCTAAAGTATGCATGAAAATGATGGTGGCAATGAGTCGGTTAACTGGGTAACACGGTACTTCTTGCGGTAACGACTACCAAAGATCAACAAATGACATCCGAGACCAACGGCTTAACGTGCTTTTCGAGGCTCGGAGGAGTATCGTTATGTTAAAATGGTCACCCATCCGCAGACCGACCTCGGATAGCGTTGCTTGACTACGTTGCTTTACTATTTAGCCACGAGCTCCTCAAATATTAGAAGAATAGAATAGAATACTCTTTATTATGTACACCATATAAGTTAAAGAAAAGATAGATGAAGAAAAACATTACATAGCCTTATCGCTAAAAGCGATCTTTTAAAGACAACTTTTGGATTTTCTTTTTGAAGTGATAACTTCTTATGGGAGGGTAAACCGCTTCGTAACGTAACGCGTTACGACGCCAGTCTGTCTGGCTTCCCTTTCTCTCACGCATACGGCAGCGGTGGGCAGGCTCTTCCTCTCTCACTCTAACCCACAGCGCTAGTCGTATTTCGGACAGACGCTTCCCATATTAAATAATTCAACTTAGATTAGTTTAAGTTATCACTTCTGTCGGGCGTCCCGAGACGCACACGTTTTTTTTTTTGGAAGATCTTAGTGTTGTTTATTCCTACAAAATAAGCTAGGTACCCTTATAAAATGCATGTACCTACTTCAAACCTTTTACATGAGACGCATCAGCCATTGAGCTAGCAGTGTATGGGGCCTATGGGGAGTGTTCTATGGTAAAAGCTATGTTCATTATAAAAAATTATGGAGTCCCACAGTTCTCGAGTGGCGCGCTTGTCACCATACGAGGTGTGAATGATTGTGAATGAGCTACGAAATAAGTGGAGTTGGCATTTCTTTTTTTTAATTACAAGGTGTGCCGTGTGATAGAAATTACTCGAAACCTGAAACTCATTTAGTTGGAATCGAGAGGAGAACTTTAAAAATATCTAGGTACAGACGCCTGCACATCAAGCTACAACTACCTGTCAAAATTCTTGAACTTTATCGCACTAGGTTCAAGGTTGATTGGGAAAATTGTACAGTTCCGGGTAGCTTGATGTGCTTTTTTTTAAGGATAGGCAATCATCAAATGACCGCTCTGGGTGGAGTGGAAGGACGTGTCACTCTTACTGACTAAAACCCATCCATGTTCCTTCTAAAGCCCTGTGCGTTCCGGGGCCGCGGGCCCCGTCTCCTATAACTGACATCTCTTTGAGGCACGCGTGGAACACAGCACGCCATCGACCCGGGCCTGCCGGTCGATTCTGTAAACATGTCAAAGTGAAGGCTTGGGTGAAGTGATCACGAGGTGAGCTGTCAATCCATACAATCAAGACGTCACGTGATCACGGAGTGAGCTGTCATTCTATCTTAATTATATGGATTGTCCGGCTCACCTCGTGATCACTTCACCCAAGCTTTCACTTCGACATGTTTACAGAATCGACCGGCTGGTGGTAATCGGTCAGCGAGCCACCCAACGATCGCCGGCCGCAGGCCCGAGCCTGCGGTGGCCGGGGATCGCCTTACGACTAGATCGATGTGCTGGCGTCTGTACTTTTATATTTAGTAACGAGAAATATGTATAGTAGGTATGTTATAAAATGAAGTGCTGATCGCCGGTAACCGCATTACTTGAGAACGAATAAGACATATACTTAACTGAAAGTGCTTTTATCTATGAACTCAAGGACCGGCAAGGTTTGTCGGTTCACCTAGTTTTTAATAAAAATAAAATCTCTGTTTTCACTGCAGGGATAGGCTGAGCTGGTATCTATAGATTAAGAAGGCAATCAACCCTAACCAGCTGGCCATGATTAATGAGAAACTCAAAAACATAGAAGTACTTAATCTCTACCTACTTATTTATATTATAAAAGTAGGAAACCTACTTCAAATTATTTGTCTGTGTGTATGCAAGAGGAAATCTCAGAAAGGACCTGATCTTATTACTGAAATTCATCTCGTACCTACTGAACTTGTTGAAATTGTCAACAATGATGTTGGAATGTTTCAAGGCATTTTAGTCAAACTTATAGTGAAGCAGCATAAATGTTGTACGTACTCCTTTACCTATATTAGATAAGAATTGTCAAAGATTTTTTTTCTGTTATTTTATTTGTAAAAATCCCTTAAAAAAATAAAGAAACTATCGTCGAGTGCATAGTTTTTTAGGGTTCCGTACCACAAGGATACCCAACGGAACCCTATTACTAAGCCTCCGTTATCCGTCCTTCCCTCCGTCTGTCTGTCAGCGGGCTGTAATTCAAGAACCGTAGAAGACAGTCGAAAAAGTAAGTATGTATTTCTATTGCCACTATAACAACAAATCATACAAATTAAATAAAATATTAAAGGGGGCTCCCATACAACAAACGTGTTTTTTTCGGTTTATATTATGGAACCCTTCGTGTGCGAGGCCGACTCGCACTTGGCCGGTTTTTCCGGTTTGGTTCCTGTTGGATAGGCCACAGGAACGAATCCAATGGAATGTTAATCGAATATAAACCGGTAGGTAATTAATTTAAACTTAAAGCAAAATCAATCCATTAGTAATTCCATGTAAGCAAATACCACATCAGATTGTAAGCGAAGGAGGTGTGAAAGAGGGTTGCAGACTCTTTGTCAGTGCATAATAAGCATTGTATGGGTGTGTCACGCGTTCAATAACCCGCCTAGCTCACGAAGACCCCTCATCTCCCCTTTACAACCCCCCGCGGCTGAACAAAACTGGCCTCCCAAAGGGGGGAAGGGACCAAGCAAAAGCGGTTACGATATTCCGTATTTAAAGTGAGTTTATTATTTTTTTTAAAGTAAGGAATCTCTTTTTGTTTGAAGAGGGGATTGAAGTGTCGAGAAATTCTTTAATGAATCTTTGTGAGTATTTTTTTATCTATAGGTATGTATGAATGTTTAATTTGTTCATCGTGTGGAAGTTCAGCTTATCTTATATTTGTTGGTGTTAACTGCTGTAGGAACACGTAGTTTCGAATTCCATCCGCTGCAATACAAGGCCATTTTAAAATGTTTTTTATTGTACTCGTAACTTTGGGTGTGTGTGATATTGAAGAAAAAGAAATCAAACGATTATTTATGTTTTCTTTTTTTGTTATAATTTTTTCCCAAGTATGTTGGGATCGGTTTCCAGTTTATCCATTAGTAGCTGAATACTAGTATTTTAGATATCTAATGATTGCCCATCTGATCTGACTGAGCCCAGACGGGGTAATGCCTTTTGGCAAGAAGCTCTTGGTAAGAGTGTTACTACGCCAATCGATCAATCGTTGATTGATTGATTGGCTGATCGAAGAATGAAGTAAGAAACTATCATTCGACTCACGTCGACTAAGTCATTCTACCATCGATCGACAATCGATCGATTGGTGTAGTAAAAACTATCGATCGAAGTCGACTAATTCATTCTGCAATCGATTGATGGAATCGATTGACGATCGATCGATTTGTGTGGTAACACCCTAAGACTGGAAGTCAGAATTGCTGTAATTGTAATTCAAGATGGAATGACAGTTCACTTCAATATCTATCAACCTAAGTTTTCACGGTGTGAGGTTTACAGAATAAATCGACGCGACTGGACCACCGGCGAACTACTCCGGCCAGCCTTGCTTATTCTTGAAGATTGACTCGTGCTGGCTTTCAGTAATCGAGAGAGAACTTACTTATTAATTAATATAATAGTTGAATTCTAGTTTCATATCTTCTTCTATATTCCTCTTAAGGAGTACTTCTGCTCACAGAAATGTATGGGAAAGTCGATTTTTTTTTGCGATTTCAGTGTTGGTCCCTTAGTAAAAGTTGTTCATAATGATGAGTACAATGACCATTTAAGAGGTATTGCGTTTATTCTGTTACACGTTGTATATAAAAATGAATCCCTATTTCCCTTGGTCACGGCATCACGCGTGAAAGGCTGGACCAATTTCAATAATTCTTGTTTTGTTGTGTTTGTTATTGTCAGGAGAAGGTTCTTATGAAAGAAAATTTTGAAAATATACATCCGGGCGAAGTCGGGGCGGGCCACTAGTCTATCTATATGTATGAAAAGGAATCCTTATTTCCCTTGGTCATCACGCGTGAAAAGCTGGACCAATTTTACTAATTCTATTTTTGTTATATATTGTCAGGAGAAGCTTCTTATGTATACAAAACTCATATATATAAAACTCATCTATAAATATAAAATTCTTCGGTTACTGACTGAGTGAGTGAGTGACTGACAGACAACGCACAGCCGAAACTACTGGTCTTACAAAGCTGAAATTTGGCACGCGGGTTCCTTGGGGAGTGTAGGGGAGCACTAAGAGAGGATTTTCCGAAATTCCTACGGGAACGGGAAAAATACGGAATATGTGCGTATCTACGTAGTCGCGGGCAAAAGCTAGTTTCATATAAACAGATTAAGTAGTATATAATCTACCTAAATTCCGCAGATTTTCAAATGAGTTTTGGACTGCGAACTTAATTAGGTATTGGTTGCATACTTGTAGGTTTGGATCACAGTAAATTAGGTAGCTATCATAATTGATATCTAATTTGAAAGTTAGGTAGGAACACACTTACTAAAATCTACTTAAGTACTTACATCAATGTAAGTAGTTTGATAAGGAATTTAACACACAGGCTTTTAAGCCGAAATTCCTTATCGATTTCAAAGCTATTTTGCGTACACTCAACGGCACATCCGTTGTTATATTTGCACTATGAAAATCTGCTAAGACTTTGAGTTTACCTTTTTAGTAAATGTCAAATTGCTGCTATGAGAATGAAGCTGCAATACACCCACATTGCTTGCAGAACAGATGGTCGATGGGACCGAAAAGTTCTAGAGTAGCGACCACGTAGGGTAAGGAGGGGGAATGGCGTTCACTTAAGGAAAATATGCTGTATTTTCCAAAATATTAATGTTATTTCAAAATTTTTAAAAATAACAAATTCTTTAATTATTAAGTAATCAACATTTTAACACCAAATATATTATCTTTAACCTATAAGTATAAGGAAAACATTATAAAAAAACAGGTTTGAGCGCCATTGCCCCTGACTTTGGGTAATGCCGCTCAGGCTAAGGAGAAATGACGCTCAAACATGTTTTTGGAAATATATCTAGTAAGATCCATTTTTATTACACTAGTATGCATAAGATCAAACGTATCCAGTAAAAGTGCCTGCCAAAGGAGATACATTAAATAAGTATTAAAAGTCTGGACTTGACGGCGAAAAAACCGAACCAAAAATTAGATCAGAACGGCCATATACGGAGAAACGCACTTCACGATCGCATGCCGGGAGCTGACTGCTTGTACGTGTCGCTGCCTGTTAGAGGCCCCTGCCCCCCGTGCTTCATGCAATACGGCGAGCTGCTATGTACCATTTTAATAAAATTACAGAAGTGAACGCCATTACCCAATGAGCACTATTACCCCTGCTTACCCTACCGGAAGACGCAGCGATGGAAGGCCTCCCACAAGGTGGACCGGTGACCTGGTGAGGGTCGCGGGTAGCCGATGAATGCGAGACGCACAGGACCTGTTCTTGTGGTGACATTTGGGGAGACCTATGTCCAGCAATCGACGTCTTTCGGCTGAAATGATGATGATGACACCCAAAAATTATTGACGTGAAAACGTCTAATAAATCGATGAACGCCGGCTGCACGCACGAAAAAGGATGACTCATTGTAAAGTTACGCTCATTGTAACGTTACGATCATTTCATCAATGTTTTGTTATGACGTTGTCACGTTGAACTATCGTCCGTAAATCGACTTTACAAACAACCAATTTTGACGTGACAACGTCTAATAAACCGATGAACGCCGGCTGCACGCATGAAAAAAGATGACTCATCATAAAGTTACGCTCATTGTAACGTTACGATCATTTCATCATGTTTTGTTATGACGTTGTCACGTTAAACTATCGTCCGTAAACCGACTTTACAGATAACCAATTTTTTAATATAGACCTTAGGTACTTAACGAAATGATTTATCTAGGTAACGTGTCCTCGACTTTCGCTCTGCAACGCATACCAAGGTATTTCTGGAAACAATACCAATTTTTACTCGGATTTTATTTTATCTAGATTGACTGACTAGATAATCAGTAATTTTTCGAAGCAAATAATGTCCACGACAACAACTTATGACGTGCACGTTATGTCGTTGTAATAAGAGCGGTTTTCCCACTCCAAAACCTATGTACAAATGCAGTTGCGCGTTCCAACAACATAAATACATTCCGTTTTAAAAAACAGCATCAAATACAGAATCTCTAGCCATTAAGCCCCCTCAGCCGCCACATAATTATATCCGTGACTACTTTTCTAATATGTTGCACCAGTTTACCCCTCTCCCCTATTTCCTAGACTTGTGCCGACCCTAGGAGGAAAGTAATTCACAAGTACATAGTGTATGCTTTAGCGAGGGGACATCCCTATGTGGCAGGGTCTTTGATGTAAGTGAATAGAAATATGTCAAGAGATATGCGTGAGCTCATCTTGGGTCCTATGCATGTCTTGTAGGTAGAGACTCGTCTGACACTCTTTATTATTTTTGCGTTTAATTCTGTTGATAACCAACTGTATGCACCGACAGTACCTAAGCCTCCCTAAGTAACGAAACCAGTAAGCTGACGTCTTATGCGATTGAATCTCAGTCAGTTGATCAGGTTGGTACTTACCACCGATATGCTGTCGAATGTAGATGTCACCGGAAAATTGCAAACGCCGGAAGATTGTAAATTATCGCGTGAAATTACAAACTATTTTTTTTTTAAATAACACACGGATTTATTGGAAACTATTATTGAATTTGGATGGAATTTATTGTACCTATAAGTATGTCACCGGAAAATTGAAGACTCCGTAAGATTGTAATAGTCTTGATTAGATTATAATTTCCCGATATGAAAGAATCGTTTTGTATACGTTTTGAATTTTTTGTCACCATATTTTAGACTATTTTTAGTTAGTTTTTTTATTTTTTTATTTAAGTGTATAATATACCTAGTTAATAGTTGTACAATTTTTACTTTTTAAAGTTCTTGCCCTTAGTTACACCACTGCCGTGTGACTGAAGGGGGATATTTGATGTGTTGTCTTAAATAATATTACTTAATGCCCAAGACTTTATGCAATGTAATGGATATTTTGCAGGCACGGGATAACACGTACATACGTTCGTGTTGCTATGTGTGTTGTGGGAACACAAAATTTTTGGTGAAATAATTATAATCACCAAAAATTTAATGTGTGTAGGTACATAGCAACACGAACATATTCTCAAAGGTAGATAAGGCAAAGGTATGCCCCACCTCTGTGTTTAGCAGGTAAACCCATATTTCAACAGTTTAATATTTATTTTTAAGTCCCATGAAATACGGGATGAGGGCGTGGTATTTTTCTTATTGCTTACTGCCAACATTTTAATGAAAAGGACTGATTGATAACATAGCATGCCCAGCTTGCGGGAAAGTCCTGCGTTTGATATAAGCGTTACATTTTCGCTCCTTGACCGTAGATCACTCGTATTATAAGGTTCCTGAACAGCACAGTAAATGAGCCATGCTGAATATCATTTACAACAAAAAATAACATGGCGTTTTCTTCGTTGTTTATCATCCAAGTTTCTCGTCAAGGCGTCGACGTAACACAAGTATGAGGCGACGGGTCCATGCATTATTCATAACCAACATTTCAGGTTATTGTAATACATTCATGCCTTGCTTTCAGAAGGAGGTACTTGAAAAAAGTACAATGATACCTAGGTAGGTAGGTACCTACTTGTTATATCTTAATATTTATGGGAGTTTCAAATTTAATAAATAAAATCTAACCACGTTTTGCCAGTTGTGTTTAAGCTCCATGTAGTTGGAAGAGAACCATCCTATTGTTATCAACGCTGCATTAATCTAGACTCCGTACTGCTACTGACTAAATCTAAATCTCATGTAAGGAAACACCCCACATCCAATCTCAACAACCAAATCCCTTACTGCTTCTATCTATGGGAACTAAAAATCGAAATTTTAATCCCATGTTTATTCAGTCGCGCTTGTGACCACCAGACACGAGATTGTCATGATGAAGGATTATGATATTCATCCTCTTTCCGGCCATATCCCATCTTTTTGAGGTGCACAGTCTGTCCGCATCTCATATATATCTTTTGTCCGTCAACTTTATAGGCACCTCCTTTTCATCTATAGTTTATGTGGTCTTCCTCCACCCACATTCATACTCAGAGCTTAAATCATGAAGAGTCCTCAAGCAATCATACCGAGGCAGCTTATTGTTAAAAATCGATAAGTATTTTATTCCAAAGACGTAATTTTTTGAGCAGCATCACCATTTTTTTAAAGCTACCTCCTACTCACGTAAAAATGATCAAATCTCTTGCCATTTTAGCCGCAGCTTAGCCGGTAACTGGGACACGATGAGGCCCGGAGTGTTCACATTATGCGAGCAAGCGCACAGCTAAACACCTATTACTCGCACACGCAGCCACTACAGGGGACGTAGACCTCGCTCTGTGCACCCAGACTTGAGGGAGACTAGACTTGGCTGGAGGATTTTCACAGAAAAAGTGTTTTTGAAGTGAAAACTTCTTTAGGGTGGACAAAAATCATGGAACTCGCGTCATCGTCACCGAATGCATTAGCTTTCGCTTAGTTTTCACTTCTATCGGCAGTCCTCAAAGATGGGACTGCCGATAGAAGCGCATGTTTTTTTTTTGGTAGCATAATTTGTGTCCCATTGCTGAGCGATCTCTGGCTAAGTTTCACCCGAAAACTGAAAATGTTAAAGATATACAAATAAGGAAATGTATCGTTTAGTAGATTGACGTAATGCCGTTTCTATGCGATGGATAAAGTAGATAAGTAATTCGATCCTAATCCTAACTAATATTATAGATGAACTTTCATCTACACCATCACGCCTAAATCGCTTAACCGATTTTGATGAACTTTGGTACAGAGATAGATCCCATCTGTCCTTACCGAAACCCTGGTTAGGTCACCTTTTTTGGGCAAAAGCTGGTAACTAATAATGTTGATGGTCAATTGTCTGGACCTACAACTATTATTTTCTCTGACTGTACTCGTCAGCCATGCCCTAGGTTAATAAACCAACATAATTTCTGTCACTTACACTTAAATAATCATTATATTTTCTTGAAAATGTATATTAGGACTATATTACAAGTCAGTTTGAAGGACCTCCACTCGAGACAGTCGCTATGACAGTAATAAACTCTCGATTGGAGGACAGAAATAGGACAATATGGGTTTTGAACTGCGTAAATTAATAAAAGTATAATTGCCATACAGTTTTTTACAGCCGCCTCTAAAACTTCTTCTGCCTACCCTCCTCTTTGATCGTGCTAGGGCTGGGGAAAGCATACACTTTTATAGTTAAATTAGACCACACCGTCGCATTAATGTGATTTTCCGTGGCTATTCGTATACGCACAACATGCATGTAATAATTTTTGGAGAGGTAGGTATTACGTTTTTATCGGCAATGATATCGTCCCGCTATACAAGGTGGAGACGACGATACGGCAATAAATGAAAAGTCTGTCAATACTGTTCATAAGAATATTTTGAAACTTATAAAAATCCTGTCACTGAAATTAAAAATAAACTGAAAACGTCAATAACGTCAACGAAACTTACATAAAACGTCAAACTAGTCAAGGATAGTGACTACCTACTATTTTGACGAAGGAATCCAAGCAGTCAGTGGCGTTTAGTGACATCAAATCTCAATCTGTGATAAAAAGACAGCATATTTGTATGAACTAGTATTGCCAGTGCTTTGATTTAGTTTTCGTATCGTCATCTTCACCCTGTATTTTCGATGTTTCTTCATATAAATAACTTGGTACCACAAATTTATTTGAATCATAATATTGTAGATACTTATTAGCAGAATTATTAGTGTTTATTCGAAGTGCATTGGCCTTACAATCATGGTGAATTTTTCACGAGTTTCCGTTTGGAAGTCCAAACGGAAACTCGTGAAAAATTCACCAAGATTGCATACTAGTTTTTCTTTTTAGCCTTCGATATGATTTATGTAACTTTGCTTTTGTGTGATGTGTTTTCTATTCTTGTACCAAATAAGTGTATTATCTACCAATCTGTCAAAGGAGTTTCGGGCCCGATTTGAATGAAAACTTAAACAACATGATTTGATTTTCGAAAAATCAATATTTCGTTGATTTTGATAAAAAAACACACTGTACGTCACCCAAAAGTGTCGCTAATTAGGGTTCAATAATTATGGGAAGTAAAAACTCGTGGTAAACTAAAGAAAAGAGCTAATTAAAAAAAAATCCTTTATAATTTTCTTATTAAGTACCTATGCGTCTTTTCTGTTGGAATAAACGGTTTTTGTTTCTTTTTATCCTATTTCAATATGGACTACTGAATCAAATACCGTATTAAATCCGTATAAATAAAAGATTAATAAAATGACTGAACTTCATTAATTTAATTTTATACCGTCGCCATATTTTAATACCTCGTTGTCACTTACGCAATTTCTTGTTAGCGGGTAAAAAGCGCGCGAATTTATTTTTTCTTTTTCGAGTGTCATTTCAAATGTTCAGCGGTTGTTTATGGTTCGATGAGGCTCTATTGACGAGTAGTTATTTTTTTATAATGAATAAAGGAGCAAGCACCTCTAGATGGAACTGTGCTGCATTCCGTTGTTTTAAGAGGTGGGGCAAAAATTGTGTAGTAAGTAGGTGAAATATTACATTCGCATGATATACTAGAAATGCTATTTTTCGTAGTGCTGTTCAGTGTTCATACTGAATAGAGCACATCGCATACTTTCCTTCACATAAAAAACTACAATCTTAAATACAACGTATTCCTTTTCATATCCCATAACTTTAAGGTTACATTCTATGAATATAAATAATGTTAAATGACTAAGAAACATGGGTTCTGAAACGCATAGTTATGCAGCTCTAACAACAAACTTAACTAAGATAATTCCAAATTTGACACCAATATAACAAGTCTTTAAGTACCTAAATGTCATTGATAAGTAAGGTCAGTCATCCATTAAATAAGATTTTTCAGGTAAAGTCAATTTACAGTCGCAGTTTTGTCGATTTACTTTGTAGGAGAAATGAAAAAAAAAAAAATGTTGACTCGATAAATATTTAATATGCTATTCAATTCTCTGAGGTCATCTGATTAATACCTTAGAGTTATGGGAGATCAAAAGGAACACGTATAATTATAGGAACCATTTTTAAAAGAAAAAGGAAACTGTCCGAGCTATGTGCCAGTAATTTATTCGGAAATATGTTGTTCAGTTCCCAATATATTTTAAAGTTTTAAGTATTTACTTAACTAAATATCTTAGGTAGCAAATAATTAGTTTTCTAGATAAAATTAAAGAAATTAAAATGTTAAAAAACGGACCAAATGACAGTTGAATTCGTGCATAAAGGTTTCCGAAAGAATAATATTTTTTACAAGTTGTTTTAAAACCGTAGGCCTTTTTTAGTTTTTCTGTTACTTATCTATAATTTAAGAAAATATAATTTATAGTTACTTTTATTAGCATAATTTAAGGGTTTCAAAACAAAAAGAAGTAAGTATTGGATATGGATATGTAATTTAGAGTTGGTCATACCAAAAATTACTGTAGTAAATAAAATTGATAATAAAGTACTATGGGGTGAACGGAATAAAAAACAAATTGAATTGTATACAAATATGTAATAGTAACTTAAGACTAATAGACTTCCCAAAAGAGTTAACATCTTGTGCTGATAGAAACTGTAATGAAAGCAGCCATATGAAAGTCATTGATCAATTATATAGAGACATTGTTAAATCTATGACCGAGGCAGCGACTCTGAGTAGAAATAGCAGAGAAGTTCGGAAGGGCGGCTTTATCCCTGGTTGGAACCAATATGTTAGGGACTCTCATTGGGAGGCTCGTACTCACTTTGGGAATTGGCTTCTAAACAGAAAACCGAACTCGGGACCTGTTTGGAAGGCTATGACTGACAGTAGGAAAATCTTTAAGAAAAACCTTAAATCTCTTCAAAATAACCGGGAACAGGTAAAAATGGATGTGCTGGCAACCCATCATGATAATAAGTCGTTTAAACAGTTTTGGAAGCAGACCAATAAACTCAATCCGAGGCCGAGTCTCCCGGTGAGTGTAGAGGGCAAAGTAGAAGCGGTGGACATTGCCAACATTTTCAAAAACCATTTTCAGACACACTCTAAGGTTTTAGCACAAAAAGGGATGCTCCATACTGCTGGTCCCTCATTAGATGAACCTGTTGGGGTAACGTCAAGACAGGTGTCACGGGTGTTACGAAAAATGGTGAAAGGTAAGTCTCCTGGACACGACGGACTTAGTGTGGAGCATCTAAAGCACGCTGGTCCCCATTTATGTAGAGTGTTGGCAATGTTCTACACTTTTTGTATCAGACATGCCTATTTGCCAGAGGATATGTTGAAGGCAGTGGTAGTTCCGATCGTAAAGAACAAGACAGGAGATATTGGTGATAAGCAAAACTATAGACCCATTACCTTGGCCACTACAATGGCAAAAGTGCTTGATGGTGTGCTAGACAGTTATCTTGCTCAATATGTGACACTCGAGGATGCCCAATTTGGTTTCAGAGGAGGTCTCTCAACTGAGAGTGCAATTCTAGTTCTTAAGCACACCGTCAAGTATTATACTGACCGTAAAACGCCTGTCTATGCCGCCTTTTTGGACCTCTCTAAGGCATTTGACCTGGTCAATTATGACATGTTGTGGGCCAAATTGAGGAAAAATAGAGTGCCGGAGGGTATAACAGGGATTTTCGAGTACTGGTACAGACACCAGACTAATTTTGTAAGATGGGCAGAGTCCATGTCAGATCCCTATCAACTGGAATGTGGAGTTAGGCAGGGGGGACTGAGCTCTCCCACATTGTTTAACATATATGTGAGGGAGCTGGTGCGTGAGCTCAACAACACCAGTGTAGGCTGCTCCATAGATGGTCATATAGTTAACAACATTAGTTACGCCGATGACATGGTGTTGTTGAGCCCATCGGTAAATGCCCTGCGCAAGCTCCTAGGGGTGTGTGAGGCATATGCTGAAGCACATGGATTGACATATAACGTCAAAAAAAGTGAGTTGTTAGTGTTTCGGGCGGGGCAAATGAATCCTTCATTTGTACCGCCTGTGACACTGAATGGGGTGGCGTTAAGGCAAGTGTCTCAGTTTGTGTACCTAGGACATGTTGTTAATGAAAGCCTAACAGATGACCTAGATATAGAACGGGAGCGCAGGGGGCTCACGATTCGCTGTAACATGCTGGCTCGCAGGTTTGCCAGATGTTCAAAGGAAGTCAAAATAACCTTGTTTAGGGCCTACTGCCAATCATTTTATACCTGCAGCCTGTGGGCCAATTGCACGCAGCGGGTCGTGAGCGCTCTGAGAGTTCAGTACAACAATGCCTTCAGGATGTTGATGGGACTGCCTCGCTATTGCAGTGCGTCAGCAATGTTTGCCGAAGCACAAGTGGACGGTTATTTTGCAATAATTAGGAAAAGAGCAGCATCGCTGATGCGAAGAGTGAGGGACAGTCCCAACAGCTACCTGAGGGTGGTTGCAGAGCACGTGGAGAGTCCTATATGGAGGCATTGGACCCGCCTACATATAGGATAATTTTAATGTTATGTTAGTTTGATTTAGTATTTTAAGTATTACTAACCTAGTTCTTAAGTGCCTGTGTATTATACTAACACTCTATGGACTGTCTTGGTCTGAAATAAACTACTATTATTATTATTATTATATATGATCCTATAAGGTTTATTTTTTCTTTGGGTTGTTCGTAACCCTAAAAAGATACACAATTAGGTAGGTACACACATTTCAAATGGAGCTCTTTTAAATTTTCTATTAACAATACCTTTAAACCGTTTGTCAAGTTTATCTTGACATAGTGCAGAAATTGTAAGTAACTAAGAAGAATATACGTCAGTATATTCTTAACTTTAACTGAGCCATCCTGAATTTTCAAGAAATACTGGTTTGTTCACTTTAAAGTCAATTTGTTTTTTCAGCTGGTCTATAGATAATAAATAATTGTCTTTGTATTTGCTTAATATTCCTACCTAGCATGACAAAATTTTAATCGAGTTTAAACAGTCGTTGCTGTTGATTAATGACTGACGAATGCTTATCAGGGTCATTTGATTTTAAGCAGGGTTGGATTACAATAAAATCATGATTAAGTCACCTTATTTGTTTTTATTTTATGTTATGCGTCACACTTGGCAAATACAGTCAAACCAAGATACAGAGAGGTCTCGATAAGTATTGGATGGTCACCTATCCACCTACCTCAGACTGACCTCGACGAGAGATGCCAAGTTGCTTAACCTGGAAGATCAAGCATCGTGCTGCTGTTAGTGTTATAGCTTAGCCAGGAGCTCTTTAGATGGTACCAGTCAACTGCACAGACTTACAACAAAGTCTGCACAGTTTTTTTTATTTAGAGTTTAAAGTCTGCGCAGACATAATTGTTTGTATCGTGTGGACGCAGCAGTAGTAGCAGTACCTACATGAATTTAATTTCGCTATCAAAATCGAAAATAATGCCGCCATCTTGTATATAAGTAGGTTCATGATTATTAATTCCTTAATTTCTTAAACCTTGTATGCCTAATCAGACATGTATTTATAATGAAAAAAATAATGATGAAGGTACTTAAACTCTATTAATTTTTCATCATTTGATTCAAGTAGGTTACCTCCACTTAATAACTCTTTTCTGCAATGATAAATATTTTATATTTTTTTACATTTTTTCTTGTCAATCTGGTGAACATTCAGGTCGTTTTTGGTATGTAAATTTATCAATACCCTATTCGCAGTTTTTTATACGAGTATAATAAACTTGACGTTTTCTTGCACCTGTTTAGCCGCTGAGGCATATGTCTTAGCGGCTAAACAGATTTGAATGAAACTAAGCACATGGATAGCTCAGCTGTAGACCATAAAACTTATAGATTTAAAAGTATAGCACACCGAAATTGTAACATTACTCTTTTACAAAGGCGATGTTGCTAAGTAGTAGAGCTATGCGAGTCGCACTGTGGAGTAAACTGAAGTCGGACCCACTAAATGATAAGCCTTATGAGATCAATATAAAAAACGAATGCACTATAAACTCATTCCTGATTACGCTATCACCGCGGCCTTGTGACGGGAGCCCTGTTCTTCGACATAGCAAAAGCCTTCGAGAAGGTCTGATATACAAGTTATATCGACTCGGTGTGCCAGATCGTCTCGTGCTCATGTTACGAGACCATTTGTCGAACTTCACCGTATCGATGGTGCGCTTTCAGCCCTCCACCCTATTCGCGCCAGTATTCCACAAGGCAGTGTGCTCTCCCCCTTAGTTTTTTCGCAATACACTAGCGACATACCCACCAACCCCAAGACGCATTTAGCCCTATTCGCCGACGATACGGCCATCTACTACACCGACCGATGCGAAAAGGCCATAGCTCAACCCCTCCAACGATCCGCCAACGCCTTAGGCGATTGGTTCGATTTGAAAGGCAGTCTTGTTCTACAGACCGCGGGCTCTCATTCTCCGATACCAAGCTTAGTGTACTGAAATATGAGTGCTTCCGACCAAAAAAAAATTGGTTGTCTGTAAAGTCGGTTTACGGACGACGTCATAACAAAACATTGATGAAATGATCGTAACGTTACAATGAGCGTAACGTTACAATGAGTCATCCTTTATCAGGCGTGCAGCCGGTGTTCATCGATTTATTAGATGCTGTCACGTCAAAAATCGTGGAGTTATAAAGTTACATTTAGATTTAAAAAAAACAATTGAGTTCAGACCGCTCACTAAAAATAAATTCAAACTAATAATAATGATGTCTTAATATTTTTTTTCAACAGCTGATTTAGATTCAAAAAGCTCCAATGGCACCAATGGTAAGTGTATTTTGATTTTAAACACTTAGGTATTTAATAAGGCGTGTCCAGTTAAAAAGTCCAAGTCAGTATTATATCTTAATTTGATAAATGGGCTTGGTTTCAGTCATTAACTTTTAGTAACATGCCAAACCTTGAACTTCTTTTTATTTTCGACTTCCACAGGCGTAATAGGTGAAAGAAATATACGTAAGTAATGGCGGCGACCACGTCGTCAACAAAATGACGCCATGTTTTGATTTATCATTGGTAACTTGAAGTATTCCAGCCGAAGGATTCTGTAAACATGTCATTCATAATCAGGATGGAATGACAGCTCACTTCGTGATCACGTGAAATTTTGATCATATCGATTGAAAGCTCACCTCGTGATCACTTCACCCAAGCCTTCACTTCGATATGTTTACAGCTGGTCGATTCTGTAAAACTGTCCTCGTAAAAAAATGGACGAAGTGAGTGGCGAAGTGAGCTGTCAGTGATGGACTGGACCCGCCTGTTAATATCGTTCATGTCATGAAGTTTTGGGAAAAGTTCTTAGACCTTGGTATATGTGTGTTGGACTGATAATCCCATATTCCCCCATCCAGGCGAACTACGAGCAAAGTTTCACTTTTTAAAGTTCGCTTACTAATTTTTTTTTTTTTTTCTTACCGACGAAATTTAACTAAAATAAAAAAACTCCCACTAAGCTACTATGGGTAAGTTTTAAATAGTTTCAATTTTAACAACGCCCTTGGTATGTATATATTTATATGATTTTCATAGCGCTTCTTTCAGATCCAGTCTGCTTTCAACAGACCAACCGAGGAGGTTGTAAGTTTCGTATTCGTAGGTACGTTGGTTTATTAAAACCGGCCAAGTGCGAGTTGGACTCTTACACTAAGGGTTCCCTACCATAAACCGAAAAAAAAACACGTTTAGTGTATGAGAGCACCCATTATTTTTTAATGTAATTTAATTTTTATTAAGCTGTTATAGTGGCAATAGAAATATATTCTGTGAAAATCTCAACTGTCTACCTATTACGGTTCTTGAGATCTAGCCCGCTGACAGACAGACGGACAGTCAGTGGAGGCTTAGTAATAGGGTTCCGTTGGTTACGGTTACTCTTCGGGTACGAAACTCTAAAAAGTCAGTGACATTGGGATTGAACATGAAGTGTTTTCGTAGCGCATGTCAAAAGAATATAATACAATAAAAAAATCAAAAATATTATTTTGAATTTATTGTTTTCGTCGACGAAAGTTCAGTTAGAGTTATTTATTTATTAATTAGTTTTCCCGGCATTGGAAAGCCATAAAGTAATTATCTGCTCCAACGGAACATAAAGTCTTCATTTGGTAATTTCCATCACCCTGAGTGCGTTATGTGTGTGTCAATCCTATCATCAACTAGATACAGGTGTGAATCAGATAATTTGTTTTCAGGTATACCTTCAACGTCACTGCTGGAAGATGTGAAGAATTCATCTATACTGGATGCGGTTCAAATGTTAACCATTTTTTAACTATGGCAGAGTGTCGACAAGTTTGCAATGGTTAAAGCATGATACAACTTTGAGAACTTTGTCACCTCCTCCCATAATCCAAACACCTTTTCTTTTCCCTTCTTCTTGACTAATTCTTTCTTTTTTCAGAACAAATATGCTTCGGAGGCACTGATAGGGGGACGTGTAATTTAGCTATTCCTAGGTACCTACGTTTTCTACCATTGTTACCCAATCTTTTCAAAGAACTTAGAGTCTGGATATTATGTTCTAGGTTAATTGAATTAGGGTCGCCTTTAAAATTTTGCGTCTAACTGCCCAAAATAGGGGTTTACTACTCACCCATATTTCGGCACCTACTTTTAGTCATCTGAATTATCTAGACAACTTGTCGGTTTCGTCGCGTATGGTCAAATTCGCAATCGGTCAAGTGACTGAAAAACCGTCAAAATCGCACTCGATCAAAATAGCGATTAGTCCATATCCACAATATTTTTTAATAGCGAACGGTAAAATTAACAAACAGTTAAGATCGCAATAGGTCGAATATTTGTCGGACTAGGGGCACGTGGTTTTTTTTTTAAATCACTTAGAAATAGGAGCCCAGCTTTGCAGGGCTCCATCGACTAGGCCCGCATGAAAAGTTTATTATTTAATTAAAGGATCATGAAGGCTGAATAGAAGTTTTTTTTTTATAGAACAATGAATAATAAATAGTCAGAAATTATTAAAAAACAGTAAGTCAGAATCCTCGCCGACGAAGTCACTGGCAACAGCTAGCATACATAATGATTTGCAATTCTACTGGTCGCTATTTTGACGCTTTGCTGTTTTGACGCTTTGCAATTTTGACGCGTTGCTACTTCTTTTTTTTAACGTTGCCTCAGATTTACCTTCAACTTTACAGCTGCCAGATGTGAAGAATTCACCTAGAGTGGGTGCGGGGGAAATTCGAACAATTTTATGACTATGGCAGAATGTCGCAGTGTTTGCGACAGTGATTAATTAAAGCATCATGCAAAATCATTTATTTATCTGATTGGTGGTCCTGCCGTCGTGGGGCCCAAGGAGTACGCCTGCAAGCGCAACGGCCTCAGCAGGCTGCAGCTCGTACCCTCAGCGTGGAACCCTGAAAAAGTTTGGAAGCGATTGTACACATGCGGTGTGCAAACCTTATTATTTACACCTTATAAGTTACAGCAAAGATAGATGAAAAAAACAATTCATAGGGTGACACAATGGGCGGCCTTTTCACTATAAACGATCTTTTAAAGACAAACTTTGGAAAAGAGAGAAGGAAAGATAGTACTACGCCCAAGGAGAGGTGCCAGGGAATTAGAATAGGCGGCGCTCTCGCTTCACAACGGTTCACACTGCATAAAATGGTGAACAGCATTGTGGCTCAATGAGATACATACAAAGTGAGGTTATCGATGCAGACAAAGGAAAATAGTGATCACAGCAAAATAGGCCCAATCAATATACATATCTCTTTAGATACCATACTAGCTAGGTAGCTAGGGTGTGCAACTCTAGCTACCTATATTTATACCGAACTAAACATAACAATGTTCTCATGTTTATCGACCAACAACCAGGGGCTCTAGACAAAGTGCCACTCTATGGTAAGCGCCAGTTAAATTTGCAATAAAGTTCATTGCCCTTTTCGTAATTTCTCTGCGTACAATTAATTATGAATCGTTTTTCATTAAGTAGTAGAAAAAGTAAAGGATCATGATAGATTTCGATTCAGGATTCAGGACAGCTTTATGTAATTATTTCTGTTTTCGGAATGAAGTATGTCATTAAATGTATATGGGTCAATCACCGTTATTGCAAATTTATCGGTGTCGACCATATCAGTCAATGCGATTGTCGAAATGCCAAAATGTATTGGATGGATCACGTGACATTTTGACAGCGTTTGTCAACAACTATTTATCTTCATAGCAGGTAAATAACAAATGATATATAAAGTAAATGCAGCATGCTCTCGCAGATTGGTCATAAACTACAAAATATCGAAAAAAAGCAATAAAAATAAAGTGTTATATTTAAAGAAAATAAATACTAACATGAAAATTATGTAACAAAAGGATAACTAGATTACAATGCTGCTAAAATATTTTTGTATGATGCTTCATCTAACGCAAACTCTGCAACAATCGTCCAAAGTTTCGAAGTTGTTCGAATTTCCATCGCATCCAGTCCAGGAGAATTGTTCACATCTACCAGAATTATAGTTATAGGCATATCTGAAAAAACAAAAACAACAAACCTAAGTACAGACGCAGCACTTAAAGCTATCCGAAACTGTAAAATTTTCCCAATTTAACTATCATACCAAAACAGATAAATTGTAGACCAGAGAGTTGATTGGTCGCCAGTTTATGTACAAACTGTGTGAGCATTTCAAGTGTCTACTTGCCTTATTAAGATCGAGCAAAAAACGCCCTAAGTTTTAATTCATTTTATGTTTATTATTAATTGTTGTTATATTGCGAGCGGCATCAGAAATAAGTACACTGTGTAATTTTCAACTTTCTACCTATTACGGCTCATGAGATACAGTCCGCTGACAGACAGACGGCTGAACGGACAGACGGACAGCGGAGGCTTAATATAAGGGTCCTGTTGGTTACCCTTCGGGTACGGGAACCCTAAAAACGAACCTAGGAATATCATCAGAGCACCTTCCAGTTTCAACAGCTTGGAAGCATAATGGATCTGTAAAAAAATAACATAAGACGTTAAGGAACCACGAAAGATGAATGGATTGTGGGAGAAAATTATGTTAATTGATGTGTATCATGCTTTAACCATTGCAAATTCTGCGACAATCTACTGCAGTCACAAAATGGTTCAAATTTGCATCGCATCCCCTATAGAAGAATTCTTCACATCTGCTAGCAGTGGAGTTGTAGAAAAATCTGAAAAAAAAAACAATATACCTTCATCACACCAGCCAGTCGCTTCTGTAAACATGTCGAAGTGAAGGCTTGGGTGAAGAGATCACAAGGTGAGCTGTCAATCCATATGATCAAGATGTCACGTGATCACGAAGTGAGCTGTCATTCCATCTTGATTATACGGATTGACAGCTCACCTCGTGATCACTTATCGAAGCCTTCACATGATCACGAGGTGAGCTGTCATTCCATCTTGATTATACGGATTGACAGCTCACCTCGCGATCCTTTTCCCCCAAGCCTTCACTTCGACATGTATAGGTACAGAATCGACCGGCTGTATCTAGTCGACGATAGAATAGGCACACACATAACGCACTCAAGATGATGACAATTACCAGATGAAGACGTTTATGTTTTGTTTGTGTAGATAGTTGAGTAACAAAATAATCCTGACTATATGCTGTGACTGGTTAGTTAATGAGTAAAATGAGGGCCTAGTCAAAGTGATTTTTATTGGGATTGACATGCTCGAGGAAATTATATTTTTTCCTACTGGTTCGCTATTCGTTTATGATTATTTGCGTTGCGGGATCCAATACAGTTGAATCGTTTCTCCGGGACTCGTAAAGCTCTTTTGACTCGGCGTTTTTTGGTCGCCACTGTTGATTCTGGCTTTTAGGAGTTGCAGTGGTGAATGGGAATACTGGGGCAGGCTTTCCCCAGAAAAAAAAATCAATCAAGACGTCTGGTAGGTACCTAGTAAACCCTTAACATTTTGAACTTTTGTCCAAAATACTTTATAAAGACTTTATTTCTTCGTCTTTGACGAGCAATGGATGGTATCTACGATGGATCCAGCTAGTCCAGAGCTGTATGTTCACTCTGAATATCAATTACTAGCTTTTGCCCGCGACTTGACGCGCATATCCTGTTTTTTCCCGTTCCCGTAGGAATTTCGGGAAATCCTCTCTTAGTGCTCCCTACACTCCCTAAGGAGTTTCGACTGTGCGTTGTCTGCCAGTCACTCAGTCAGTCAGTAACGGAAGAATTTTATCAGACTACGTAAGATTGTATTAAATCTTTATTAGATTATATTTTCTCGATATGTTTGAAAAATCGTTTTGTATACCTACAATAAATCCCGTCCAAATTCAATAATTACCAATATATCCGTGTGTTATTAAGAAAAAATAGTTCAAATCTCAAATCTCAAATAGTTTATTGCAATCCATAATGTACACATAAACAGGTGGTAGAATTAATAAATAGAAACAATTATGGACCCTGTCGGGCACAGCAAAACTTAAAATATTTAATTAGGAGAGAGGAAGAGCGTTTTGTTAACTTTTCTTGTAAAATGTTTGTGTAATTATTTCCTGTTCATCTTGTATCTATTATTAAATATTTTATACATATTATTAATAATTATCTGCATTGGTATTAGCATTTTTTATCAGGTATTATTAGAAAAGTATTTTATTTATTTATTATTATTATAAGAATTTAGTGTAATTTGTTTATTATTATCATTTATATAATATAATGTCATTTATTTATTATTATCAGTAGAATAGAATGTCATTTATTTAAGAAAATAATGTCCTTAATTTATTATTATCAATAGAATAGAATGTCATTTATTTATTTATTATTGCCAATAGAATAGAATTTCATTTATTTATTATTATTAAGTTTACATATCTATATTGTTATTATTAAAACTTATCCGTAAGGTATTCTTCCACTGTGTAATAGCTTTTTATAATTAAGAATTGTTTTAACTTATTGAGAAATATACTGGTTTTGTTTTCTTGCTTTATGTTTTCTGGTAATTTATTATATATTTTGATCGACATAGAATGTGGACTAGAAGCATGTAACTTAAGGCGGGACGGAGGCAAATTTAGCCTGTTTTTATGGCGCAGTGAATGGCTCGTTTGTATGTCTCCCCGTGTGTTGTAGGATTCTGGGAATTTGCGGACCAATTTACATAACTCCAAGATATAAATACTGACTAATGTGAGAATCTTGTGTTTTTGAAAATAAGGCTTGCAACTGTCTGTCTGTTTGACGTTTGAAGAGTTTACAATTGCACGCGATATTTCCCAATCGGCGTTTGCAATTTTCCGGTGACAAATATTTATATTGATTTATTGGAGCAAGCCTATTTCAATTAACTCGTCATCACTCATCTAGAGTATAGGTTGGAAAAAAAAGTGTGTGTGTCAGCTCCGACGCACGACTGGAATTTACTCCTTATAACTATTATTGTGTAGATTATTTAAAAACAGGGTTAATGAAAGCTATTTTAAATAAGCTTATTTATTATACTTTGTAAATACACACATATATAATGTCGAAGTGAAAGGTACGCAAAGTAGTTTGCGCAAAGGAACGTAACGCCTCACTTTTAGTTAACGCTCGATTTTACTCCTCATAAAATGTTTATCCCGCGGGCTAAATATGAAAATCGTTTCTTAAGGAGTAAAACTCCAAAAAGGTTTAGTAAAATAGGTAAGTAACGTACCTAATAGCACCAAACCAGCAACTACCCTCGACAAACGGTTGCAAGCAGATTGGATCTGGAAAATAAAACGACGATAAAGTAATATACAGTCAAAGAGAACTGCCGGTCCATTATGTAAACATGTCGAAGTGAAGGCTTGGGTGAAGTGATCACGAGGTGAGCTGTCATTCCATCTTGATTATATGGATTGACAGCTCACCTCGTGATCACTTCACCCAAGCCTTCACTTCGACATGTTTACAGAATTGACCGGCTGACTTCCAAGGATGTGAAATTGTTCGAAAGAGTTACCGCAGCCTTGGAATGCCAAGGGCATTTGTAGGAAAACAAGTGGTTTTAGTTGTGAGAGTCTGACACTTCCTCTCGCTCCGTCCATAGCGGGAGAAGTTATTTGATGATTTTCCTTAAAAAAAGGTGTTGGTTATTTATTGAAACTATTTGAAATTTACTTACCTATGGTAGCATAGACTACTGTCATAAATAATACAGGCAGTTTCATTTATAGTGACAAAGATTGAGCCTACAAAGCAATGTTTCAGACATTTTCTAGCCATTAATAAATAGAGAATTTTTGAAAAGTCAGGGATGTATGTCTCGATTCTGCGTTTATCTCAAAATGGAATATGGAAAAAGGCCTTTGCAAGGATGGAGTCTGATTTTCTGGCGTCTGGCTGACGAAAGATAAAAAAAGAAACAAACCGTGTATATTTATTCTTTCTTTAAAAACCATCACGTGCATATAGAGGGTAATTTTTCACATTCTGTTGAAAATTTTGAAATTTGAAAGTTCTGAACAAACTTTTAGACCCACTTGTCTTGCTAAAGCATACCAAGGTTCTTTAAAATCTCTTAATAATTTCCAAAAATAAGGCTTCAAAGTTTGTGTGGAGGGAACTTTCTTAAGAATTTGAGTACAGAATAAAAATAGGCTTATCTATATTCAAAGGTTGCGATATCCTTACTGGAGTTTTCCTTTGGAAGAGATTATATTTGAAATGGACTTCTTGTTACTCTGTGGTCGAGCCGCCATTTTTTTATCAACCTGCACTGTCCCACTACTTGGCAAAGGTATCTCCCATAGCCTTCCACTCTTGCCGATGTGTTGCCGTCTCCGAACAATCCTTCATGAATTTTTGCAACAACATGAAGCGTTTCTTAGACCTTTCTCGGCGACGCCGCCAGTCCCCTGTTTCCCACTGCGTATCGACTGGACCATCTGTCCTGATGCATTCTTCATATATATGAAGAATGCATCAGGACAGATGGTCCAGTGATGGGGCGGGTCATATGACCCGCCCCATCCTAATTCAGCCTGGCAGCCGCCGTAACTTACCTAATATTGTTTCCTGCTCTTCGGCTGTGGATGTAAAAATAACCGGATTATGGATTTGCAAGATAGTGAAAGTGTTCCTCAAATAACTGTGGAACGGGCGCTTTAATTTAAATATTAAAATAGGTTCAGGAAGGGAACATTTCGATACCTCTATTGAGATGTTGGAAGACATTTTCTAACGTCTCAGATTTTACTTATCTCGGGTTTGTGTTGAGTGGAACTCTCTGCCTGCGTCTGTATTTCCGAACGCATACAACCCTAATCTCTTCAAAATTAGAGTGAACAGGCTTCTTCTGGGTAAGCTCGCTCCATTGTCGACTTTGTCTGTGTCATCTATGACCTAGACTAGAGTCAAGAACAAACCCATATTAAATTTTAAAAAATCTGATCTCGTTGTGGTCCACTTTCTTGCGGGGAGTTCCCGGGAGGCGCAGTGCGGGTAGCGCGGGTCTGTTGCCATGGAAATAGTGAACCTATAGATACGCATCCGAGCGCACCTCGGCAATCGCGCGGTTGCCCGCGCCTTTTCAAATCCTTACTTTGCATATATTTGTAATCTTACGTAAGAACTATCAAGACTCCCTCCCCGTCCCACAAGGGGTGGCCCTTGTAAGAAAAAGTAAGATGGTCAACCCCCCTCCCCCCTAAATCGTTTTACGTAATAATTGAATGGGGCCCTAAATTGAAAACTTACCAAAAACTACCTTAATGCTCAACACATTGACAAAAAAAAATACAAGGAATTTTAAAATATTTTTCATTGTGGAAAAAATATGTAGTAGGTGGAGGGAGACATGTACTTGAATTGAAATAAATAGAATTAAAGAACTAGGTACACATTTTTTAATTATAAATGAATGCATGATTAGGCATACAAGACTTGGGAAATTAAGAAATAAATTATAGATAATGTAACTACAAGATGGTGGCATTTTTTCGATTTTGATTGCGATCCTAAATCCTTGTATTATAATCTGTTTAAATGGCTTTTCGTTGGAAGATGATTGGACGACGACGTGGCGATGCTTCTAGCGAGCAAACTTACTATTATTAATAACAAAATTTGTAAATTACTTATCACAAATCTATAGGTAATGTAAATTTTAAAATTGACAATTTTTTCTTGAGGAAAATCACAATTAAAAAAAAGTAAGTTAGTTATACAGTTAGGGCATAGAAGCAGACGCTATAATGAAGTATCATTCAATATATTAAAATAAAAATTATGATATTTCATGTATTTTTAGTTAGCGTACGATAGTTAATAATAATATACTTCTGGACACATCTATTGGCCCACCTTGTATTTTCAGTTTCGTTTGGTCCTAGCTAAAATTTTATATTAGGTCGAGCAAAAAGTTTTTATGCAGTTTTGAACCTGGCACATTCACAATTTCATTCAATAGTCTTTTTTTGAATTTCGAACACAGAATTTAAAGAAACAAAAGACAATTTGGAGCCTGTTTGTTGATATCAAACAATCGAATACTAAGAAAACTTGGTTTTATTGGTTTACTTGGATTTAATTCTTGAAAAAGTGATTGATATCTTTGGTTTTGCAACAAACATTACTTATTCTTAACATTAAGGTGAGGTTCTATCAATAATCTATGGATACTTCACCTGAAGTCGCCGCCCAAGCTGTGGCACTTATTCAGGCCGGACACAGCCAAAGAAACGTGAGTGCTCAACTTAATTTAAGTCGATCTGCGGTCCGAAATGTTTATCGGAGGTACCTAGAGACTGGCGGCTTTGTTCGTCGCCAAGGAAGGCCACGATCTCGGGTCACAACTGAAAGGCAGGATCGATTCATCGTGACGACCAGCTTGAGAAATCGTCACCTTACCTCCATTGAGATACAAAACCAACTTCGCGACTTCCACGGAGTATCTGTGAGCGCTCGAACTGTTCGGAGAAGGTTAAAAGAACGCGATATGGTACCACACAAGCCAGCTAATGGGCCCAAACTAACGCGAGCCCACCGAACAGCGCGCCTTCATTTCGCACGCAGTCATTTAAATTGGACACAGCAAGATTGGAGCCGTGTACTCTTTTCTGATGAGTCTAAAATTGTGTTACATGGCAATGATGGAAGGAAGAAGGTCTACCGACGTAAGGGAGAGCGTTTCGCACAATGCTGCTTTGAAGAGAGGGTTGCTTATGGCGGTGGCTCATGGACTGTCTGGGGCGGTATATCCGCGAGCGGCAAAACTCAACTTGAGGTTGTTACAGGACCACGGCTGCCAACATTAAATGCTGAAAGGTACATTCGTGAGTGCTTAGAACCTCACGTGATACCATACGCGGACTATGTGGGCCCAAATTTCCTTTTTATGCATGATAATGCAAGAGCCCATGCGGCCGGCATCGTCAGGGAATATCTTCGGGATGTGAACATCACAGTTATGGACTGGCCAGCCAGAAGCCCAGACATGAACCCCATTGAGCACATGTGGGACGAGCTAAAAAGACGTGTTAGGGCTCGTCAGCCAGTTGCCCAGACGATGCAGGAGTTGAAAACTGCCATAGAAGAGGAATGGGAGATGATCCCTCAAAATTGCATAGAGCGGTTGATAAACTCTATGCCTAATCGTATGAGAGCTGTGGTAGATGCCCATGGAGGCAACACGCGTTATTAAATTAAACCTTTATTTGATAAAACATGTTTTTTATTCAAAAATCAATTGCCTTTAACAAGGCGCATATCCGACTTGTTAGGCGTAGCTCCATGTCGTATGGTATTCTGAATTCAAATTTAAAACAATACGATCGAAAAAGATGGTAAAATGTATCAGGTTTAAAACTGCATCAACAGTTTTTGTTCAATCTAGCAATCATATTTCGGTAGGGGCCATCGAAACCTAAACTCTAAGGTGGGCCAATAGATGTGTCCAGAAGTTTATAATAATAATAATATCTTAGGACAATTCACACACGGTCATCCGATCCCAAACTAGGCAGAGCCTGTGCTATGGCAACCAGACAACTGATAAACATACATATATATTTCTAAATACATACATATTATAGACAAATTACACCCAGACACAGAACGAATGATCATGCTCATCACACAAAGATTTGTCCTGGGTGGGAATCGAACTCACGACCTCCGGTTTAGCAGTCAGGGTCACTAACCACTCGACCAACAGGCCAGTCAACCTCAGTCAGGTTGATTGTTTTTTAATTTTAAATGTCAAAATCATTTCTTTTTACAAGCTTTTATTTATTTATTACAGTTTTTAAACACAAACTTTGTACAAATAAAAATTCTATCTTAATTATCTTCAATTCAGTGCTATCATGTAGAAGATAACAATGAATAATTTAATATTTTTTTATAAAAAAGTTTTTTTTCTCTTTACATTCCGGTTTAGTTATAATTTTAACATTCAACACTTAATGTATTTTTTTAATATTATTATTTTGTCTATAACATTGTGAGCGCACGACATTTAAAAAAAATTTCTATTATGTCGAAAATGTAATTGTTTTTACATTTGTCTCGATAACTGATATTGTATGTAATACTATAATGTGTAACCGTTTATTTTTCCAAATAAAAAAATACTCATGTTTTAAATAATTTATAGTTTTTTTTTTTTAACAAGTAGATAACAAATTTCCAAACGACTCTAACTTCTCTATACAGCTGTCCCAGTTAACAAATTTTAAATATGTTTTATTTTTTACGATTGCGTAAATAAATAGTCTTTAAACTTTAATATACCTTAAATAATTTACATAGTAATAGAATTTCGACAGCCGTTTTCATTGATGGCTGACGGCACTAAAATGTGGGTATTTTAAAACAGGGATGGATTAAGAAATTTACCACTAATAATAAAAATAGCAATTATTTGCATTTTTTTGAATTTGCAGTGATCATGCATTTTTTAGGGAAGTAGGCTGTGGCACTCGCTTAGATTGCAGCTTATAAGTCCCTGTCAGGGTTGCGGAATTGTTCGAAAGAGTTACATCGGGCCTGGATCGCAAAGGGCACTTGGAGGAACACGGGTGGGTTTTAGTCAGTAAGAGTCTGAGGAGTCATTAGATGATTTCTCATCCAAAAATAAAACTTTGTCATCAGTAAGTAAAGCCGTGGGAACTTCCAGACATTCCCTTTTACAAACCAGGGTTTTAGAGCCGCTGATAGCTTCGCCCGCATGTATGTCAGAAGTGATCCCAAAATAAAATACACCCGGGCTAATAAGTGCCAACCAGATTATAATCTATCCCTGTGCCTTATCCAGTTCCGTTCTTGCGTGATTGTTGTAGTAAGATTTTCTTATTATTAAAACGTAGCGAAGTGTAAATTACCCGTTATGTTGCTGGAGTGAATGTGTTATTTAACTATCATAATATTTGTAAAGAAAATTTATTCTTTGTGTCAAAGTCTCAATACATCATCACTGGCCCTAGCGGGCCCCGTCTCCTATACTGACATCTCTTTGAGGCGCGCGTGGAATACAACGCGCCATCGACCCGGGCCTGGTGGTGATCAGACAGCGAGCCACCCAACGCTCGCCGTCCGCTGGCCCGCGCCTACGGTGACCGGGGATCGCCCAACACCCGGGGCGTCTTCTTCTGTAGTGGTTGTTGTGGCGAAGGCCCTGTTTCTTCATCGCGCGGCCCGCTTCCACGCTCCGGACTGTAGACTTAACCAGGGCCGGACGCGAGAGGTCGCTGCCGCCGATCGCCTCTACGAGGACACGGAGGTGCTCCGCCCAAGCAGGGCAGACCTCCACCGTGTCCTCCGGGTGACAGTGCCGACACCCGCTGTCTCCGAAATAGGTATCTCCCGTAACAGCCGTGTCCGGTGAGTACCTGCGTTAGGTAGAAGGTAAGGACGCCGTGGCGCCTCTCTAGCCACTCCCCAAAGAGGGGCCTTACCGCTGCAATCGTGGCGTCCCCAGCGCTGGGTTGCGATATTCGCCGTCTCTATACCGCCATGGTATTCTGCCGGAGCGCCGTCCACCGCGCTGCAATTTGCCGCGGCAGCGGTGAAGCGCCTCCACGCGCCACGCGTAAACGTGAAAGAGGCTCTATCCATATACCAATATAATAAAGCTGAAGAGTTTGTTTGAACGCCCTAATCTCCAGAACTACCAGTCGGATTTGGAAAATTGTTGTTGTATATGATATCCACATTCATAAGAACGACTATGGGCTATACGGGAACAGGAAAAAAATACGGGATTGGCAAAAAACGGGATATGCGTATACGAAGTCGCGGGCAAAATCTAGTTTATCATAAAAGTTAAGGCGAACCCATTAAATTATTTGGAGAGTAACGCAGAATTCATGCAGCCTTAATACATCTCTGACTGTTCTACGATTCTCAAATATGTATAAATGGCACGAAAATATTGTATTCTCAAGTTTAGTGTTTGAAACATTGTTTTGTAGACTACGTTCATAATGAAACTATTTGATTTACTTGTGATATTATTTGTGGCTTTAGCCAATGCTGCTATAGGTTAGTTAAAATAAATAGCTACCACCCTTGGTAGTTATTACTTAACCAATAAAATAAATAGAATAATAAACAGGAGTGCGAAGCACCACGCTGCGTTCCGAAATAGAAATAATTAACTAGGCTACCAGGTTCAAATAGGATGCGGTGGTCACTTCAGTCGCATGCACTGTGATCTGACCCTTGAGCAAAAGTCTCCACGGAATGGGTGCCTGAAGACGCATGGCGCCGCTGATCGCCGCGCCGGCCCAGAACGAGGTGACGAGATGACCTGGACCTGACTTCTTCCGCTCTGGGTGGAGTGGAAGGGCTCGTACTGACTAAAATCCATCCATCGGAAATTGACACAAAAAATTAGGGGGAGACCTTTGCCCAGAAGAGGGACAGTAAGGGCTGAAAAAAAAGAAGTTTTCACTAACTGAATAATTGCCGTTTTTCAGATCCAATATGCTTGCAACCTACTGAACGGGGGAGATGTATGTTTCGTATACCTAGGTACGTTATTCATGTATTTTACCTTTTTGAATTATAGGGTCTGTATGAGTGCCCGGTTAAGTCCAATAGGCTCGTTTCTACAAATTATGTTCACTGTGAACACTAAGGTTTAGTGAACTTGATGTGAGCTGTCAATCCGTAAAATTTGAAGAAATTACAGCTCAAAAAACAACTCACCGTTAAAACTTAAGTGAAAAGTTTTAACGGTGAGTTGTTTACAGCCGGTCGATTCTTGTCGAAGTGAAGGCTTGGGTGAAGTGATCACGAGATGACCTGTCAATCCATTTAATCAAGATGGAATGACAGCTGACTTCGTGATCACGTGACATCTTGATTATATGGATTGACAGCTCACCTCTTGATCACATCACCCAAGTCTTCACTTCGACATGTTAAGAGAATCGAGTGACTAAACCGTCTGGACCCGCTTGTTCTATAGTAGACGTCACCCTTCGCTTGTCAGGAATTTCAAAAATGGTTTGTAAACCTTGTTATCTAGATTAAGTGACATTATGATTATGCAAAGGATTATGGACAAAGACCAAAATGTTTAAGATTGAGTACGAGACATTTTGATAGCGCAGGGTTATTTATTCATTAATAACTTTTACCCTCAACTTAGAACACCATAAAGCAATATGTACACCAACGGAACATCAATCTCATCCACTGCTTACCATCCTGAGTGCGTTATGTGTGTGCCTCTCCTTTCATCGAATAGATATAGGTGTTGAGATATTGTTGTGTATTCATGTAGGTTTTATTGTGTTCTATTTTGTAGATACACATACAACTCTACTGCTGCCCGTTGTGAACAATTCTCCTGGAGTGGATGCGGAGGAAATTCGAACAATTTCGTGACTTTGGCAGACTGTCGCCGAGCCTGCAGTGGTTAGTTAAAGAACATGTCCATTTTGAGAACATTGTAATCTAGTGTATAATTTTCTTTTGTATAATTTTCACTAGAAGTTTTTAATATCTTTAAATATAGCACTTTATTTTAACTTGCTTTTGTTTTAGTGGATATCGTTCTTAACTTTCTTGAAAACCTTTCCTGTTTGTATAAACAATTTGTTGTATGCCCAGCAAAGTGATGATTTTTAATTTTGAGTTTGTAGATGACCAAAATGAGAATTAAAATATCATTAACAACTGTGAAATAGTTAAAATTGATTTCCAAAAACAAAAAGAATCGTTAGGCATCACCACAGCGCATAAGCGGTACCTTCGGCGGTGTCTTAACAAAAAGACAACCGCGAAGATGTCTATTTACTTATGCACACACAATATACACTTAAACTCATCTTTTATTTCAAGTAAACCATTTGAAGGCACTTTTGAACTGTCGAGGTCAGTCAGTCTACTTGCACGTTTCAAAGCCTAGATCTCTATGGAGAAAACCTTGCAAGAAACTCCATGGACACTCTTCTAAATACGTAAATAGTTACAAAAAAAATGATAACATGTTGAAATTATTAATTCATGAAATGATATTAAATACTAAAGAGATTGAACTACTATGCGAATGTCAAGCCGTAAGAGAACTAGGTATGTAACGTAATGTCTGAGATGATATTTTGAGGAAAGAGCCACATAGATTTAGGTGGACTTTTCCAGACAGTGTAAGTATTTTTCAGTAGGTAATCGTGTAGCTCAACTCAGAAGTTTGAGGAGCTCAACAATCCGACGAACAATACCAAAGTAAGGACATTTGGGTAGGTCGCATAGTGTACTCAAACTGCCAGATAATCATGAAATCAACCTGTAAAATAACTACCTACATAGTGCTCGTACTTGCAATATCTAATTTAAGAATCATGCAGATTAGTGTCTGTGATGGTCTTTAGAAGAAAGAACCACACAGATTAAAGGGGACCTGTCCAGTCAGTGCAAGCATTTGTCAGTTGTCGTGTAGCTCAACTCAGATCTACATAGTAGCTCAACAACTCGACGAACAAAAAAAAACATTTGAGTGGGCCGCAAAAGATATACAAACTGCCAGACAAACGTTAAAAAAGTAAATAACTGAAAAAAAAAAATCCACAGCGTCCTAAAATTTACCATCTAAAAGTCCGTGGTCACATGTAAAATGAATAGATAAAAAATATTGACGTTTTCAAAGAACGACCTCAAAAAACGACTAAGAAGTTAAAAAAAAAAACAATTATTAAGCAACCTGACGCAGTTGTGGCATCAAATCTATGTTGTAACTAATATAGATGCTATCAACTGCATCACACTGTTTGAAAAAGTGATTATTCGAAATAGTAATTTTTTGAAGTCGGGCTTTTAGAAAATAGTCATAAAAGTGGTTTTTAAGTGCTTTTATTTTTACGCTCTACTAATAAATGTTTAGATCAAGCTGGGAACTATTGATTGAATACAATCGAATGCAATTATGCACGTAAATAGTTTATTCAAAGTCAAAGTCAAAACGTTTATTTCAATTAGGCCATTAAACGGCACTTTTGAACGTCATCGTTTACAGTTCAGTAAAATAATAATGTAACATTAATAAAGTGACTCTACTGTCCATTCGGAAAGGAGAAGAACGGACAAGAAACTCCATAGTTACTCTTTTCAAATAGGTAATGATTTTACAAAATTTGGTATACAAAAATTAATTTAATATTATGTGAGGACGATGCACCCAGAGTATGCTACTTAAAGAACAAAGTATCACCAGCAGAGGTAAACTTATTAATTTCCTAAAGAAATTTAGGTAAATTGTACTCACATATTTACAAACATTGGAACCATTAATTAAACAACAGTGTGTGAGTCAACAGAAAAATAAAAACACAAAAAAAGAAACAGTATATCTATAAAGTTAATACATTAATCAACCAGTTTGACCTTCACCCTTGATTGTCCTATGGAGCAGGACCAGCATGTTTCCAAGCATTCTTATCCTGAATGTAATCTTCTAATTTGTAATATGCTTGTTCACAAAGTGTACTTTTAACATGAGTTTTAAATTTTCTTTCATTTAGTTCTAATATGTCAGAAGGTATTTTGTTGTAACATTTAACACAATACCCCATGAAACAAGTGTGGACTTTAGCTAATCTAAAATATTTATAACGCTGCATTGTTTTCAAATCTTTATCTCCAATATTGTCGAGGTATTATGGAGGAGCTCGTGGCTAAATAATATCAGCCGTACGGGTTGACCTTCAAGGTTAAGCAACGCTTGCCGAGGTTGGTCTGTGGATGGGTGACCATCTTAACATACCGAGACTCCTCCGTGCCTCGGAAAGCACGTTAAGCCGTTGGTCCCGGCTGTCATTTGTAGATCTTTGGCAGTCGTTACGGATAGTTAGAAGCCAGATAATCTGATACCAGTCTTGCCAAGGAGTACCGTGTTACCCAGTTAATGGGTTGTGGAGGTCTGGTAGGCAGCCGCTCCACGTAAAATACTAGTTTTCAGCTGAATCCGGTTTGACTGAAAGCCGACGTATAGCAGATGATGATTGTTGAGATATTACGGAATTAGATAATGTTCTCATATAGGTTCTCATATATATTATTTTATCTTTGCCCCGAAATATTTCGACACTACGACACTTTAGTACGCTTATACCCTCAGAACATTCTTTGTTTCACTATCTGTCCTATACTTATGTATATGTATATGTCACCAGAAAATGAAAAACTCCGTAAGATTGTAAAACATGGCGAGAAATTGTAAACTATTGTTTCTGAATCAGACACGAATATATTGGAAACTATTGAATTTGGATGGGATTTATTGTATACAAAACGATTTCTTTTATAATATCTCGAGACATTATAATCTAATAAAGATGTATTGCAATATTACGGAGACTGCAATTTTCCGGTAACATATAATAATATAATAAAAAATAACATAATAGGTCGTGGCTTTACCGTAGAATTTAGTCATTTCATGATGTGGCCGGCCATTTCATGAACGGCAACTTCAAACCTAACTTCAACTACGGAGCCCCGCTATGCGGTGCTCTTTATTCTGTCTGCTGGGTTTTATGGAACCAAACATGAATGGTCATTCCATCTGAGACTTAACCTGGTCGAAGTGCCCTAAATTCCCTCAAACCTAACTTAAATTAACCTCGGGCCATAACATGCAATGGCCATATCGTAGAATTGGCCACGATACATACCGAACCAGTTAAACAAACTTTTATTTTTTTTAATTATTCAGTTGCCTTATGATAATAGTCGTTTTAAATAAACCTACAGAAATTATCGAGTTTAGACAGCCGTTCTTATTGATGGTTGACGACACAGCAGGGATGAATTGCAAAACAACTATAAAAAATAATTAATAAAGTAATTATATAAAATACTAAACAACACTTCTAATATAACCTACCTAGCTATGTTATACTTATTGATATAAGAATGTATTATTTGTTGGTAAATGTACGATCGCCATACATATAAATACAAACGTCCCCTACTAAATAGTCAACATAAAACATAATATGTTTTTTTTTAAATAATTAGTTAAATGTTATATTTTTATTGAGAGCCGTACGAGTATAAGCAACTTCAAGGATAAGCAACGCTTGCTGAAGTCGGCGACCATCTTAACATACAGAGAGTCCTCCCTGCCTCGGAAAGCAGGTTAGGCTGTTGGTCCCGGCTGTCATTTGTATTTCTTTGACAGTCATTACGGGTAGTCCGAAGCAAAGAAATTTTACACCAATCTTGCCAAGGGGGATCTTGGGAAGGGGGAGGGTAGGGTTACCCAGTTTGGGGGGCAGATAGGCAGTCGCTCCATGTAAAATACTGGTAGTCAGCTGCATCTGCTTAGACTCGAAGCCAACATAGTTGATAAAAAGCTAGGAACATTGATTTTGAATTAATATTTATTTGTAGACTAGCTTTTGCCCGCGATTTCTTACGCGCATTTCCCGAATATATTTTCCCGTTCCCGTATTTTTTCCTCGTTCCTCTTTAACTCTTCAGCATTATTATATTAGTATATATGACAAGGTGACAATCAAAACCAGCTTTTGGTTGACACACACAACAAATTAATACCGCGCGAAAGTGAGCAAAATTTATCGCTATCGCTCTGGGAAGCGAATACCCCGTAGCTCTGAGCAGGCCTTAAAGTTGACTAATCTTGAAAAATATGTAAATAGCAGCTCTTTATTTTTTTTATTCATGCCTATTCTGTCCCACAGCTGAGCATAGGCATCCCCCAACTCTTTCCAGATATTTTTGACCTCGCGCAGCTGCGACCGACGCAGCTCCAAGTGTTGCTGCGTCAGTCTTTCGCCGCGCGCCCGCGCGCCCTCGCGCCACCTATGCAGTGACGCGAGCACTTTCGCCTCCAGGTCCCACGGCGGAGATCCGGCCAGTGCGCAAGCCGCCTCGTAGGAGATCGTGCGATATCCCCTGATGACTCTGACGGCCATCACCCTCTGCGGCCTCCGCAGAACAGTGATGGTGCTGGCCGTCAGGTCAGCCGCCCAGATCGGGGCCCCATAAAGGGCCATCGATCGCACGATCCCCACGTACAACCGCCTACAGGCGGTGCTCGGGTCCCCCAGATTGGGAAGCAGCGTTGACAGCGCCCCCGCCGCGCCCAACAACTTGGGCGCCAGCCGCCGGAAGTGGGGGCCGAAATCCCACCGGCTGTCGAGCACCAATCCCAGGTACTTCATGGTGGACTCGACAGCGATACGGGCCCCCCCGACCACAATGTGCGATCCCGGCGGCGGCGCTCGCCGGGGGCCATGAAAAACAATGGCCTCCGACTTGTTGAGGGCCACCTCCAGGCCGAGGCGCCGTATGCGGCTCACCACCTGTGAGACCGCAGCCGTCGCCAGCAACGCTGCCTCCCTGTGCGAGCTCCCCCGGGCAGTGACCAGTGTGTCGTCAGCGTAACACACCAGCTGCACTCCCGGCCGGAGCTCGCCCCTCAGCACCCAGTCGTACCCGATGTTCCACAGGAGCGGGCCCAAGACCGAACCCTGCGGAACACCGCACGACATGGGGCGCTGGTATCTGCCATCGCGTCCCAGATAGGTGACACACCTTTCCGCCAAATAAGCCCCGACGACGCGGCGGAGGTAGGAAGGCACTCGATGATATCGTAGTGCCTCCCGAATACAACTCCAGGGCAGGGTGTTGAAGGCGTTGGAGATGTCCAAGGACACCGCCAACAACACACCGCCCCGCGACACCGCTTCCTCCGCCAGGACTCTCACTCGGGATATCGCCGTCACAGTGGAGCGCCCTTGCCGAAAGCCGTACTGGCATTCGGCCAGGTCCGGCCCCTCTCCGCACAAGTGGCCGACGAGGCGGGCTGAGACTATCCGCTCAAACAGCTTTCCCACCTCGTCGAGCAGCACTATGGGCCGGTACGCGGACGGCGAGTCCGCAGGGCGCCCCGCTTTCCTGAGCAGGACCAGACGAGTCCCGAGCAACCTTGAACCAACCAGCCGTTTACCAAACGCAAAATGTTGGCAGCCTTAGTACATCCCTGTCGTTCCAACGATTCCTTTTTAATATAAATAGCAAACACACATTGTAATTTTTAGTCTGTGCTCTATCTATTGTGCCTGATACATTAGTTTGAAGACTAAATTCAAAATGAAACTCTTCTGTTTCGTTGTCATGTTATTTGTGGCTGTTGTCTATGCTGCTAGAGGTGAGTTTCAAATGATTAGCAGATTCTTTATTCAAAATGTTCGATAGAGGTTTTGAATTTAGAATCTATTAGGCATAATGTAATGGTTAATTTTTTTATGAATGAGCCTGAAGTAGTTTCAATAATACCTAACCACCACCAATGGTTTAACAGGTAGAGAATTCCTTTGGTGGAAAAAAAGTAGGTACTGTAAAGGAACTACCCCTCAATGAAAATAATTTATTATTTTTAAAACTGAAAAATGATCCTAAAATATACAATATTTTTACTAGAACAGTATGGTGTCGGACGTAAAAGAATAGCACCATCCCATAACTTCCCGTTGGTGTCGTAAGAGGCGACTAAGGGACTCGCCAGAGAATGGGCAGCAGCATTCTCTGCGATCGCCAACCCGGCTGCCAAGCGTGGCGATTATGAAAATGATGATAATTATTGGAAATTTTGTTTGTGATTTTAATGAATTTTGTTAAAGATAGATAGGCCCTAGTTATGCACTAACTTAGGCTACTTTTTTGCTAAAATCTAATTGTAACGCAAGGAAGTCGCGGGAAAAAGATACAGTTACTGATTTTTCTAATGAATGATGATAACGCCTAAATTATCGTACTTTTGTGCGTCAAGTTTTAAATAAATAAAACTAGCCAAATGCGAGTCGGACTCGCGTGCAAAGGGTTCCGAATGAATAATTATTTTTGAAATGTTACTTTAAAATCATGGATTTCTTATAGGTTTTCCTGTTATCTATAGGTAAAAATCTACTATCTAGATTTTTAATTTTGGCTCAGTAGTTTTGGGAGATAAGGTGGTCAATTTTCATTTATTTTCTTTAAAAAATATTTTAAAATTATAAAAAAAAAAATTGTGATCCTTACAATTCCCCGTTCCGTTTTCCTTTCCCTTTGATTTGATATGTCACACGGCACAGCTGTAAAAACTTAGTTTTCTACTTTTAAAATTAGCCCCGTAACAAGAGATACCATTAAAAAAAAAGTTCGTTACTCATCTTTGTTTGGGTCACAGAATTTTATGTGTGCCAAATTTCAACTGAATTGGTCCAGAAGATTCGGAGAAAATCGGCTGTGACAGACTGACAGACAACCAAGTGATCCTATAAGGGTTTCGTTTTTCCATACAGAGGTTCGGAACCCAAAAAATGTTTTCTTTCACCAAATATTTTTTTTATTTTTTTCAGATCCATTATGCTCACAACCATCTGAAACGGGCAGGTGCCGTGCTAGTTTTCCTAGGTAAGTTTTCTACCAATTTATTACTCAAAGACACTGTCTTTGAGTAATACCTTTTTACTAATAAACCTATTTAAAATAAAAAATAGCACTAAAAGTTTGCTAGGATTTAGAATTTTGCTCGTCCTATGGCAATATGCTTGACCTCTGATTACCACGTTTTTCGACCTACTACTGACTACTGTTATAATTGTGATGTAATCAATGTATTTGTGAGCTGGTTTAATTTGACATGCCATATCCAATTCTATTGTATTTATTTACTGTGTGATTTTAAAGTGTATTCATGTGATAATTATGGGCTATGCCTGAAATAAATTAATTTTAATTTATTTACATATACTAAAGTTTGCTCTTTTTTCAGATATTTCTTTAATTCGAATACTGGCAGATGTGAAAGCTTCACCTATGGCGGATGCGGTGGAAATTCGAACAATTTTGAGACTTTGGCAGAATGTCGCAGGGTTTGCCGTGCAACGTAAACTTCTGAGCATTTGAGCGCTTGGAGATTTTAATCTTGTATTCATGTTGTTAGTATGTAATTAAAGTTGACACTTTTTTGTTTTTATATATCTTACACTATTTGTTCTGAAATGTCTTTGTTTTAATTCTCCTGTTTTTTCTTTTGTTTTTGAACTTTTTTAATAGCATACTCTTGTAACCCCGTAATTTTAAATAAATTTATATTGTTTGTTGTGATATCAGCAATAGAAATATACAAACCGAGACAGACTGACGGATGGACAGCAAAGGCTAAATAGGGATCCTTCGGGTAGGGAACGCTAAAAAAATATACCTAAAACAGTTCTGAATTTGAAGTTCAGATTTGAATTTCCACAAACTGTCCGTTCGCAGCTACATCCTGCATTACCCAATTTGTTTTTATTTCAACGATAGTTTAAGATAATTGTCTTTTTATGTTTATTTACAATTCCATAGTTATCGAGTTTCGACAGCCGTTATTGTTGATGAGTGACTGCAGGTTTGAAGCAGGTATGGATTACAAGAAGCAATAAATTAACAGAAGTACCCCATTTAATGTCCAGGCAATCATTGTCCATTCCTGGTTGCCTGGAGGGGATCGCTAAATACCATATTAACCTCCCGTTTTATGATTTGTAGTTACCGTATCGGTGATAACCAGAGATCGGAATAGGTAGACTATATTTACCATAAGGTATTTTAGAGGAGGTATTATCAACTCTATGTTACTTACTTCCACGAACATTAGGTAAATAAAGTCTACCTATTCCGATCTCTGGTGATAACATTTTCTGACGTATATAGGTAAAACAAAGTGAACAGATAGTACGTCATGATAATATGTACCTATTTACCAGTTTATTCATGTGCACATAAGGTATAAAATTTAACAATAAACAGACAATATGTAAGAAACAGGAAAATACGTGACAGAGATAATGCTTATTACTAAAGAAATTGCTTGCAGCATACTTGCAATAGGAAATAACATTTTTAGAAAGATATAATTTAAGAAGATAAAAATTAGATACCTACGTGTGTAAAAAATACCTCCTATTTAATCGAAATACATCAAACGACAATGAAGTAGGTACAAGTCGTCGATTGTGTGTGGCGCATGTTTTTCTTGAATCAATCTCGTTGGATAAAACACAAAAACAAATATTTTTTATTTGTTGAACGTAGGGAGGTTAGGTATCTACAGATAATTTATGAACGCTATACTTAGCCAGCATTTGCGTACAAATATTACGCAACACATGCTGATTATTTAATGAATTATCAAACAATATAAAATAAATAAAAACTAATAAACACTTAGTAGATAACTTTTGGTACAAAGATAGATTTGACCCTTCAAGATGAACAAAAGATATTTTTTATCCCAGGAGTATATTTTCCTTTGGGATAATTCCTGACTCCCTCGTACCTCTACATTGACATTCTATTCCAATTGAAGCATCTAAGGCGGTTTTCGCACTGCACTGTGCTCCGTCGCGTAAGGACGGCAGATTTTCTAGTACGAGTAAACGCCGACGCGATGTCTATGTGTTATGCTAGGCGTGTTTTCTGTATAAATTGAGATACTTTCTTACAATATTACCCTCCCACCTTTGATTAGCCAGCCCGCGTCACTGAGCCAGTAGTTTTAAATCCCCAAAATAATAATGATATGACCCAGCCTGTCCCTTGCTGTCCTCCCGAATTGACGCCGCTAAGCCGAGGTCCGTATTCCGCAGGGGATGCCCTAGCGAGCGGTCATTTAGTATAATTTAGCTAGTTTGTAAGCCCTGGCTGGGGGCCTTAAATACATTTGAGGCCACCACAGGATAGTCCGGTTAAGCAGTAACTAGCCTTAGTGTGCTGAACTGCGAGTGTTCCCCGTCCAAAAAAAAAAAATTACAATATTAAAATCTGCAGCCGCGCGCTACGCGAAGCGCGTTGCCGTGTGATAATCACCTAAGTGGCCTCTGCGGGTTGGATCTGGCCCCTCGTGCGCCTACCAAAGGTCGGGGTCCTCGGGATCCTAACCTTTACACTTTATAAGGTTCCGTAGTCAACAAGGAACCTTTAATAGTTTCGCCATGTCCGTCTGTTTGCCTGTCTGTCCGTCCGCGGTTTAGTTCACAGACGCTTAGCGCTAGAAAGTTGAAATTTGATATGGGTAGGTACACAATATATTAATCACGCCGGCAAAGTGGTAAAATAAAATCATGAATTACATTTTTATTGAGGGTGGTCCCCCTACGTGCTAAGTCAATGTTTTTTTTATCGTCCACCCCATGGTGTGGGGTGTTGGATAGATCGTTTGGATTGACGGTTTGCTGAACCCATTTTTCCATCCAAGGATCCGATTGCGAAATATTAAGTCAAGTGTGTGTGTCCCTGCCAGCTAAACGGTGGTTTTGGAGACGTGATAAAATCATGGTAGTAGCATATTTAACGAATTTAAAAGGAAAACTATCACAGCTAAGTAGGCTTTACATGTTAACGAGTAAAAATCGTCCAACTTAAAAAATGGGATTTTTTTACTTACCTAAAGTAAAAAAATCCTAATAATTCCATAGAAAATTACTTAAAACCAAGTGCATTTGTAACTTTGTAATCTAATAATTACTATTTTTAACCTACGAAAAAACGGAGGAGGTTCTCAAGTCGACGCGTATATTTAATATACATAATTTAAACTTTTTAAAACTTTTTTCTGGCATGGTTTAGTAGATGGGTACCTACGGACCCCTACACTGTGCTTGGTCTAACACACACTTGGCCGGTTCTGTTTATCATTTAGACTAAATAAAGGCGCGTGGTGTCTTCCAACAAGTTCCGTGTTTCCCAGTTACTGGGTTGTGGATTCTATTACACGTTGCATATTAAAAACTTTAATTAAAATTGATTGTTTTACTGTCCCGTACCTCTTTTTTGCATGATTAATTATGACAACGATTTAAAACTTTAAAATATGTTATAATTAAATAAAAAACAAAGCCACAAACAAATTCATTTAACAGAAACAAAACAACAATATAACAGTAGTCAAGTAACACTAAACACAAATAAAGCCAACTCCACACAGACGGAGAATAGACAAGAAAAAAGCTGCAACGTTTTCTTATTGTGCGCGGCTTGGCAAAGGCAACTACGTTCTGCCTCTCATCATAAACCATGTAAAAATAATATGGAAAAAACGCGGGATACAGGGCTCTCAGTTTATAAAAGACAGTGAAGAGAAACTGAAGGAAAAAAATGCTCTTATGCGATACTGAATTGCGTAAAAGCGCTACAAGACCGCGTTCAGTGTGTAAAGGCGAACATTTTTTGTGAATACGTTTATTTATTTATTTTTTCATTCATTTTTTTGTGTTTTTTTCTGCATAAGCTTGTTAGGAGTTGTTTAGGTGTCTGCGGTAGATATTTTAAGTAAGATGGGTTTTGGAGCGGTAGGCACAACATTTTGTTTTTTTTAAAAAACGTTGCCCCACACTAGGAATTTCTCATGTATCGTGGGTGCGTTTACAAACATACAAAGTCACATACACAAACAGCCAGACCCGGAACAACTATCTGTAGGCCATACAAATAATTCTTCCATGCGGGAATCGAACCCGCGACACGCAGCGCAGCAGTCAATCGCTCAACCGCTGCGCCAACCGTGCTGCCTACTTATTTAGATACTACATACGTGTATTTTGTACGTATGTAGTATCTAAATAAGTAGGTACCTAACCAAATAATCCAGTTCTCATCACGCTATGAAGTCTTAAAACGACCGAGATTCCGCTCCAAGAGAGAGACGAAGTTATACATAGCGTATAGCACTATCCCTTTTACATCGTCGGAATTGGATGGCATTAGCACGTCATAGTACCAGTACCAGTACCAGTTCTCATATTATAAAACAACTAGCTTTTATCCATGACTTCGTACGCGTATAGCTCTTTTCCTGTTCCCGTAGGAATTTCGGGAAATCCTCTCTTGGTGCTCCCCTACAACCCCGAAGGAACCTTCCTGCCAAATTTTAGCTTCCTACGGCCAGCAGTTCCGGCTGTGCGTTGTCTGTCAGTCACTCAGTAACGGAAGTATTTTATATAATATATTGATGATCTTAGAATAAAAGTTCAAAAGACTTACCCTCTATTCTTATGAAAAAGGGTCAACTTTCATTAGACAAAACCAGGTCAAATTCAATTTGAAAACTTTATTCCCCATTAAGTACCTACTTTGTTATCCTTACTGAACCCATAGCTTAAATAAGTACCTACTTTCACTGGTCAAGCCCCAAACAAAAACAAGAGCAAAAAAAACCGCATGCCATTAAAAAAAAGAAAAACGCATGTTAAATTGAAATTACGCACGGAGCATTTTAAAAACTGCAAAATAGTGTTTTTATGTGAACACGAATGAATGCAACCCCATTTAGCCCATAGACAATGGACAATTTATTTTTTTCTATAGCACGCACTGGCCACTAGTTGGGTCACATTTAATCGAGACATAGAGTAAATTTCTAAATTGGAATTGATTTTTAATAACGGGAAAATGGTGGCGTGACTTTGATAAAGCTAAATTGCTTTTATGAACAAAAATCGTCTTTTATATTGTTTTCCTTTCCAATGACCTTTTGACTATTTTAGTTTTAATTTATATAATATACCCATTTAAAGGTACCTATCAATGTTGACGGTCGTAAGTTAGACCAATGAAAAGACTTCTAACCATTTGTAGGGTTTTTTAGGGTTTTAACCATAGACTTACCTATATGGTTTTAACTTTTTAATACGCAGTTAGATGAGGTTAGTGAATTAATCAGGTCTACATGTATTGTATCAGTTTATTTTGAAGTTCTACTAAGAAGTTCCAAAGAAATGACTTTTCAAACAGTCTGATGCAGTTGGTGACATCAAATCTGTGATTGAACTAAAGTACATGCCACCAATAGTAATAAATTGCTTGAAAAGTCAATTCTTCGGAGTTTTTTTTTTTTTTGTCGTTTTTTCTGGTCTGCTTCTTTATTTATAAGAAAAGTACTTTTTAAAGTTTTGACATTTTTTCCACACAACATCCACGTACTTCTGGAACACTGTATTTGTGTGTGTCCAAAAAACTGCAAAGAAAAGAGTTGTGTAGAAAAGAGAGAGGGGAGCCTTTGACCAGCATTGGCCAAACTAGGCACGATAGATAGGTGTCGTGTCTCAGCTGTGTTAAATCCCTCTATTTTATTAATCCTATCTTTAGTAGTGTCATACTGATAATCCTAGCCCACAGTGTCTCATAATTATTCCCCTAGCTTTAACTGGTAAAAATAGAATTATAAGGATGCATAATACAATTTGACTTGAATTTTATATTCCGTCGATTCTACCCCTATAATCTTTGATGCCGGACGACAAACAATCGTGCAATATACTTATTATTAATTGAAGCCACGAGAGGAGGGTCGCATGTTTTAGTAGTCCAGCTGCTTGCCTAGACCAGGGGTCAGATGATGAGGGTTGCCAGAGTAGAAAAACAAAACTAAATAGTAGTTTTTTTTTAATCTTTTCTACATGTGGACTTCAAGTCACCATCCCCAAAATATATAGCTTTGATGGTTTTACTTTTCAAAGTACCTGGATGTAGCTATAATAAAGTTATAGGATTGTGGAGGTATTTACGGAATTTGTGGAGAGCGATTCTTGGAATAAGAAAGAGTATTTTTCCACTTTGTACATGTCACCGAAAAATAGCAAACTCCGTAAGATTATAAGATAACTTGAGAGATTGTAAACCCTCGATAAATTGTCAACTGAACATTTGGAATACTATTTTACGCATTAAAATTTGATAATCTATAATCACGCGAAGTCATTCCGAGAAATTGTAGACTGACATAAACTGGCGACCAATCAGAGCACAAATCTACAATTTATGTGTTCGTGTAACGGTAAACCTGGAAACAAAGCTCTCATTGGTCTTTTCAGACAAAACTAAGACCAATGAGGGGCCAAGTTTCCAATTTAACTATCACACCAAAACAGATAAACTGTACACCAGACAGCTGATTGGTCGCCAGTTAAAAAGTTATTATATTAAATACTATAAGTGAAAAAATATAAATAATTCCTATTTATGTGAGAAAAAGTTGAGTGTTAATCATTGTCATACCTTAACAGTATCCAATTTTGTACCTTTTAAATAAAAATACTTCTGCATGAACAAGGTGTTTCCAATACCTACTCTTTTTTTTTTTCAAATCGAATAAATTGCAAAATGATGATTCCCATTTTTCACCAAAATAATGAAAATAAAAACCAGAGTAAAGTTTGTCGCAACGACTGGCAACACTTTGCCATAACCCCTCCTCTTGAGAATGGTAAGTCCTTCTATAAAAATTCTATGGTCATTATTTTCTGAGTATGATTTCTAATCTGTGGCTAGTTCATATAGGTTCAGGGTTCTGTTAATGAGTACTGGACCTAACGGACACCCTTATACGTTTATTATGATATGGATATTTATATTTATAAGAACAACAAGCCCTTCTCTCCAGGGTCCCATCCATTTTTGTACCAAAATTCATCAAAATCGGTTCGGCGCCGTCGATTTAGGAGTAAATAAGTACTAAAAACAAACAAACTCAAATTCGCATGTACTCGTATAAACTCCTACTTTACCGAAAGTCGGCCTTGCGCCGGGTGACAGCAAAGGATCTCCACCCCAAAAGTCGGGAATCAGTTCATCAAAGAAGACAGCATCCAGTCGCTGTCATTCAGGATAAGGTCACCATTCGAGCTGAACGGACCTTGGAACGAAGGATTGCCTCGGAGCGCGACTAGTTACGAGCGCCGCTTCCGAGCATGTTTTAATCTCTTAGTGTATGTAGCTTTAAAGTCCTAAAGTCGAAGGCCTAGACCGCAGATCGAAGGCTGCGTCTGTCTGGCAAAGCACCAGGGGTCCTCCAGGATTTTCCAATTAAACACAGGTTTTTAGGTTAAAGAGCCAGTCACTCGACTAAGATGGACTACAAACTAACTAACTCTTCGATGTATTCGACGTAAGTCACAGCTTATATATTATCTACAAAATTCAAACTCAGTTCGAGAGAACATTCTCGTGCAGAGAAATTATTCACAAAATAATAGGTGGAGTGTATCTTTGTACCATAAATCTTAGACAATCAATAAAACCTAACCTCATTGCTGAAAATCTATGAGGATTCATTCTTAACGACATTTTGAAGTATTACTTTGTTTACCATGGATAGACGTACCTACGTACAAAATATAAAAAATAATTATGTCAAAATATCTCTTAGTGTGATATTTTACAATGTAGGTATTCCCAATATAAACGTACTAATAGCATGAACAAAAATAAGATAAGCCATCCAGGTTTCAAAACAGTCATAAACAAACGTGAAATAGTGCAAAACAGTTAGGTACATTTCATGAATCTATAAACTGGAAAGATACATACCTATTGGAAGTGATATATAAAGATACAACACAAAATGCAAGCTTCATGCTACACCTAAGTGTTTTTAAATAAGGTATTAAAATAATACCACAAGGTGATACTAGATGCCTACTTGTAAGAGACATTAATCCTCCAGATCCTAATTATTTTTAAGATCAAAGACGATAATTAAATCCAAATTTTTGGCTAAAGGTTAAAGCTAAGCGATTACCAATCCACGGATTAAGGTTGTCACCTTTGGAAAGACGGTTCGCAGATAAAAAAAATACCCACTTTTAGAACATTAATGACAGTTCGCGTGTGTCAAAATCATTTCAAAGTCAAAGTCAAAACGTATATTTCAATTAGGCCATTAAACGGCACTTTTGAACGACAGCATTTACAGTTCAGTAAAATAATAATATTACATTAATAAAGTGACTCTACTATCCATTCGGAAAGGTAGATTCTTATGGAGAAGAACGGACAAGAAAGTCCATAGTTACTCTTTTCAAATTATGATTTACAAAATTTGGTATACAAAAATTAATGTAATATTATGTGAGGACGATACACCCAGAGTACGCTACTTATAAGAACAAAGTATTACCAACAGAGGTTAACTTATTCATGTTCTAAAAAAAATTAGGTAAATGGTACTCACATATTTAGGTACAGATAATCTTAATAACCATTAATTAAACAGAAAATAAAAACACAAAAAAGAAACAGTACCTATACCTATCTATAAAGTTAATTCATAAATCAACCAGTTTGATACACCCTTGATTGTCCTATGGAGCAGGACCAGCATGTTTCCAAGCATTCTTATCCTGAATGTAATCTTCTAATTTGTAATATGCTTGTTTACAAAGTGTACTTTTAACATAAGTTTTAAATTTTCTTTCATTTAGTTCTAATATGTCAGAAGGTATTTTGTTGTAACATTTAACACAATACCCCATGAAAGAAGTGTGGACTTCTAGCTAATCTAAAAAATGGTTGATTTACCTTAGAGAACAGAGTTAAAGTAGGTACGTCTTATTTTAGATGGATGATGGAGACATTGTATAGAAACTAAATACAATGTCAGCAAATCGGACATTGTATCTCGAAAAATTTATAAAAATAAATGAAAACGTTTTAGTTGTAACATACATTGTATTTTTACGCGGTCATGTCGGCCATTTTGTTCGCGTCACTGGTACCGAGCAGTAATTAATTTGTGGGAACCTACAAAAGTGGAAGCGCTCAAAAGTTTGGTATAAGTGATAAGGTTACAGCGGTTTTGCTTTAGAAGTGGCTGGATATGTTATTTCAATATCACATTGGTTCTGTATTCTGCGGAATAAGTATTCCCAGAGTCAAACAGGCGCAGAATGCATTGCACGTAATACATTTTAATTTTAGTTAGCTAAATTTTTCAGTGGCGTCGCTTATGTGTAAGTCAAAGTTATTCCAGGGGAACGTACTTATGTTGAAATTCTAGTCCTTGTCTACCCAGATCCTAAATTTCATCCAAATCTGTTCATTCGTTGAGGCGTTTTTGATTAACAAACGTCCAAGTATCCAAATCGATTAATTTTATTTCTGAATGTAGGTTCGAGTATCATTACATTATGATATGACTTCTAAAATTCTTTCACATGTATGTATACTTTCTGTAAGTTAATAGGATTTCAGATAAGCTCATTATTAAACCTTTCCCCAATAGCAAGAGTCGCCTGCTGACAAATGTAATACCGCCAACCGCGCAGATGCTTTAAAATTTCAGAGAAAAGGTAAAAATGTCCCATGTGTCTTTAACAACTCCCATGGAATAAAAGCGAGATAGTTGCCACACTTTTTGAAATTACCTACTTCATATCTCTCAGTAAGCACAAAAATCAAAATACTTTATTTGTAAAACAGGTAGGTAATTTAATAATCTTCAAATAGTGAAAGTACCTATTGGCAATTTTTACGGACCCCAAAGTTTTGTGACATCTATCCCAAATAGTTGCCTAATCCACATAAATTACGATTACGATTGGGCATCCATCCGTCATCATATTATGCCAATAAAGCGGATTTTAATCCCACAAAACTTTGATCGCACCTTGCCTTCCCATGCAATTGCAGACACAAGCATCACGGTCAACTTAGTGGTACTTTTGAGTCTCTCGATTAAAAATAAAATAGCATGTGATTCATCTGCGAAACTAAAGTAATTCAAATCGAGGCAACTATACCCTCGAGCGACTATCCTGGATTTACACTAAGCTTAAATCAGACACAATACTGCGCCTTCTCGGTAAAAAAAACTTATGATAATAAGAAGCTCCTCCACAAAGATCTACCTACTTCTGGAAATCGTTGTACTCTTATAACTTGTACCACACACAAATCGGGAATCAAGTGTCGATATATTAACCGTCGATATGGCCGACCTAAATGGCGCGCAAAAAAAATCACCTTTTTTTAATATGCCACCGAGGCACCGAATCTACTGCCGAGTGCCAACTTTGAAAATGGAACTCCATTAATTAAGTATTGGGAGTTAAATATGGGAAAGAGAGGTTTTAATGGATGCTGTTTTTTTCTGTATATGCCTCGTTAGTCGTTGCTCCGCTAGTCCCATTGATGACAGACAGTTAAGCCCATGCTCAGTAAACCTTGTTCAACTCCCAGGTCGAACAAAGTGTTATTGAGTTTTTTTTTCCAGTACATACGATATTTTTCTGTTTCTACCCCATTAATTACAATATGCCCCCGTCTTGTAGCTTTATCCATACTTATATAAATGCGAAAGTAACTCTATCTGCCCGTCTGCTTATCCGTTGTTTCTTCACGTTAGGTAACAGCTGAACGGTTTTTTTTTGAAGGATGGGAAATCATCAAATGACTTCCTCCGCTCTGGGTGGAGCGGAAGGGCGTGTCAGACTCTTACTGACTAAAACCCATCCGTGTTCCTTCTAAAGCCCTTTGCGTTCCAGGGCCGCGGTGACTCTTTCGAACAAATCCCTGGCAGAGCTGAACGGATACGGATAGTCCATATCCTGGAAAAAACTTTAGAAACTTTTCATTCCAGGTGTTCCGTTTGTGCTATTATGTAAGTTCGGGATAATTTTCGACTCACACGTTGGCGAAGTCGTTAATTGAAGCTTCGATAAATTACTCATACTAAAGTACAAAATTGCATAATAATAGGAACTTACCGAGGTACTTTTTTGGGTTCCGTACCCGAAGGGTAACCAACGGAACTCTATTCCTAAGCTTCCGCTGTCCGTCCGTCCGTCTGGATAGTCTGTCTGTCAGCGGGCTGTATCTCAAGAACCGTAATAGGTAGACAGTTGCAATTTTCACAGAGTGTATATTTCTATTGCCGCTATAAAACAAATAATAAAAAGCTAGATTCAATTTAAATAAAAGTACCATACAAAAAACAGTTTTTTTTTTCGGTTTAAAGTACGGAACCCTTCATGTGAGAGTCCGACTCGCACTTGGCCGGGTTTTGTATTTCTGAAAATAGCCCGAAGCTGAAGCTCTATGTTCTTTAAATTAAAATAAAGTTTTTTCTACATTTATTATTTTCTATTCCAGGTCCTATCATAATTCACGCCAATCGTTCCCTCGCCATTTCAAAATCATCGAACCAGTACATGTTATTCACACCAGAATCATATAAATATAAAAATAAAAATTTTCAGCCGACTGGTTCTCAACAGCTCACTATTATTATCAAAGACAATAGTGCCAGTTATTAATAGTGCGTCATAGACAAAAGATTTGCTCTATGGTTCAACGCCTCTACGATATGGGGGCTTAATAAAAGGGTGTCGGTTTTGAAGTATATTATTGTGAAATATCAAACGAGAGTAGGAAAGTACCATCTTGTTGATATGCGGGATCAAAGACTGTTGTACAGTCAGGGCAAGTTATAATAAAATTGAGGGGATGTAACTACTACTATCTTATAAATCCATGATCCACGATTGCCAAAGGCTCTATGATGAGGGCAATGCTCGGAGTTTCCGTGCATGATCGAATCAGGAATTATGATATCCGTAACAGCCCGACAATAGCTCGAAGGATCGCCAAACTGAAATGGCTGTGGGCAACGCACATTGCTTGCGGAAACGTAGGTCGATGGGGCCGAAAAGTTCTGGACTGGCGACCGCGTACCGGAAGACGCAGCGTTGGAAGGCTTGCCACAAGATGGACCGATGAGCTGCTGCGGGTCGCGGGTGGCCGATGGATGCGAGACGCACAGGACTGCTGGGGAGTTTGTTGCGCCACTTCTTCTTCCCCGCTAATACACTAGGAAGTGGTGACGGGCGGGCGTTTTGTGTTTTTTTGTGTGTTGTTCGTATATTAGTAAGGTCGAGTATGAAATAAAACAACTGAGTACCTACTATATACTGATCTAATTTTTGAACTTAAAATGAACTCTGTTGACATGAGCCTAACTAAACGGCGAAGAATCTTAACACCGACTTCTAATTCGACGCCAACGCCATCTAGTTACAAAAAATCTTGGTGAGCGGGTTTTGAACAAGCATGGTTCTTAACAGTACCTTTCCTGGATTATATAAGACATAAGATAATTTTCATTCGACAGATTGAAGCTAGTTTACTCTTATGAAATTGATTATTCTTATTTTGAACGCTCAGGCTAAACGACTAATATCTTCCATTTTTAAAATAGGTTTATTTTATACGTAAGCATCAGCAAAGAAAAGTGATTTGGAAATTTTAAATTTTGGGTGAAAATGCTTTTGTAGTTTCTTTGAAGCCGACATCTACGCGGACGATGTCGTGGGTAACAGGCGTAACCGCTAGTCTTTTATAAACAAATATCGTTAAATAATCACTCCATAGGTACACTTTTAACTAAGAAAGCTACTATAATATGATTGCAGAGTGTAGGCTTTAAGTCCTTTTTACGACTTGTTCTTGATAGATAGACTTCATAAACCCTGTTCCCTTTTACTACCAAATCAGTAAAAAAAGAAATAAAAAGGTCGCGAAACCAACTAGAAAATAATAAAAACCGACCATAGACTCCACAAAAAAATAATTTAATTTTTTTATTACCATTTCCTTACCTTTTACGAGGTATATTTTATTTGCCGCCATTTTTAACGTCAAAATAAACGAATTGCCTCCCAAAGTGAATAAGGTTTTCATTAAACAAGATATTTTTTTCTAATGTCCTCAAAATGCGTCGCGAAGATCCTATCTCGACCTTTCATAAGGCTCTAGACATTAAAAAAATATAAAGAGTTCTTAGGAAAAAAAGTTGAAGATTTTCCTTGGGAGGAGCAGGAGGGATGAAACATTATTTTAAGCGGATGCGGTAAATTTTTAACGTATTGAGATCAATATTCTTTAAACTTTTTATTTTGATTTTATTATATTGGAACTTTAAGTACCTACCTATTTTAGTCTGAGCCTTTAAAAAATGTAAGGCCTACACACACCGGGACAGAAAGACAGAGGATTAAAATTTTCACCAAAGGACATTCTCATTCTCTAGGGCACAGAATACGCGGCAGCTCCCACAGCATGCTGAGTGCATTGAGTGACCGGTGGGACTGTCCAATGCTCGGCCGATGGGTGGGACTGCACACTCAGGTCGTGGCTAGGTGAGTGGACTGGCATATTTGTTTGTGTTAAATTGTAACTGTCTTGTTTTTATTGTATGTTTACTACTAGCAATAGTTTTATAAGCTTAATGTATTTACTAACGCTATGGACCTCAGTCTGCAAATAAATAAATATTATTATTATTATTCAAACTTATCTAGAAGGAATACGGAATTAATGCCAATGTTTTAAATTGATTCCGTGGCATCGAAATGGATTTCTTGACACCTCATTGGAGAGCGCACTATGCTACACTATCTAAGTGACTACTGTCTTAACCGGTGGCAAAATTCTCTGCCATTCCATCCCGGTATGGGGCCTAGGCCTAGGGATTTCTTGACACCTCATTGGAGAGCGCACTATGCTCCACTATCTAAGTGACTACTGTCTTAACCGTTTGCAAAATTCTCTGCCATTCCATCCCGGTATGGGGCCTACCCATACCGGGATGGAATAATAATAATATAATAATATCTTATCTAAAACTCACACACGGTCATCCGATCCCAAACTAGGCAGAGCCTGTGCTATGGCAACCAGACAACTGATAAACATACTTATATTATAATGGAATGGCAGAGGATTTTAAGTAATAATTAGTAAACAAACTACAACATTACTTAGATTCGTTTACGTTAACGTTCCGTTACTTTTAAGAGCATCATCATCCTCCTCTCGTCATATTTTGGCATATAAAACAAAACAATGCTTTTTTTTTAATCTAGCGGCTTCGACCAAGACCTTCATATTTAATGAACAATGATTTAATGAAAATACTGCTACATTCGAAACACATAGTACCTACGGAATCACTGCGATCGCGCATTATGGAAAAGTGACGCTCACCTGGTGAAGACCAAGGGAATAATTTGGATGCGAGACGCACAGTAGTGCTATTCGGACAACCTCACCGTGATAACTTAGGTGAAGTGAGCTGTCAATCACTAGTATCAAATGGGAATGACAGATCACTTCACCTAACTTTTCATGGTGAGCTGTTTTCCAGAGTCGACCGGCTGGACCGGCCCATGTAGCGACTATTGGGGGAGGCCAATGTCCAGCAGTGGACGTCTTTCGGCTGAAATAATGATGACGACCGGACAGCACAAGGACGTGTTGAGAATACCGTCTTTAACAACCGCCTAGGAGTTTTTGTGATTCGCAACAATTTTAAGTATTCCTTTCTTTCTTCCGAGCCCCAAAACTTCGAAGCACCGTAAATAATGTAGGTATTATTGCATATTTCTCGAATATAAAGTCGTCCACCAACCGCCATCTTGGTTCCTTCAATGAGGCAATACAGCTGAAGTGTTGCCCACTTAGAAAAATGTTGCCAAGTTAAATTAATACTTCACGCTACGCGGTGAAGAGGGAAGGCTGGTCATTTGGTATTTCGATATGGAAAATATCATGTAATATTCTGTGTTATCGAGAGGATGTGTTTCAGAAAAATGTTTTTGGAGAGGAATGTGCTAAGTTGGGTCTAAATGAGGGCTGCGTGAAGGAGGGCAAAAAACTCATACTTCAAAAGTGCTGATAAAATCTGTTTTCTCTTCGATAGAATATTATAAAAAACGAGTAGATGCCTGATTGACATTGACGTTAAGAATTTCAAAAAAAATCTTGAATCTAGACTAGAAGAATTCTAGAAAATATAAATAGGTCTGAAAATGTCCTCCAAGCCGCGGGTCACAGGGAATTTTGATTCGTTTATGATGAATAACTGAGCGAACGCCGTGTTGCGCAAATATAAAGCATAGTTCTCCCAATCTATTTAAGTTACTTGTTTTGTTTTGTGGTATGCTTCACAGGCTCGGCGCAAATAAATTCTTTACTTTCTTTTATTAAAAAAAAAATACATATAGCTACATTCAGGAAGGAACATGAATTGTGGCAGCCCTAGTGAGTTTTACTAGTACCTACTTGTGTTAGGGCAGTCACGTTCTTCCCTTAGCAGGTAGCTGAACAATACTTAATGTTTACTACTCTTAATGACTAATGCATGTTTTTCAACTTTATTCGCAATATAGATTGATACTGTACAAAGCCGAAATTAATGTCCAAATAGAAAATTTCTATACCAGTATTTGCTTGAAGTTTAAAATATCAATTTAACAAATATGATTTTGTTTTGCCAGACAAATTCTTAGGCGGTCTTAGGCGGACAATTCGACTAAAAGTTTTTTTTTTTGTATGTTTGTACAGGGATATTTTCGGCAATTGTCAACCGATTTGGATAAACTTTTTTTTTAGTTTGGAAGAATATTTTCCGCAAAAAATTCATCCGCATCGCTATCGACTGGAAGTGTACCCAAAAGACTGGCGGCATTGCCACGTTGTATGGCAATGCTTATTCTTTGACCAAGGTAAAAGCCAGCCCTTGGGTCACTCGAAGTGTCAACTTAGCGTCTTGAGAGATCTTTAAACAAGATTGTTAAGTTTATGTCAATTATATAATGATAAATTTCCAAAAATAATTACACACATATTACAAAAACTGAAAATTGACAATGTACAATTAAATACTGGCTTAGAGTTTGTAATATATATAGTTTGGGACTTTTTGCATCCGAACTAGGCGGTAGCCTGTATATCGGATTGCATTTCATCCCCTTATAAAGTATGTGCACCTTTAGTAGCTATTAATAAAGATTTAAACCCATAGCCATTGCATGAGGAATTTTGAATGTATAAAAATGAGAATGAAATCCCAAAGCAAAATAGAAATTTAACTATGAGCTGGTCTTGACTTGACTGCGAAGGCACACATAGTAACTTCTTAACGGCAAATAGCGCAACCTTTCATAATAGGAATAATGACAATATAGTTGAGGGATATCACCTCAAAATGAAAAACTTTTTTACAAAAAAATACAACTGGATTCCAAATAAAAACACTACAAAGTATAAAATAACTTTAAAACAACCAAAATACCGGCTTTCGAAAAAAAAATGATTTTATACTTTCGGTCGGTATCGGTATATCGGTCGGAGTCGGTTGTATTCGTACCATGGTCCGCATCTCACAAAGGGAAAGTTGCCGACAACATTTTATAAATTTAGGCATACTCACAGTACGAAGTCTTTATGTACTGGTACTTTTAAGTAATTTGGCCAAAAACATACAAGATTTTGAGACAGTAGAAGAACGGCAGATAAGGGAATGCACCCGTAGACTGGACTTGAAGTCCAAAAATGTTGCTAACCAGAACCTAAGAATTGTTCCGTAAAATTATTCAACAGATTGCTTTTAGAAATAAGAAGTGTTGTCTACAATAGCGCTTTCAAAATAAAACTAAAATAATTCCTATTGAATAAGTGTATATATGCTGTAGAAGAACTGTAATTTTATTGAATTATTTTATTGTTTTAGTTTTTAAATTTTAAAGAGTTGACCATATTGTATTATGTAATTGTCGAGATGCTATAAAAAAAAGGTAAAATTATTTGTAATTGTTGATTTAATTTATAAAATTCAAATGTAATTATTATATTGTAAATACTGTATTGTGTATTTTTATGTGTAAATTCAGATACAAAATTACTTGTTGATGAATAAAATGACTATGACTATGACTATTTTTGTGTAAAAATAAAAAAATCTTTTAGCTGCAATTCCTATATTTTTCAGCTACGCCGGAATCAAACAAGAGATCTGACATAATCGCTAATGTTAACCCCATCTAATTTAAAACAACTTTTAAAAATCATAAAAATAAGCACTCGCATCCAATCTCCCCTTAACAGCTTTAAAAAAAAAAAACTCTGTCAACCAAAGAGTCTGACACGTAGATGATAGATCGAATGTGTGCCGACCCCGTCAGGTACCAGTCGTGATGGTAAACTAATGACGTAGGTAATGAAATGAGCTCACAGCACTTGTGATTGTTGCAAATCTATACGTGTATATACAGTGACGTAGGGGCTGTATTCATAGTGTGACTTAGGGCTTGTCATCTTAGACGGACGAGCTTTATTCAATTTATTTTATACTATATGTATTTTGCCCGCGACTTCGTACGCGCATATCACGATTTCCCGTGTAGCCTATAGCCTTCCTCATGAATGTGGCTATCATATACAAAAATCATTTTCCAAATCCGACAGGCAGTTCTAGAGAATAGCGCGTTCAAACAGACATACAATCTCTTCAGCTTCATTATATTGTATAGAAGTATAGATTAATTATTGATAGCTTGCGTTTAACCAAAATCTCACCTGATGGCAAGAGAAAACGCTTGCCTAGAAGTAACCTGTTCACTCTAGGCTTTAAGACCCCCAGGTTGTAACTATCAGGAAACACAGACTCCGGTAGGGAATTCAACTCCTTAGCTGTACGCGTAATGAAAGGATTGTAGTTGCTTTGTTTTCATAAACAACTTTTGGCTCTATAAATCTCAATTTGCTACACCATTGTCTAAGACTTCTTACAATTGCAGATGAATTTTTTGACGCCATATTTTAGGGTTAATTTAGTTAGGAGTTTTTATTTTTATTTCTAATGTATAATGTTAGTTAAGTATTCTTTGCATTTGACTTCAAAAATCTCAAATGTTTCAACTCATAACCAAAAGATGTAAATGCTTGAATTGAAATTGGTGAATATAGATACGCACAATGTAAAAAAACTTTTCGTTGCGAAGGCCGCGGGAATCCGCAGGATGCTAGAAGCCTATTGCAGGCAGATGGAGTCTTTCGTCATAAATGATAATGATCACATTTCCATGACTGTACACAGAGATATTTGCGATGCATACAGTTTTATTACTACTCGTAACATTCACTACATGTCACCCCTCAGCGTCACTAAGCCCGTTGCCAAATAAACAGCTGAAGGTACGCTCACTTAACTACACATTACGTTTCATTAGGTGTAATAACAATAAAATGCTGTCGACTAAACCTACAGCCAAATTCTGAAACATACTCGTGATGACAATATCTATTCTGCTACACATCTTGTGTTGATCTGCTAGGTTGTCGAAAGAGTATTTAAAAAAAAAATTGAAAGTATCTAATGTTTTGAGGAACTCGTGGTTAAATAAAAACAGCCGCACAGGTTGATCTTCAGGGCTAAGCAATGCTTGCCAAGGATGACTCGTAGATAGGTAACTCGGAAAGCACTTTATGCTGTTGGTCCCGGCTGTCATTTATAGATCACTGGCTTCTGCCAGCGGCTTCGCAAGCGTGAATGTAAGAAATTATAAGGGAACATACTACCGAGATAAAAAGTAACCTATGTGTTATTCCAGACTATAATCTACCTATGTGCCAAATTTCATCAAGATCCCTTCAGCCGTTCTGACGTGACTGAGTAACAAACATCCAAATATATATTATTATTTAGGATTTACAGTACGGGTAGTCAGAAGCCTAAAAATCTGACACCAGTCTTGCCAAGGGACGCAATACGCGTTCCTCAGTTACTGGGTTGTGGAAGTCATGTAGGCAGTCGCTCCACATAAAATACAGGTACTCAGCTGTATCCGTTTGGACTGGAAGCCGACCCCAGTGTAGTTGGAAAAAGCCTGGGACGATTGATTGAAACAATGTTTTTTTTTCTGATTTCTAATATCATTGTCATTGCGAGTTTTTTGGGCATTGGAGTGTTAATTTACTTTAACGTCTCTATGTGTTAACGTCAACACACTTTACTGCCTGTCTATATTTATAGTTGAAATGACTTGGCGTCCTGCCAATGCATCCTATTTCACTGGTTAGTTTGATCTGTGGTCAAATAAATTCCTTCTGTACCGGGGGTCCGATCATATTCTGCAGCGCAGTGTATGCTCAGAGCTGAACTTAAAAGGTGGAATACAACAGCGTAGTTAATTTTTTTGCAACCGCTCGTTTTCTCTTTTCAACTAATATTGATTTGATTTTTTACTTTACTCGATTTGATATCTTAATTGCAAATATCCTAATCCGAACTAATACTATGAATGTGAAAGTGAGTTGGTTTGTTTGTTATTACGCTTTACGCTAAATTATTTAACAAAGTTTGATGAATTTTAGTACAAAGATGTATGAGAACCTGGATACGGTTCAGAGGTACATTTTCGCGAAAATATTTATAAACGCGTTTATAAATATGGATCGTTAGACTGTACATACATCTGCCAGGGTTGCGGAATTTTTTCGAAAGACTCACCGCGGCCCTGGAACGTAAAGGGCTTTAGAAGGAACACGGATGGGTTTTAGTCAGTAAGAGTCTGACACGCCCTCCCGCTCCACCCAGAGCGGAAGAAGTCATTTGATGATTTCCCATCCTTAAAAAAGAAAAAAAAGACTGTACATACATACTCAGGTATACCTAATGGGAGAATTATTCGAACTGGTAATCTGACATTAATACGTCTGTAAGCAAGACTATGAATACGGACGACTGCGTGTATTTCTATATTACCGTGGTACAGCAGCATGCTCTTTGACGAACCCACAGTTCGATAAAATGTAACACAGGGCTGCCACTAGAGCAATGTTTTAATTTTTATTATTTTTTCAGACTACAATATCTCGCATTTTGAGAACAGTTCATATAGGATATAGGCCTCTCCTGAGAAAACAGTACTTATTTTATTAAAAAAATCTGATTAGTCCGTCACATAGATTTCCGAAAATTTTTTATTTTTTATTTTGGACACGTATTTGTCTTTTTTCACGTAAAAAAAAGAAGACGATGCAGTGAGTTGAAAACTCACAAGACGTCACTACGATATTACACTTTTTACTAGCGAGGTGATCTCGTGAGACCTAGACTCGAGTCTAGATCAAGAGTAAACCCATCTAAATTAAAAATAATAAAACGTAACTATTTATTTGAATGTGAGATCTGGAAACAGACAATATTTTTTGATGTTTTCTAAGTAATATAATAATATACTAACTATACTAACCTTAAAGATCTAGTAAAGAATTTTAAAAATATCTTCACCAATTATAGCCAATAAGAAAGAGAAATCTGACAAGGACTCTGACGTCAAAGTCCATGCTATGTTCATGCATATTCCCTATTAAATTTTTCGTTTCTAAACTTCTTTTGCCAGCCCTACAACTAGATCCCCTCCTCTAGGGTTGTGCAACAATGGCGCCGTGGGGTTGTAATTAAAAAAAACGCGTAACGTGTTGGCGTGAATTTTCACGCGTACCACTCAATGGGTCGGCCGTGTGTGCGTATTTATAATATTGCGCGCGTATGTGTGCGAATTAGGAACGCATGTTTGCGATTTGATTTTTATGTTTTATACATTTTATTTTTATTTTTGCCGTTTTTTTTTATTTGTTACTCAATCACGCTGTAATTGCTGAACGGATCTGGATGAAATTTGGCACAGAATATATTATAGTCTGACACGTAGACATTTTTTTAAAAGGCACATTTGCGTATTGTTAGGACAATTTTCTTGGGATATTTACGCCGCGGGCGATAGCTTAATAAATGAATAACTAAAAGTATTCCTAAGTAAATTCTATTCAATTATGACGTCATCGTTGTCCTCTTGTCACATTTTGTCTTATTCCATACGCCCCTCTCCCCTCTTACTAGACATATCAATCAAATAAAAGTGCTGTGCATTGTAAAATTTTAATCAAGTAAAAACTTACCAACTTTTTATCTTTAAAAAATATGGAAAAATAATAAATAGTATCTAAAAAATCGCAAACTCCTAAATGTCCTTAGAGCAGTGTGAGCGCAAGTGTGTGGCGAGCTTTAAATCGTTAGATGTATCATAAAACGCAGTAAGTAATTAAAACACTAGCCCTTGTGTAATCAGGCCATATTTATTAAAATATGTACGAGTATGGTGCCACTCGGGGTGACGAGGCTTAGGTACTAACTGCCTAAGTACAGTAGCCGGCTGGAAAAATAGCACATACATTTTTAGAAAAGTACCTGGAAAAGGCTTTTTATCGGTAATACTTCGGGGACTGCGCGTCAGAATCGCGCATTCCGTCTAGCCCGTTCCATCGAACAATCGAACATCCTACAAGCCGTACGGCGATGCGGTGGAAATCCCACTGAAACGCACAAATCGTTTTGGGGAAATTCTTATCGTACAACTAGTGTAAAGTGGAATTGCCGGAGTTTGTGTTTCATACGTGGCTTTTCTTCAGGTGAGATTGTGGTCAAAAACGAGCCTAAAATTAAAAACCGGCCAAGTGCGAGTCAGACTCGTGTGCAGAGGGTTCCGAACGATGAATATTCATTATTCATGTTACTTTAAAATCATAATCATAGACTTTTTATAGGTTTTCCTGTAATCTTTAGATAAAGACTAATAATCTCTATTTTTTTTCAAAATTCAGGCTCAGTAGGTATAGTAGTTTCGGAGATAAGTGGGAGGAATGATCAATTTTCTTTAGTTACTTCGAAATGAAATATTTTAAATGAATAAAAAATACTTTTGAGATCGTCATAATCCCTTTGATTTGATATATCACACAGTACAGTTGGGTAGGAAAAACCTTTTTTTTGGTGTACTAATTTCCCCTAAAAAGTGACCCCATTTTCAAAATTTCTTTATGTTCTTTACACGACCGTGTTTGACTCACAGAAGATTAGTACCAAATTTCAATTGATTTTTATTTTTTATTTTTATTTAATATGGGTTTGCTCTTGACTCTAGTCATAGATGACAGAGACAAAGTCGACGATGGAGCGAGCTTACCCAGAAGAAGCCTGTTCACTCTAATTTTGAAGAGATTAGGGTTGTATGCGTTCGGAAACACAGACGCAGGCAGAGAGTTCCACTTCTTTGCTGTGCGCATCATTTGGAGAAAATCGGCTGTGACAGGCGTACAGACAGACAATCGAGTAATCGTATAAGGGTTCCATTTTTCATCCAGAGGTTTGGAAACCTAATAACGACAAAAAAATCAAAATCATTTCAAGAAGGAAAACTTAAGGTACAGTCAACAAAGCTATTTGATATACAGGCAAAAATATTATTTTTTCCACTGCACTGCCAATAGTTATTTATAATGTGTGCATTATAACTTTTTCAGCTTGTGACATACGGTGTACAATAATTGTCGACTCAGCACACTCACAAAATAGTTTAAAAATAGTTCAAAGTGGCCTGCCTGCATACCAAATAGCTTTGTTGACTGTACATATAGACCAAAACGCCTGCCCGTCATAACTTCCTAGTTTTTGAGCTGGTAACAGTGTCTTTCTTAGATGCAATGTGCCATAATAATAATAAGCTCTAGCTCTCCTTTTCAGCGATTTGAAGACAATAACAAAAAAATAAATTAAAAAAATTGCACCGACTTCAAAAAAGGAGGAGGTTCTCAAATATACTGTATGTTTTTCTTTGTGTGTTTCTATGCGATCATTCCGCCAATTATGAATGGATTTTGATGATTATTTTTATTCGAAGAACTCCTGAGGTGGTCCCATTGGCACCAAGTCAGAATGATGATGGGATCCCAGGAAAATCGAGGACAACCCTCAAATTTTAACGGCACATAAAATGTTTTTCATATACGCTATTTTTATAACGCTATTCAGATAATTATGCCTAGTTATAAAGAAAGAAAGAAAGAATAATATTATTTAGAACTTACATGAAACACGCACGGTACATAGAAATAAAAAAATAAATGTAGGTATACTAAGGACTAAATGTGTGTCTCACGGCTGCACTAAAAAGGTCCATTTCAGCGATATGCCAGACAGACTGATGCTGTCTGACGCTGGTTTTCTAATGAACCTTTCAATGGACTAGTGGCGGTTCATTTCATTCTTACATATATAGCATCTAAATAAAGTAAATAAAAGAATAAACAGATATAATTGAAACAATGTGTATAAATGTGTTTGTGTACGTGTAATGTATTAATGAATAAGTACTTAGAGAAACAAATACTTGAAACCAAACAAGCCACACGGCCAATTATCAGGCCAGTTATCAACATCTCATCTTGCTGAGCTGATGATGGAAGGTATAAGTCAAGATCTGATGGTGGGATCCCGGGAATAATGTTTGTTCAGCGATATTTTCGCCAATTTTCAACTGATTTGGATAATTAATTTGTTGTTTGGAAGAATATATTTCTAAACTGGTTCCGTTTCAATTTGGTGAAGATCTGATGAACAACTTCGGAGGTAGGCAACGGAACTCTTCAATAATTGATAGCAAATCTCCCGGGATTGCTGAAATCGCTCGTCTGTTTATTGTTTAAACCAGTTCATAACACAACGTTACGTTTGTTGCGCTGGTTTTCATGTTGAGAGTTGAGGGTTATTATTTCGGGTATAACTTTATTGTATACTTATGTACTGATCTTGATGATTATTTTTGCGTTGTGTTTAGTTATAGCTATATTGCATTTGCATTGGACGTTGAACTTCAATGATACACCAGTGACCTCCTCAACTTAAATCAATAAAATCTACTAAAGTGAAATATGTTAGGTTTATGAAAATCCCAAAGCAAAGTAGATATTTAACTATGAGCTGGTCCGGACTTGGACTGCGAAGGCACACAAATAAACCCATTACGATAAAAAGCGCAACCACTTATTATGGGAATAATATCAATCGTTCGTCTATAATATCAAGAATCAGGTCACGTGTCCTGACGCGAGTTTAACATTTTTTACCCATCCCAAAAAGTGCACAACGCCGCTAAAGACGTTTTCACTTCAAAAACTCTTTTTTTACAAAAAATACCGGTTAGTCCCGCTATGCTCTAGTCCCGCTGTGCTCGATTCGAAAAGTACCTATTAAAACGTTTCTCTAAACATTGTTTTTTTATTTGGAATTCGGTTGTATTTTTTATTTTCTAGTAAGTACCCAATAGTTCAAGATGCCAGGTTCCCCAAACGTAACATTTTTTTAAGTTACAAAATGTGCTGTAGGTTGCATTCTATAATGGTGTTAGCATGTAATTTGAACCCCATATCCCTTCTAGGATACCTTGTATACCAATTATACCAATTTTACAATTGAAGGGTCCACTGCAATAATGATGAATGTCCTTGTTACCTTGTTGTGAGATAATTGTATTATAGGAGTAGGAGTAGTAAATAAAGTCTTGTAGAAAGATATGAACATAATTTTATGTTTGCTATAGCACATTTTTAGTATCATTATTAGGTTATTTATTTATTTCAGCTTTTTATAAACTAGGAAAAAGTGCATCATTTTAAATAATTCACAAAACCAGGACTTTATTGAGTACTGTCCGTGTTGTTTAAAATTATCATTCACTGTCAATAATCTTGGGATTGTATTTAATATTGCTGAGTAAACGAGATTAAGAACTACATACATATATCTTGTGGTCGAATGACGTACTTCAAATTTAGCAAATAATGGACATTGTTGATTATTGCAGTGGATCCTTCAATTGTTAACGTTCACATCTCTCTCTCTCTCTCTGAGATAAGAATGCGAACTTTGCTTCAAAATTAGTAGATATGGCACTCTTTTGTCTAAGACCTCACTCGATATGCACTTATATAATAACAAATCGAATAAACCCTGGCAAGTGCACAAACGACCTCAGCAGGTCAATAATAGTCGATTATTTTGAATGTTTTGTGTCGATATCCTAGACAAAACAACGACCTACTATATGTTAAGTTCATTTAAAATTGTACAATATTCTGTTAGGAAAGCGGTTACAGTCCTCCAAGATTTAAATTTTTGATTAAGATTTAAATTTGCTCTCATCTTTGGGACGGATCTGCAATATACCAGCTTGATTCAAGCTTAGCTGAGCTGAGCTTAAGTCAATTGAGAAACGAGCCAAGAGAATCATCGGCAATGATAGGCTCGTCGAGTCGAAGCTCCAAAGTCTTGAGTATCGACGCCGAGTTGCTACCCTGTCGGTTTTCTATCGGTTGCATTTTGAAGAGTGTGCGACGGAATTGCATAGTTTAATTCCGCCAAGCCCGTCCCATCATCGGACCACAAGACTTACGGCGATGCGCCACCGGTACATGGTGGACATCCATATACCGAAACGTTTTGGGAGCGAGTGAATAGGTTACTTCTAGGCAAGCGTGCTCCGTCTTCGACCACATCATCGCTTACCATCAGGTTAGATAGTGGTCAAATCCGTGCCCTTATGGGCACGCATTTGACCACAAAAAACGATTTTTGATAATTTCTTTCGTCGTCGTTTCCTTTGTGTAAATAGGTACCTATTAAAAAAACGCTACCAAAAATTAGAGTGTAGATAGTTCGTCAATCTGCTGAGCGTCTGAGCATCCGAGTATGCATTATTACGAATTTAATTTGTTGTGAAAGTGCACTTTAATATAATGTACCTAGTAATAAGTCTGAGTAGACCTTTTGGTTCTCTTTTACTCCCAATAAAACACTCAATAATCTGCCTAGCCTTTTCCCAACTATATTGGGGTCGGCTTCCAGTGTAACCGGGTGCTGAGTACCAGTATTTTACACGGAGCGTTTCTGGATTCTAGAGGTCAGATAGGCATTTGACCTCTTCAACCCAGAAACGAGGTAAAACTATACTGTTTGGCTGGTGTATACATACCCACTAAATTTGTCACAGATTTTCTGACTTCTGATTACACGTAACGGCTGTCAAAGATGTTCAAATTACTGCCGTTAGGTGACTTATCACCTACCCATTAAGAATTAATGACAACACGATATGACTAGAATACGCCCGCAACTAAGCCCGAAACTACGGACTTCGGGCTTAGAGATTAGCCCCCCCTGACACGAAGGACTCTCAGTATGTTACGGATGGTCACCCATTTACGGACCGTCTTCGGCAAGGATCGACCCTTGCTGCAATGATACTAGCTGCCGCCCGCGGCCCGAACATACTCCCGAAAGTATCCTATGTTATTCCAGACTATGATCTACGTCTGTGCCAAATTTTATCAAGATCCGTTCAGCCTTTTTGATGTGATTGAGTAACAAAAATCTATCTATACAAACTTTCGCATTTACTTGGGGCAGAGTTTAGTAAAGTCTCAGTCTTGAATCTACTGAACAGAGAAAGAATGGATAGTTTAACAAATGTTCGACGGGATTTTTAATAATTTAAATTGGCATAACTTTTTTATTTATGAACAGGTTGACATGAAACAAACACTAAATGTTAAGTAAAGCTTACCACAATGTATTAGTGAACCATATCTACATCGGACAAGCCGTTTCTGAAATTAGCGTGCACAAACGCACAGAAAAACAGACAAAATTCTAACAAGCATTGTTTTGGGTACTATTTGCGTTGATAAAGGTCCCAATAATATTGTTTTGTCATATATTTTCCATGTACAGACAGCGATTCTTTACATTTTTATTATATGTATAGATGCATAAATAAAAAAACTATAGATTTAGCGAGCAACTCTCTCAATAAAACACCATCATAAAATAACCAGGTTCAATATTATTCCCAACCCTTTAATCCCGACAGACTGTGTAAATAAAAAAAAAAATACTCCCAACAAATGTTATGAAAGAAGACGTGTGTAAATATGTACCTAAATACTTTCTAATCACATGAGGCGTATGTATAGTTTAGTACATACAGCTAGGTCTAGAGTATCTAGACGCCTAGCTCCTGTGTGGACCGCACGCACTTTTCAAGACTAGCTACCGTTTCCATTGTGCCTATGACAGGGACGGCGACACATTCGCAGTTGGCAATTAAATGTTGGCGGGGACCATCACCGGGCACAGCTCACTGAACAAAAATTTCCCGAGATAGATGTAAACGGACAGTCCTCTGCAGAGCATGCATGGAGGCGTAGCAAACGGTATCGCATGTGCTTCTTGAGTGCACATGCGTCGCCGAGATACGGAGCCAAACAATAGGAACACCGAATTCGCTTACAGATATTATTATCCTGAACACATTATTAGGACGCTGACTAATAATCAGCCATCTTGTTTCGCTTTTGAACAGTATCCTAGCGTTCGCTAAGTTGTCGATCGAACGTATTATGTTAATAGATAGTTTCCTTGTTTGACATGAAATAGCAGGGGCAGGTGAGGGTGTGTCATGCTCACTCCAATGTCTCGCTGATGGTGGCGCGTGTTCCCTTCAAAATGGTTGAGCTGAATAATAATAAAGATTTATTTTTTCTCACCACAATATAACGTACATAGTATCAAATGAATGATGGAGAATGGTGCTGATGCACGCGTCATGTTCGTGAACGGGCGCCGTCAGTGGAGACTAGTCATCCCTTAGTTGCCACTAGCTCATATTAATGTTTGATACTATAAATTGTTTTTTGTATCAGTTGTTGAGTGCATTTTGTCGAGTTATGCGCACATAAATGTATGGGGCAGTCGATTTTTCTTTCGCGTATTCAATGTTGGTCCCATAGTGAAAGTTATTCATAATTATGAGTACAATAATCCCTTAAGAGGTATTGCGTTTATTCTGTTACAGGTTGTATTATTGGAGACTATATTACTGTAATGTTTCATCAAAATCCATTCAATGTTTTTTTACTTGAAAGCCACCATTCATCACGATTTATGATAGTAAGTAGAAAGCAGGATATACACAGGCGGCAGTGTAACACTTAACTTCATCAGACCGTTCGGTTTGCCATACAAAAGTATGGTTTTAAAAATCTTGCCGCAAATCAATGGAGACCTACCCCAGTCATTCTTAACGAGCCTAGCTCCCCTCTTGCACACACACAGCCCTCACGCACTTTTGCACACACATATATCTGCACATGCACATATTTACATACACAGACTCAGAAGCTAGGCAGAGGGTGACGTATGTTGATATTTCAGAGCGTTGACTTGCCTACACCGACCCAGTTAGGCCTTTCAGAAAATTCAGTGATGGATGTGAAATGTGACGGCTTGAGTTTTAGTACTTTATTGGTTGTAAAATCGTAGAGAAGGAAATAAATAAGAATTTGATGTTCAGTATTTGTCAAACTGGACTTAACACTGAAAGTCAACCAGTTTATTACGTTCTTAACTCCAAATTCTCAATTCAGAAACTGGTTGTCTGATGAACCTGCGTTCTCCAAAACTAGGTATGCTAGAATTGGATCCCGCTACGGCCAGAGCCTACCAGGGTTGCGGAATTTGTTCGAAAGAGTCACCGCGGCCCTGGAACGCAAAGGGCATTAGGGCGATTAGGAGGAACACGGATGGGTTTTCGTCAGTAAGAGTCTGATACTCTAAGGAGTCATGTGATGATTTCCTATAGTTATAAAAGTAAGGCATTCTAGAATCGTCATCATTTGCCCAAATACGTTGGAGTCAGCTTCTAGTCAAAACGGATGCACCTGAAAACCAGTATTTTACATGAAGCGACGGCTTATCTGGGCCGATAAATAGAAACTTAACTACGAATTTTTTTATGACGCAGAAGCAACATTCAACCTTATATTGATTTTTATTTAATGTACCCTACAAGTACCAGAAGCTGTTGATGCAAAAAACCGGAAGATCGCTGTCCAACTAGATATTATTTCTACACCACGCATACACCATGCCTTCGCGAAATAAGCAACTTCCAATCGAAATGTAATCGCGCACTCAAATAGAAGTTCCGCTAAAAGATGAACACTGAAAAATATGTTGGAACAGCCTGTACATGGCGTATACGGACTGTTTCCGGTGTACAGGTGTTGGGTGTCTGTCACACCGTGCAGCAGCAGTGAACGGTATCGATTGTCGTCTCTCTCTAATGTTCGGTTTGTTGGTTTTATTTCTGATACATACAGGTTTTGTTTTATCGATGAAATATGATATTTATTTCTGGTATCCAACTTACTAACCATTTAGAAAGTATATTTGAATTCGGAATGACTATACAAAACAAAATCAGCTGTTGCACATAACTCGACAAAATGTACTGACATTTTGTCGAGTTGAGATGTGCGCATAAAAATCAGTCGATTTTCGTCATTTCAGGGTTGGTCCCTTAGTACAAGTTGTTCATAATGATGAGTACAATGACCCATTTTCAGGTATAGCGTTTATTTTGATACACTTTGTATACATATTGCAGCGTTATACACTGCAAGTCTCACTCAGTGTTCTTCCTCCTCTCTCCTACTTGTTCTATGCTGTGCCCGACAGGGTCCATAATTGTGACTAATATAATTATTTCCTAACAACTTTATACATTATGGTACGCAATAAAGAATTGAGAATTGAGTCTTTTTGTCGTAACAGTTTTATATTTTGTTTTTAATTTTTGTATTGTGTCAGTATAGACAAAGTCTAGTCAGAAGACGTTTTTAGTACAGTGAATAGCTGTGATAATAAATCATTTGATGGAGTGCCAGTCGCTAGCATAGCGTGTTTTCGTGAAGTGTATCAAACTTTAGCAAGTACAGCTCGAGGTTTTTAGCAAGCCCTCTGCTCACGCGGTGTCGATGAGTCGGCAGTTTTTTTTACAAAATACAAGTTCGTAAAAAGATAGCTGAGCATAGCTGTATAGCTGAGTATGTGAGTAAACCTCACTGCAATGAACCTTAAAGCACGACATTATAAAAACATTGGCTGTCTGTAAAGTCGGTTTACGGACGATAGTGTAACGTGACAACGTCATAACAACACATTGAAATGATCGTAACGTTACAATGAGCGTAACGTTACAATGAGTCATCCTTTTTCGTACGTGGAGCCGGCGTTCATCGATTTATTAGACGTTGTCGCAATATGCAGTGCTATGCTACGGTGTAACAGTTCCCCGATATAAAGACATGCACTCACTCAGGAAGCGGCCACGACTGCGCTACAAATGCAATCCAAGCTGTCCCTCTCACGTTTACCTATGTTGACAAATTAAACATCATTTTCAAAATATTATGACGTAAGCATTGGGAGAAGGCAGAGTCTTCGCCGAATTCTAAAGCTCCTTGTGAAGAAGCTCATAAAACTATGATAAACGCTACGCAATTACTACGCTTCTCCTTAATTGTCTTTACTTAAGTTATCTGCTTTTTTCATAATGATTATTGTAACTATTTATTAAATTATTATGTATTTATTGTATAGTACACCTAAAATTACCAGCAGTGCTGTCTCTCCTTCTATCTTTTAAATCCATCTAAATGTTATCTATAAAGATTACTTTTAGTGACAAGAGACAAAAACGATACTTTTCTAGACAGTCGGGTCAATTTTTCCAATAAAATTACCAATTTCGCAATATAAAATAATGTTTTGAACCAAGTTTGACATGTCCGTCATCGAAAACCATAAACTAGAACAATAGTTTTTATTGAACAGGCGCAATCGCCAAAATATTGACAAGCGGCATCGAATCGAAGCCGAAGCGATCCTTCGTCACGCCAGCGCTATCGAAATCGAAACGCTTCGTAGCGATTGACACTTGTCTAGAGCTCAAGGCCGCCCAATGTGACCACCCTCTGTAAGGTTTTCTTTTCTTGTAACTCATGTAGTGTAGGCACATAATATCTCGTCTGGGGAAGTATTTACTTCTACCATAGCGGTAACTACCTATTGGTCCCACCAAGCAGCGTTGCTATGTTGAGTTTGTAAGGTAGGGTACGTGGGATTACATCCATCACTTTTCACCGGCGAAGATCGAGGTCAAGAATTGATTCATCTCGTCATAAAAGCTTTGTTTCGTTCTGGGTGGCAAAATGAGGATCAGCAAGAAATACTCATCAAATATTTTAATCAAATTGAAACAATAGAAAGCAGAAAAGTTCTGACCAAATACAAACAATTAAAAACATAACCCTCCTTCTGGGGCAGTCGCATAACATGCCTTGCAACACTCTTGCGCAGTCAAGAAATTATTCTCATTGCCGCTGCAACCGCCGTGGATGAATTCTTCACATTTACCAGTGATGCAGTTGTACCCTTTCTTTTTTTTAATGATGGGTTATCATCAAATGACTTCTTCCGCTCTGGATGGAGCGGAAGAGCGTGTCAGACTCTTACTGACTAAAACCCATCCGTGTTCCTTATAAAGCGCTGTACGTTCCAGGGCCGCGGTGACTCTTTCGAATAAATTCCGCAACTCTGGCAGGCTCTGGCCCTACCGGGCCCCGTCTCCTATGCTGACATCTTTTTGAGGCGCGTATGGAACACAACGCGCCATCGACCCGGCCTGGTTGTGACCGGACAGCGAGCCACCCAACGCTCGCGGCGGTTGGGGCGAAGGCCTTGTCTCTCTCTCGCGCGGAACGCCTCCTCCTTCGCTAGCATTACTGCATCGCAGAAGGAGGTGACCGCTTCCCAAGCCTCCTCGCTCCGGACCATAGACTTAACCAGGGCCTGACGCGAGAGGCAGCAATCAGAATGCAGTTGTACAACTGCATTCGTCGAGGCATGTAAAGGCCGAGAATGAGAAGCAAATCAAGTATCTCGACTTAGCATACGAGGTTGTCGACATGTGGAATGTGGACTCGACTGTCATTGTGCCGATTGTCGTTACGGTCAATGGCCTGATGGCCAAAAGCTTCGAAGACCACCGTCTACTGTCGAAGCTGGCGTTACGCGGTTGTAAGGAGGTTCCGTTTTCTGGAGCCCTAACCACCGGTAGCTTGGACCGTGCTCCCGACACCGCACAGTGGTGTGGCAGCGGTCATAATAAAAAAAAAGGTAGGATTGAATTAAATCTAATGATGTCATGTCATTAGACGATAAATGTACTACCATTAACTATAAATAGATCCCGGAAAACAAATTACTTTCATTATTTCATGTAACTCATAAGTTAACACAATTCCCATCGCACTTGCACCCATATCAGTGACTCGTTAAGTGACCGGTAATTAGTGGCAATTTTTTTTAATTTTGTGATTGAAGTGGCATTTTATGGAATGGAAATTCAAGAATCAGGTATTTTGTTTTGTTTTATATACTCTGTTTGACGTGTTTATTAAAAATATACAAATGACAATGGGTCTACGGTATGATCAATATCAGTTTATAAAATTGTTTAAATGATTCTTGACTCAAGCTTTTAAATACTTTCTGAATGAAATTGAACGATGATTTTTCTTTGTTGAAAAGTGGGATGTGTCCAGATTAACAATAATAAACCATTGTCTGCGGAAACTTGCGGATTGACTAGTTACAAGCGTGCTACGCCTGCGTAGGCCAAGTGCTACGAAAATATTAAAAATGTTTTTGTTTTTTTTCACGATCTGGTGCTACGCGGTCCCGGCCATTCTATTACTCTTTGTGTCCATCTATCGTCAGTGTACCTAGCTGCGTGTCGTGCCCATTTCTATTTTCTTTGAAGGGAGAAAGTGAGTGCATCGGTTATTTTTTATTTCCATATTAATGACCGCATTTCTCACTTTGTCTTTTATTTTTAAGCCTAGACATCTCTCCATTCTTCTTTGGGTAGTCTGGATTTTGTTTTTAATTTTTTAGATCGAACGTTCAGGTTTGGCAGCTGTAGGTGAGGCATGGTAGAATTTCAGAGTCCATAACTATCCTATTGGCAGGTAATGGGAGCTGCGATTTGTATATTTTTTCGCTTCTAACTACTTCTACAGCACCCCATACTCCCTCTAAAGGAGATCTGTTAGACGTTTCTATCAACGAACTCGAGGGCATGTGGTGATAAGTCATGACTTTCGTTTTGTCAGGGTTCATTTCTAATCCGAGTCGTGTACTAGCAGTACTAGTATGATATAGGTCGTTTATCATGTTTTCTAGTTTTTATGCAGATTCCGAGAATAGGATGATCTCGTCGGCGGACCTGAGATGGCTTAGAAAATTCCCGTTTATGTTAATGCCCTGTGTAGACCATGGTAAGATTTTCGTTATATTTTGTAAGACGGCTATGAAGATTTTTGGCGTGATCGGGCCAATCGGATATATAACTTTAAATATAGATGTCTTTTTTTAATTTTTTGAAACAAACATTTATTATAAAATATTTTTCCGTTATTAAACTTATTTGAAAATTTTAATTTAATGTAGTAACTAACATCTACCAAACCTCCACTTTTTTGCTGCCTAAAAATGCGACAACTTTTTGTCGTATTTTTATCAAACTAGGTATCACTTTCGCAAAGAAACTGATTCTTTTTTTGTTGAAGATTGACCACGCCACGTTCCTTTAGATAACTAGAGAAAAATCAGGATTTCTTGAAACTGGTGAGCTTGGGAGTCGATTAATCTATCTATTCAGCTAATGTTGTCTCACTGCTGGAACAGGGACTGCTGGGCCTCTCGCCCTTTCCCACTAATCTCTGTCCTAAAGAACCACCGATTGGTCCAAAACATACCTGACTACATTCTGGAAGACCAATGCGAAGATGGCGGGACGAGCTCGACTTCAACCGAGAAGACTGGCCCGTACTTGAAATGCTTGCGGTTAATTAAATCGGTTTTTTAGCATTAAGTCTAGATTGAAATCCCACAATCGATCAGAAATATTGAACTGTTCCGCAGCCAACTTGGAACAAAAGGCACTTGAGACATTTAAGCTTTATTTCTTTCTGGGATAACAAAATGAAGGATCAGACAATTTCATCAACATTATTTAATCAAATATAACAAAAAAAAAACAACAGAAAACAGCAAAGTTCTATCCAAATAGCAACAATTAAAAGTAGACCCTCCTTCAGGGGCGGTCAAGTAAAAAAAATTGTTTTCCTCACTAGGTATTCGCATGACATGCCTCGCAACACTCTTGCGCAGTCATGAAATTGTTGTCATTGCCGCCGCAACCGCCATAGATGAATTTTTCACATTTGCCTGTACCGCAGTTGAAACCATATCTGAAAAAAAAACAGAATTAAGGTGTAATTTGTCAAAGCAATAGGTACGTATTGCTAGTCTGTCGAAAATATCATGGTTAATCATCATCATCATATCAGCCGAAAGACGTCCACTGCTGGACATAGGCATCCCCCAAGTGTCTCCACAATAACCGGTCCTGTGCGTCTCGCCTCCATCGAAAATACCATGGTTAATTTTATTATGAAACATTTCATTTAGTTAAATATAAAAAAATCATCTTCCCGATTGAAATTCGAAGATTCACCAAGTTCCAACGCAGAACATATTATATTGCAGTTACTTTAGGAGAGTTTGTTTGATTCCTAATGAAGATTGGACCGTAAATGGAAATAATAATGAAATGGAAACGTACCTAGGAAAATAGCCCCGACACATTCCTTGCACAATGGGCTGCGAGCACACTTCAGCTGAAACAAAAGGATGGAAAATCATCAAATGACTTCTTCCGCTTCGGGTGGAGCGGAAGGGCGTGTCAGACTCTTACTGACTAAAACCCATCCATGTTCCTCGAAATGCCCTTTGCGTTCCAGGGCCGCGGTGACTCTTTCGAATAAAACCTTGGCAGGCTCTGACCCTAGCGGGCTGACATCTCTTTGAGGCGCGCGTGGAACACAACGCGCCATCAACCCGGGCCTGGTTGTGACTGGACAGCGAGCCCCCTAACGCTCGCCATCCGCAGGCCCGCGCCTACGGTGGCCGGGGATCGCCCTGCGTCTCCCGACGCCCGGAGCGTTGACTTCTGTAGCGGCAGTTGGGGCGAAGGCCTTGTCTCTCCCAGGGTTACTAGTACTTAGTAAGTTAGTCAAATAAATAAATATTAAGTCAATCGATACTATAGCGGCATGCCGAGCGATATTTGTTCGGCAACAAAAATAACCGCAACGCCATATATCCCACCAGCAGCGGACTACTAACGAAATCCTGCATCGCGGTATCAGTTTTCCGTGCGATTTGAACATGTACAACAGCCCAAATATCAAGTAGCGGGCAGTTGCCCACCGAACACAACAAGCTTGCGGGACTTTACTCTCTATTCCGCTTACCCTCTATTACAGGTATTCCCAAACTATTTCAATCCGTGGCGCACTTACACCGTTTAGTATTTAAATTTTGTACCCGCGAATATCGAAGTTTAGTTCCCGAAGAGGAGCGTCTTGCGGCGCCTTTCTTTGCCTTCTACGGCGCACCAGGGCGCACACTTTAGGAACCCCTGCTCTATTATATATCGATTCATACTTCGATCCTTATCAATTCCATACTGCCGGACGTGCAAGTACCTATATTTCTTTAGGTTTGTTTGTTAAATCTTCGAGAAGTTTGTGGCTAAAGAATAACAGTCGCACGGGTCGATCTTCAAGGTTAAGCAACGCTTGCCAAGGTTGGTCTGTGGCTGGGTGACCACTTAACACACAGAGTTTCTTCCTGCTTCGGAAAGTACGTTAAGCCGTTAGTCCCTTCTGTCATTTGTAGATCTTTGGCAGTCATTGCGAATGGTCAGAAGCCAGTTAATCTGACTCCAGTCTTGCCAAGAACTACCGTGTTACCCAGTCAATGGATTGTGGAGGTCTGGTAGGCAGCCGCTCCACGTAAAATACTGGTATTCAGCTAAATCCGGTTTGACTAGAAGCCGACCTAAACAGATTTCGTTGAACTCGACACACGGCTAGACCATATCCTAGAATAGGACATAAGTCATCGTGGGAGTCAAACTCAAAAGTCAAATTCAAAACGTTTATTCCAATAAGGCCATTAAAAGGCACTTTTGAACGTCGACATTACAGTAAAAAGAATATGTATAAAAATAAAGTGACTCTACTGTCCATTCACAAAGTTCTACGGTAGATTCTTATGGAGAAGAACGAACAAGAAACTCCATAGTTACTCTTTTCAAATGAAAGTTTTGTATGAGGGCGATAATGATATAATATGATATAATTTTGAACTTTTGCGCGCCATGAAGCCACCGGTAGAAGTAAGTACACAGTTTAAATCATAAGAGAAACTTACCCATATGATCTGCGTAGGCAACCGATACAAATAAAAATACTAGAAAACAAAATAGTTTCATTATTAATTAGGTAACACGTGTAAAATGTCTTCAGAACAAAGTTGAAAATACAACCAATTAAGAAACTAAAAAGTATAAAATTGCTGAGCAATTTATACTCAAAAACCATTGGTATGTCAGGGATGTATTAAGGCTCCCTAAATTTCATGCGTTCAAGAAAATGTAAGAGGACAAAAAATACAGATTTTGAAGATAAGGGGTGATGGAAGTCCAAATTCAACTATTTTCTTGAATTTAACTTTAAAATTGTTTATATTACAACTTTGGAAAAGATGAGCTACACAATGAGACTTTTCATTTGAAAGATTGAAACTCAAAAATTGTATATTTACGTTAACCGTCCGTTTTTGACGTGACAACGTCTAATAAATCGACGAACGCCGGCTGCACGCACGAAAAAGGATGACTCATTGTAACGTTACGCTCATTGTAACGTTACGATCATGTCATCAATGTTTTGTTATGACTTAGTCACGTTAAATTATCGCCCGTAAACCGACTTTACAGACAACCAATTTTTGATCACAGGAGTTCATATGTGTACGAAATTTCAACTGAAATGGTCCAGCATATTCGAAGCTATTTCGCTGTGCCAGATGGACAGATACAAATGTGGTCCTATTAGAGCTCCGTTTTTACATACGGACGTTCAGATCCTAAGCCTCAGCTGTAGCGCTTGAACCTGGATGCCAACCGAGACACTTCGATATTTTCTAGGTAAGTTTTATTTTAATTCAGCCCTGTTCAAAACCAATTGATACTAAAGGTAATCAAACAAGAACATCACAGCTGACTTAATTCGATAGCTATGGAAATTAAAAGTAAAAACACAGCAACTAAATAAATAACGAGTTCAAACGAAATACCTACAACAATATTACCTATAGCAGCTGTAAGTACAAATCACAAGTTCATTTTATATAATGTTACCGTATCGCTCGTACGTAACTTGAGGGATCAAGTTTAAATACATCAATATACGCTATATCTTTTAGCCCATACTGGCCTACTGGAAGTCCTTCCAGAATTTTTTTCTGAGGGAGCATTCTTGCAGAAGGTCATTGCTAAATGATAACTGCCGCACTGATCGATCTATAAAGTTAAGCAATTCTTGCGCAGGTCTGTCCGTGGATAGGTGACCATCTTAACATGACCGAGATTCCGCCGTACCTTGGAAAGCGCGTTAAGCTGTTTATGTCATTTTTAGAACTTTGACTTTTGATCATTGTATTGTCATTATGGTTAGTCAGAATCCAACAAACCTAATTGCTGTCTCGTATTACCCAATTGCTGGGTCGTGGAGGGACCGTGACCCACAATATAGTTGGGAAAAGGCTAGGCCGATTGACCCTAACGTTTACTGAGACACATAAAACATTATTATATACTATAAAATTCCGCATAATTTAAAAGAACACCCCATTCGTATATTTAAAACTAAATTGACTACATTACTATTAGAAAAGTGAATGATAAATATTTATAAATGTACCTTAATTTTTCTTGTAATTGACATTTTTAATGATAATAATTTGTTATAATTCCTAAATAAGCTTATTGATTTGGTAATCGACTATATATGTGACAATTAAGTTATTTATGTGAATTTTGATGACGTGTTACTAACACGTCATCAAACTAAGTGTACAGTTGAAGTCATTTATTTAGTAAGTATTGAGCGGGTTTTATTAATAAACATGTCTGCCGTACAAAGATGCGGGTCATAGACAATATTGCTGGTTTATAACAATGTTGCGAGATGTCTATACTTCACACTAAGGCTATAAGTCAATGAAAATTGTTGTATTGTAACTTCAAAAAATAATGATTTTGCATGCCGTAAGGCTAAAGGATGTAGCGGAAACACCCAATTCTGTACCATTTCAAACTTGTACCTACATTGCTGGCAAATAAATAATTCTGATTCTGATATTCAAAGTCCATTGTTATATAAAAACTGCGGTGGAGCCCTTAGCCCCACATAAAATGATGGTGAAATCCATAGTAATATTATGAATGCGAAAGTGACTCTATCTTACTACAGTAAGCCAATCGGTAGAGCTGGGCAAAATAATTGCTTTGCTGGAATCCTACTATAATAATCTTACTATCCAACTAATATTATAAACGCGAAAGTTTGTAAGTATGGATGGATGGATGTTTGTTACTCTTTCACGTCAGAACGGCTGAACGGATCTCGATGAAATTTGGCACGGAGGTAGATTATAGTCTGGAATAACACATAGGATACTTTTCATCCCGGGAATATGTTACCTTGGGATCATTTTTGACATAAACGCGGGCGGTAGCTTGTTAAAATATAAATTACAAAATACTATCTCGCATTGTATTTAAAATACGAAATACAAAATACTTTTAAGTCGTGTATTTGACAAACAAACTTTTATTTAACAATTTTTATTTAAAATGCAAAATACTAATTACAAAATACTGTCAGGTGTTAGGTTAGGCTAGCCTTTTTGCTTACGATAGCTATCGAGCGCTCTTTTCTGCAGAACGTACCCATAAATAAGAGAAAATGTATTTATTTTCAAATGTATTTTGTAGTCATAAGTAGGTATTTGAAATACTAACTACAAAATATCGCAGCGTCATGTATTTCAAACATCAATTACAAATTACATTTTTACGAAGTAATTGAAATACAAATACCAAATACGTATTTGTATTTTAATTACAAGTAATTCAAATACTGCCCAACCCTGCCAATCAGGCCAGGTCTGCCAGACAGCCAGACTCTTTCTTATATATTCACTCCTGAACAGAATTGGATGAAACTTGATGTGTCAAGTTTCATCCAATTTTATAGGCTATGGTACCTGTTATGGTGTGCCATAACAGGTACCATAGTCTGAAATAAGAAGTAGGAACTTCAAAAAAAACTATTAACTACTATAATAATCGTTTAAAGTAAAATGGATACTATATTTATCAAAATCCAAGGTTAAATTAAGAATAAATAAAATTAGGCAAAAGATAGTTGGCTCGTGTAACAAATTATCTTATCATGCTCAGTTGAAATATTTTAATTATTATTCTTAGAACATGTTAATTACTGGCTAACGTTGTCATGTAAATAATGTAGATAGTTCTATCTGAAGATAGATCTTACCTACTTTAGACTGAAATATATACTTTAACATAGTCTTAACAAATACCTACTGAGCATTATCTGTGGGAAAAGAGGCTTTTACCTTGTAGAGGGACATTTCCTTAACATACCCTCTACATTTTTTAAATTTGCAATTTTAGATAGATTCCCAACAAGTCAATCTTTAAAAACGCTCAGCACCATCTATTAACTAATTGTTAAACTATTAAAAATCAGAAAGCTGTCCACTTGTAAATGATTTCGATGAAGATGTATAGATGGTGCTGTTTTCAATATCAAGAAACATTAGCAGTCACTCTTCTGTTCCTATAGAAGATATACTTAGGTATACGAGATAATCATCCCATATCGTAGAACACGTAGAGCATAAACCGGCCTTTTTATAGGCGGTAGCTTCCCCATAGTCGTCAAAATACATCCCAAATCACATGTCTTGTAGTGTCATTTTTATCTCATTTATTTGGTTTTTTATTTAATATGGGTTTACTCTTGACTCTAGTCTAGGTCATAAGATGATAGAGACAAAGTCGACGATGGAGCGAGCTTACCCAGAAGAAGCCTGTTCACTCTAATTTTGAAGAGTTCCACTCCTTTGCTGTGCGCATTATAAAAGACGTTTTCGTGTTTTTATTATCAATTCATTAAATTAAATTAACTAAATTACTCATTAAAGCACTTTTTGCATGGAACATCATTCCATTCTGTATCTGGAGAAGGGCGTTGCTAGCTGCGCTACAGTTTATAGGTACTTTTGCAGCTATCATCGTTTTACTTGTTGCACTTATTCTTGTGTTATTGTTCCAAAATAACTTTTATTATTATTTATTTTATTATTTATCGTACGTACGACTGAGCCCCATAGTTTTTACATTATTATCTTTCAGTAATCGAGAATTGAGCTCAGTCCGAGCAAACGGAACTTAAATCCTAAACAACTAATTCTCCAGCAGTGGACTACGAACAAAATGTTGCGAATAATATGTTTTGTGTACCTGTGATGGGTTTCACAAACCTCCCGAGGTTTATACAGCAAGCTCTCGCTGTTTTTTATATTTTTATGGGCTCTCGTTTTGACGGTGCCGCATGCCGCAGCCACGCCGACACCGCATCGCGTAACTATTCGACATAGACTGGACGCAGCAAATTTCATTTCAATACGTGATTGATATTGTTTAAGGTTCAATCCCATAAGACTGCTCTGTATTATCAACGTATCATAGTCAAAATAAAAAGACATTTAAAAAATCATGAATGTATTATTAAATCATCATGGTGCCCTCAACAAGCCGCTTGACAGTCTTCTAAGGTAGCAAAACGGTTTTCGTTGCCCATGCATCCTCCATACACGAAAGGCTCGCATCTTTCAGCTGCGTTATTGAATGCATACCTGAAACATTCGCAATAATTACTTGTAAAGTGATCTTCATTTGGGTCCACCCTATTGATTTAGGAACTGAAAGATTTTGTAAATCTCGGCTCAGGTCTTAGAGTTAAATATCTAACAAGTGTAATAATATTTAGGTTTTATTTACTTAGGTTTGGTCATCGGGCATGCATATTTACAATCACCTTGTAATCATTGCGGACACATGGAAATAAGCGATTTTAGAATTATTTTAGAATTATAACGCCACAGCGTCACAGAAAGAAACTTCAAAAAATAAATTTCTCATAAGAACATAAATAACAGTTCAGTGAGAAACATAGTGCCGCTGGCACAGTGGCGTAGTATCACCGGAAAATTACAAACGCCGTAAGATTGTAAAATATCGCGTGAAATTGTAATTTTTTTCTTTAAAAGATACGGATTTATTGGAAATTATTGAATTTGGATGAGATTTATTGTACTTATACAAAACGATTTTTTCATAATATATCGAGAAATAATAATACAATATAGATTTATTACAATCTTACGGATTCTGTAATTTTCCGGTGACACATGCATACATTTAAATAATACCACACAACAACAACCATCGGGCAGTTACCCACCACACAATACCCACGTGGTCGGGGGATTCTCTCTTTTCAGTGGAGGTTGGACTTTACACTCGGTTCCGCATAAGTAAATGATATTTAGTTATTTACACTCACATAGGCATGTGTCCATAGCATATTCCTGCATCTGTGGGAAGCAAGCACTTAGGATCTGAAAACAAGGGATATTAAACTGTTTTGAGAGCTCGTCCAAATAAGACCTAAAACGAAGCTGTACGCCGACAGGACTCTCTTTATATAGAGAATCTACAAATCAGTATTAGAAATAAGCAAGTTTACATAAAGTAAAAAACATTAGCGAAAGAGGCAAACCGAAAATTATCGAAAGAGGTAAATATAATCTTAGTTTATTTCAATCTTCCTTTACATCGTCAACAGAAAATCTTCTATAATAATATTATACATGCGAAAGTTTGGATGGATGTTTATTACGCAATCACGTCAGAACGGCTGAACGGATCTTGATGAAATTTGGAACAGAGGTAGACTAAAGTTTGGAATAACACATAATTTAATTTAACACTTTTTATCCCGGGAGTATGTTCCCTTGGTATAATTTTCGACATTCACGCGGACGGAGTCATGGGCGGCAGCTAGTGTGACATAATATCAACGATATCGAGTGAGCTTAGCATTTCGACCATAGCTTTCATCAATAGAATGTCAATTTGTCTGTTGCCCGACCCCGAGATCAGTAGGCCAATTCTCTTATTTAAAAAGCGTCCAAATTCAAGTCGCAACAACCATCTCAGCACGATCAAAATCAAAAACTTATATATTAAAGGAGTGGTTTTTTAGAGCAACTGTGATGTTAAGGGTGCTACACCAATCGATCGATTGTCGGTCGATGGTAGATGGAATCAGTCGACGTCGATCGAGTTTCAACTACAACTACACGATCGTCGATCGATGATAGAATGAATTAGTCGACGTCAATCGATAGTTTCTACTACACCAATCGATCGATCGTCGATCAATGGCATCTATCGGCGGTCGATCGTTTATCGCCCGGTATCCATCGATCAGCCAAAGCTACCACATCAATCAATCACCGTCGATAGATGTCGATCGATTGGTGTGGTTACACCCTAATGCGAACGCTTCTTTAAAATGCGAAAATGGTCTCCCTGGTAAAAATGGTTTTGGAACTTACCCCTCGCTCCACACAGGCCAATAGCCACAAATACAAGGACGACGAAATAAAATAATTTCATATTGTTTATTTTATTGCACTGCAGAGGAGTCGTCTACTTCGAAACAATGTCTTTGCTGATTACGGCTGATATAACATCGTTAGGTTTATAGTCGGCATTTATCAAGCAGGGCCGTATCTAGGCCTACTAATTGTATTTAAACTTATCATCGTCTGCCTAGCCTTTTCCCAATTATACAAATATTGTAACCGACTGCCAGTCTATCTATTGGATATGGTTTCCGCTCTTAGTCCTGATGTTGTTGTGCGTGAGCCATGGCGGCCGTTATTCCAACCAGCCAATCTCCTTCCAGAAGCTGATCAGTCCACCTAATGAGTTCAGGATGTCTGTGGGTGCATTCGGTGTCCCTATTATTTGCCTCTGTATTTTGGCGACGCCTATGCACTCAAGCACACAGGACCGTCTGTTATACCTAACGTGTGGAAATGTTGCTCGGCTACCAGTTAAACCGGATAAAGCTGAATCTGAGGAACACGATACCCCTTGGCACGACTGATGTCAGATTTCTTACCTTCTGACTACAAGTGTCTTCCGAGACCAACAGCTTTCCTAGGCATGTCGGTACCTATGTTAAAACGGTCATCAGTGTTGCTAAAACTTGTAGACCAGCAGTTTATTTAGCCAGGAGGACCTCTGTATCTTTACACTACACCTGCTATCTGCCAAAATTCAAGTTCTGATATACAGCGGTTTGGGTCCCTGTTCTTTAATAAGTATTCACTCGAATATATAAGATGAGAGGAGTTCATAGGAAAATAATAACAGCTGCACGATTGATCTTTGAGGTTAAGCGACGCTTGCCGTGGTAACCATCGCGAATGGGTAACCATCTTAGCATCCCCGACATTCCTCAGTGCCTCGGAAAGTACGTGAAGCCGTTATTCCCCGATGTCATTTCTAGATTTTCGTTACGGATAGTCAATAGCCAGAAAATCTGCCACCAATCTTGCCAAGGGACACCTACCGTATTACCCGATTCCTGGGTTGTGAAAATCAGATAGTAGGTAGTCGCTCCACATAAAATACTGGTTTCTCTTGGCAGCATTTGGTTAGACTAGGAGCCGACCTCTATAGCGCCCCATGTCGTGCGGTGTTCCGCAGGGTTCGGTCTTGGGCCCGCTCCTGTGGAACATCGGGTACGACTGGGTGCTGAGGGGCGAGCTCCGGCCGGGAGTGCAGCTGGTGTGTTACGCTGACGACACACTGGTCACTGCCCGGGGGAGCTCGCACAGGGAGGCAGCGTTGCTGGCGACGGCTGCGGTCTCACAGGTGGTGAGCCGCATACGGCGCCTCGGCCTGGAGGTGGCCCTCAACAAGTCGGAGGCCATTGTTTTTCATGGCCCCCGGCGAGCGCCGCCGCCGGGATCGCACATTGTGGTCGGGGGGGCCCGTATCGCTGTCGAGTCCACCATGAAGTACCTGGGATTGGTGCTCGACAGCCGGTGGGATTTCGGCCCCCACTTCCGGCGGCTGGCGCCCAAGTTGTTGGGCGCGGCGGGGGCGCTGTCAACGCTGCTTCCCAATCTGGGGGACCCGAGCACCGCCTGTAGGCGGTTGTACGTGGGGATCGTGCGATCGATGGCCCTTTATGGGGCCCCGATCTGGGCGGCTGACCTGACGGCCAGCACCATCACTGTTCTGCGGAGGCCGCAGAGGGTGATGGCCGTCAGAGTCATCAGGGGATATCGCACGATCTCCTACGAGGCGGCTTGCGCACTGGCCGGATCTCCGCCGTGGGACCTGGAGGCGAAAGTGCTCGCGTCACT